>CM053599.1:190780211-190798777 GCA_028646575.1 Pseudocheirus occidentalis
TTTTCCTCCTTCTTCTTTTCCCTCCTTTTTCCTCCTTCTTCTTTTTCCTCCTTCTTCTTTTTCCTCCTTCTTCTGTTCCTCCCTCCCTCCTTTCTTCCCTCCCTCCCTTTCTCTTTCTCTCTCTCTCTTTCTTTCTTTTGTTTTTTCCTAAATCTCTCTATCTTGCCCCATTGGAAGTAACTGAGTCAAATTCCATTGCTGATCATCATAGGAGCTTTTTCCTTCTCTTCTTTTTCTCTCTTTAGGTAGGTTAACGACTCCCTTCTCCCATATTGATACAGGACTCAGTGTAGACAGCTAATCAGCTTTGGCCACAGGAATCTCAAAGCTGCTGATCACAAGAGATTCACCAAGTCCAACCTCCTCAGAAATAGAGACAACAAGTGTACAATCCCACATACAATGCTTCAGTTTCTACTTGCTGAGGAGAGCAGTGTGGGACGTGGAATCCACTTAGAAAATCTCAGTTATGTTGGGAGGAATTTCTCTACATTTCAATATTTTTTCTATTTCTAATATTTTAGAGTCAAAAGTTAAAACAGGAAATCACTGCTCCATTATATATATTGAGATCAACCAAGGACTGAAAGAGAACACAGGAAAGAAATAACCTTGCTGTAACTGTCCTGGATTCCTTTCCTCATAAATTTTATGCAATGAAATATATAGTTGCTCTTCAAAAAAAATTTGGAGAAAACAGTTTGTCCTTCCCTAAGCACTGTGAGAATGCAAACAAAAGGAGAATAGAAGCAGAAACAGGAAAGATGAAAGACCTAAGGAGATTACAAAACAGAAGTGGTCAAAACTCTAACTGAACTTCACAGTATCTCAAGTGGCACTTCTAAGATGATCAAAAAGCCAGTATCCCCAATGATACCTCTGTTGGGAGCCCATTAACACTTCCTGTCTAGAAGTCCCCCAAACAAGTCAACATCAAAGTCTAGATGTAGCAGGATTACATATCAAAGAACTCAAGAGAAAAGGAGATGTGGCACATTTTATCCACTTAGAAAACCTCACAGTTCCCATAAAACTTGGAATAACTCAAATACCAAAACACTCTTGTATGCAGAAAGAGGTCCCACTAGATAATTCTGCAATAATGAACACTAAATAATTACACTATTACATTATCATTACATATTATATTATAATAATTATACAAAAATATCACTGAAGGGGTCCCATTAGATAATTTTGAGGGATGTTTTTCAAGAGAACACAACTCAAAATCCATTACCTTGCAAAGAAAGATTAATCTGTCTTATTCCCACCACCTACTCACCCCTAGGCATCAAGGTGGTCCAGTGAGTGGAGCACTAGGCCTGGACTCAGAAAGGCCTGAGTTCAAATCTGGCCTCAGACACTTACTAGCTGTGTAATGCTGGGCAAGTTACCTAATCTCTATCTGTCTCTGCTTCCTCAACTGTAAAAGGGGCATACTAATAGCACCTACCTCCCAAGTTTGTTGTGGTGATCAAATGATAAAATATTTGTAAAGTATTTAGCATAATATCTGACACATAGTAGGCCCTTAATAAATGTTTATTCTTTCCTTCCAGCCTCTTCCCCAGTTCACGGTCACAGACACCACAGTGTCAAACAGAAGGTCAATCTTCTCTATCACAGTGTTAGGATTGCCCAAAAGAGGAGGTAGTAAAAGACAGACAAGAATGCAAAGGAGTCATTTTGCTTAGGGTAACTAACGAGGGCCAACAGCATGGTACCAGACGGTCCAAAATCTAGCTTTAGGTACAGAATTGTTGTGGGTGAAAACTCTCTTCATCTTGAGCCTTGTGCTGTCTTTGGCTCAGCCAGCTGGAGCTGGAACAGAGCTGTGATGTTTGCTTCTTCCTAGAGAAGGAGAGCAAGGCTTCCGTACTTGACAATTACTTGACAATTCTTAGTTTGAGACACAAGCATAACTTTTGGTGTCTCTTGCAGGGTTAACTGAAGTTCTAATACAGCTCTTGGCCATGCCAATGAACAGCGAACTCAGTGTCTTTTGTAAACAGAACAGGGAGAAAAAGCAAAAGGTGGTGATCTTGGAATATCATGTACTGTCCCAACTAACCTAGATAAACATATCTTTCAAAGAAGTCACAGGACTGAACCCTTGGGTTCAATTAACCCTGGATTTATGGAAGTGCAAAGGTAGAGCTATTTTAAGACTAAATATTGATTTAGAGTATGAGTGTTAGGGGGTAAAATATCCTGAGAATATATCATACTGGGTACATGTCTTCTAGGTCAATGGTACCTGAGAGAAAGATGTTCACTGGGAGCTTCCCCTGATTTTTGCTTTGACTATGTTTACTAACAAAGATCCATCATATCAAACTTGGGGAAAAAATTCTTTAGGGACGAATACTAATGAATTATTTAAATTCCTTCATTTACAAAAGAGGTAGTCTGAGGATCAAAAGAGATTATGTATAGTTATTTTTTTTTATAACTGGAGATTGGCATAGGCATGTGAATTATCATTACGTATTAGTAGGATTTAGAAGTAGACAGTATCTTAGCAATCATCCAACTCACTTGTCTTTCAAACCAGGAAACCAAGACCCTGGGAGGAAAAGTGGTGGCCTGAGGTCATAAAGGTGGTAAGTGGTAAAGCCAGTTTTGAATCTTAGTCTTTTGATTCTAAAGTCAATGGTTTTTTTTTTCCTACTATATCATCCTTCTTCTATTAAGTTTATCCTAAGAAATTCTGCATTCATTTTAGATTCCATTCATTCAACAAATATCTGTTACCACATTGTGCTAGGCAGTATAGGAGATAAAAAAAATATAAAAAACATATTTTCTTCCTTCACGAAACATACAGTTTAAGTATGGTATCACTAAGGAAGGCCTCTTTTCCATTGCTAACATTATATGAATTTATGAGAATACACAGCTACAGAGTATCCCTAAAATCTTAGTACAGTTTTAAGCTTTTGTAGCTCAAAACTGCTAATAATTTGGGGAGGCCCTTTTGGAGACAGACAAACTCCTTGAGGGGAGCGGCTTTCCTTTTCCTCTTTGTATCCCTGGGGCCTAGAACTGTGCCTTGCACATAGAAGGCCCTTAATAAGTGCTTGATGAAATGAATGAATTATGAATGAATGCAAAGCAGCATGTGATAAATATGAGGAGAGTAATATAAACAAAATGCTATAGGATTTCAGAAGATGAAGAGTTCACCATGGGATTAGGAGGGTTGGAGATCCAGGAAGGCTTTTTATTAGAGGGGCTAGTATTGAGGCTTTGAAAGGTGGGTATGACTTTGAACAGCACAGATGGGAGTAGAGAAAAAGCAATTCTATGAGAAAACTATAGGAACAAAGGTTCCTATATCAATTCATGTGTGTGTTTGTTCTTCCCAATTATACTATAAGGTCCTTCAAGGCAGGGACCTTCAAGTGAAACTGCTCTCTCCAAAGTTACCAATGATCTTTCAATTGCCAAATGCATTGACCTTTTCTCAGTCTTCATCCTTCTTAACCTCTATAAAGCTTTCAACACTGTTCCACCCTTTTCACTTTGATATTTTCTTTTTTCTAGGTTTTTGTGATACTGCTCTCTCTCCTGATTTTACTCTTACCTGACTGACCACTCCTTATCAATCTCCTTGCTGGATCTTCATCCAGGTCATACCTACTAATCATAGGTATTTTTTAAGACTCTGTGCTGGGTCTTCTTTTCTTCTCCCTCTATACTATTTTACTTGGTGAGCTCATCAGTTCCCATAGATTCAATTATAATCTCTATATATGTAGATGATTTTTAGATCTATTAATCCATCCCTAATTTTTCATCTTATCTCATGTCTTCTATCTCCAAATATGTATTGGACATCGCAAACTGGATGTTGCATGGACATCTTAAACTCAATACATCTGAGACTATAGTAATTATCTTTTCCTCCAAACCCTGCCCTTTTCTTGCTTTCTTATTACTGTCAAGGGTACCACCATCCTCTCAGTGATTCAGCCTATAACCTAGGTATCATCTTTGAACTCTCTCTCTTACTTCTACCCTCCATTTCAATCTGTTTGCAAATTCTGCTAATTCGACCTTTGCAATATCCCTTGTATGCATCCCTTTCTCTCTTGCAACACTGCAACCACCATGGTACAGGTCTTCTGCCTCAGTCCTAGACTACTGCAAAAATTTCTGGTTGATCTCCCTTCCTCAAGACTTTTCTCACTCTAGTCTACAAGCTACTCTAGTCTACTCAGCTATCAAAATAATCTTCTTAAAGTTGACCTGACCACTTTATATCACCCTCTTATTCAATAAGCTCCCCCTTATCTCTAGGATCATATATATAATCTTCCATGTGTATTTTAAAGACCTTTATCATTTGACCCCTTCTTACCTTTCCAAAATTCTTATACCTTGATCCTCTTCATATGATCTAACATCCAGAGATAACTGATCTCTTTGCTGTTCCTTGACTAAGACAACTCCCGGCTCTGTGTACTTTTACTCTATCTTCACCTCTGTCTCTTGGAATCCATGACTTTCTTTGAGACTTATATAAAATCCTTTCTTCTGTAAGAAGCCTTTCCTGGTTCTTCTTAGTCTCCAATGTTGTTCTGTCTATATCTTCTTTGTGCAAAATTGATTTCACGTTGTTTGACTCATCAGATTGTGAGCTCCTTGAGGGCAAGCCATATTTTGTTTTGTTTTTTCATTTCTTTATATCCCCAGTGGTTAATAAAGAGATTGTTGACTTGAATAAATGGCTTTTTGACTTGAATTTGTACACCCTTTCATACTGTCTCAGATTCTACTCACAGGGTTAATAACTAATAAAGACCTATCCGCTAACTGTGCTATTTCTGTTCAAGTTATAGAATGTACAAACAAATTATAGCTAGGATAAAATGCAGATAATCAACAAGGGAAGGCACTAGCATTAAGGGTTCTCAGGAAAGGCTCCTCAAAGAAGGTAGGATTTTAGTTGGAACTTGAAGGAAATCAGTAGAGCTGGAACTTGAAACTATCTTCTGGCTACAAATCCAATGATCTTTCCATTATTCTGTGCTGCCCTGGATTTTAGATACTTGGGTTTGGATACAATCAGTGCAGGGCAAGATGAAACCAGGGAAAGATCCATGTTGCCATATGGGGAAGGAGATATGGAAGTCTTTTATGGAACTAGGAACCAGAGTAGGCAAGACCTACAGGGGGCAAGAGAATACAGAACGGAAATACTGTACATTTCCTGGGGCCAAAGTGATAATAACCTATGTGTCAAGATAAGAACAGCAGGTGTAGGGTTATGAGTGTTGAGACTTTTAACAGACCAAGAAATGGTGGTAACCAAAATTTGCCTCATGCTTAAGTATTTTTCCTATGTTCAATATTGAATAATCCATTGTAGCATGGAATGAACTTTATCTTCTGAAGGGTGATATCAGCAGATTCAAGCTCTAGCAGGTCCACTAAGCTTCCCGGTCAAGTATGAGCCTGGCAACTGATTCATAGGATTAACATAAGCCTCAGGTAAAACCTTATTTCCAAAAAGTATCATGTACTTCAAATATAAAAGGAATCTTCACATTTATACTTTTATTCAGAAGTTGTCTATACTCTTTAACACAAATGGCGCTGCTAGCATAGAAATGGTCTCACCTCAGATTCCGATGCATCTGCAGACTTCTCCTTCAGATTTGCACTCTCAGTTAGCACGGCTCCGTTGTATTTGTTGCAGATATCTTCATCAGAATAATGTAGACCACCAGGACTTGGTCGAGGAGGAGATCTAGGAATTGGAAGAGAGGGGGAAGGGCATGTAACTAATGACATTGTATGAAGGGCAGCACTAAACATAAAATGACTTTCATCTTGAGTTTCCCAACATGCATATTGGAATATACTAATACCTCATCAGGCATATCCTGAAGAAAGGCTTCATGCCAACTCGGACTTTGATCTCCAACCTTCAACCACAGGCCAACAATCCAATTAGTTGCCTTTAGTTTCTTTCTCAAGGGTCAACTTGACATCTTTGTAATCCCTGATGCTGAATAAACATTGAGCACCTTTAAATTTGGGGCTTTTGCTTCATAAGACAGGTATTGAGGCCACTTGGAAAAGGCATATCAAACTTACTCTGTAAGCCACAAAGTTGGTCTTTCAGTGAGCAATGGCCCTCTCTTTGCATAAAGTATGCCCTGGGAGTGAATCAGGAGTCAGCAGTGCAAGTGGCCCTTTGAGAGGCCCTGTTGCAGTTAATTAGGCAGCAAGAGCCAACATCAAAGTGATGGGACCCCCATAGTCTTCCGTCTGCAAAGGCTTGATACTTAACTCAATGTGATTAGCCCTGGAATTGTGGGAATTAGAATTTTGGCTGCTTGACACCAAGGCGCTGAGTGGTTCTGGGGGGAGGGGAGGCAACTTCTGAGGCATTTATCCTGTAGCTGCTTGGAGTAGGTTATGTAGTTACTAAGGAGAAGACCTGCTTTCAGGTGGAGACATTTTGAAAGAAAGAAAGGAAATTCTGCTGATTACCTACCATATTTTTGTATTACCTACTATTTATGACTTTTATATATATATATATATCATGTATATATATATATACTTATTTACATGTTGTCTTTTCTCATTAGAATGTGAGCTTCTTGAAGACAGATACTGTTTTTACCTCAGCAGAGAGCCTGGAATACAGTAAGCTCTTAATAAATACATATTAACATATTTCTCAGTACCATGGTAGAATCAATCTATCAACAAATATTTATTAAGTGACTATGACTTCCCAGGATTTGGTGGGAAAAACACAATTTTGGTCTTACCACCTACCTGGTCAACTAGACAAAAAAGCAACTATATCCTATTTTTCTTGCTTTCTTTGACGATAGCTCTTGGCTAAGGAATAGACAGGTATTTTCACTGTACTGAAATCTATATGTTTAGATAAATGTAGCCTACCTTTCTTTCTCCAAGGGGACATTTATAGGGAGTCATATGCAGATGCCATTGGCAAAGAATATGTTTATTTCTAAAGGCTCCTATAGAAAAGACAGGAACTGGAGGGATAGACCTTTTGACCTTCTATATCCAGGCAATTGTCTGGAATACCCAGAGACTCTGGTTCTTCAGAAGAACTGTTCATTTGTCTAGGTAAAAAGTCACCCCCAAAATAAAAGACTGATTTTCACACTAACAGTCACTTATTTTTTTTTAAGAATGAATCTGTCATCTAATCATTTGGGTCCAGTCTTTTTAGTCTAAGAAGTTGAATTGATGGCTAGCTCACAAATAAATCATAAAATATTCAAATGCAATAAATGCAGAGAGATATAAATCAACTAGGCACATATTGTAAAGTGCCAGTAAATGATGCCAGTCTATAACTGTCAAAGGACTGTAATTGTATGGAGAACCAGAAATTCAGCACAACCACAAGCTTATGTCTCCAAGGCCTTAAGAGCCATTTTTCAATGCTCAATTTGGTTACTAACAAATGCTAGGATGTAACCTCAATACCAGAGTACAGAAGAGTAGTTTTATAAGAAAGCTAAGGAGGAGAAAAGGGCTGACTTTCTCCTGGGCCTTTTGCCCTTAGGCCGAGTGAATGGGGGCTGCAGATGATTAGTTCTCACAGCTCTGAAACAGAGGCCAGTCCTGGCCTAAACTCAGTTTCACAGAGAACATCACAGAGAAATGCACGAAGTACTTTCTCAATAAAGGGGAAACCTGTAGATAAGCTCGGCTGACAGCTTCTATATCTATCTCTTAGTTTAAATGTAATTATTCATAAAAACATCATCTTCCCTGATAGAATGTAAGCTTCTTGAAGGTAGGAACTGTGATTTTTGCATCCCCAGTGATAACAGACAGTGAGTGATTAAAAAATTCTTATTGTTGATTGACTTACGTTTGTCCAAGTCAACTGTAAAAGTGGTAACAGGGAGGAGAAGTAGGAATTTAAATTTATGGCTGTTTTGCAGCAACTTGACTCTCTATCCTCTGACCCTTGTTGCTCCCTGTAAACTGTTATATGCCCCTACTTGTTTCTGTCTCTCTACAAATCCCAAACTGCTCAGCTTTCTTCATTCATTCATTCATTCATTCATTCACTCTAACATATTATTTGTTCACGTTCACCAAATGAGGGTCCCTGTTGTAATGGTAAGGGAATCTGAAGATCTTCCCTGCCCCTTAATGGGCCGTGCTTGTAGCCCAACAAGAGAAGTTAGGGGAGGGTTGTTTTTCGGGAAGGCCTACACCTTGTTACTTTGTAATCAGGCAGTGGGTCAGGAAGGTTGTAATGTCCTCTGACCCTGGAGAAGGCTATATATACCCTAGGTGAGGTTTTGCTTTGGAGCTCACTCACAGATGGGACTCTGGCCAGCCCCCGCTTTGAAAACCCAGATGTGCTTCTCTCTCTGATAACTAACTGTCTGTATGTAATGGTTAGACAGCCAGAAGCCCTGTCTATTGGTCTATTGAACTGTGTTATTTTCTTTGCATTTATTTTCTGCTTGTAGTTTCTGTTTGTATTTTCTGAAGTACAGGGTGCTAATGTTTTCCCCTGAACTAAGTGAATGACACTTGCACCTGCGCACACGCGCGCGCGCGCGTGTGTGTGTGTGTGTGTGTGTGTGTGTGTGTGTGATCAAAGAACCTGTGGTAGCATCCATAATGGTTATGCCAGGGTGCTTGCTGATACACCTATCAGGGGATCAAATCACAAAATATTTAGTGTCAAGAATTGGTCAGAGTTAAAATGCTATACCTGGTACCATTCTTCTTGGAGAAGGTGCTCTTGACATTGAGATGGCGACTGTTTAGCTCCAGGGCAGCAAATCCTCCATTATCCAGAGTAACTGATTCCTCCATATTGGAGATACTTTTTCCTATAGAAAATAAGCGTGTGGAAAATGAAAAGACCTGATTGTTTTTGTTCATTAATAAGTACCTATCTATTGAGCTGAACCAACAGACCAGATTGATCCATAAGTCTTGTACTGGGAACAGTGATGATGAATGAGACAAAGACATTGCCTTCATGTAGCTTACAATCTAGGTGAACACACACACACACACACACACACACACACACATTCAATGCTAATTAATAATCAAAGGTAACTCCAAAACAGCCAACCGAATGGAGCAGACAATAATGACTTAGGAGTTGAGAGGGAAGAAGAGCTCACTTTAAGCTATATAGATCAAAAAGGGCCGACTGCCCTGAAGGGTGGAAGTGGACTTTGAAGAATGGGCAGGAAATGTATTGGTAGAAAGGAATGAGGAAGGCATTCTAGGATGAGGGAACAGAGGCATAGAGGTAGGGATTTGTTTGGCATATGGAGGGTAACCACAATGAAGAGACTAGACTGACTAGTGTAACGGTTTATAATCTCTCTTTCTTCTCCTAGAGATCCATTTATATTTCTACATCTCCTAACGGCTACCGATGAGTATCATCATGTAAAGCCTATGGGTGTGACAGAATGAGACAGGACAACGAGAGATAGTGGTAGGGAAGAAAAAGCAATAGAATCTCCAGTGGAAGAAAGAAAATGGGAAAAGCTAGCAAATAGAAATGGGGAGGGGCCAGCAAACGAGAGGATAAGATGAGGTGATAGTAAAGAATTCTGATGGAAGAAGGAAGCAGTAGGGAAAAAGACAATAAGAAGGGACTGGAAAGCAGGAATTGGACAGAGGAAGGACAAGACAGAAGAGGTTTTGAATGATGCCACAAACCCAAGGGCTTCAATGCTGCTTGTCTCTCGGGCAGAAATGGTAGATACTCTGGTAGACAAGCATTTTTCCTAAGCTTCAATTATGATGTTACATTAATTCTCCAGGGTGAGTCTGAATATCAGAAGCTGCAGGTCGTGTTGGTCTTTTCATGTCTGTTTTCCAGACAGGGAGGAAGAGCGAAAAGGGGAACATTTTCTATGCGCCAGGCATAGGGTCCTGTAATAGCCTTAGCTCAGTAAAATGCCATGCCATTCATACATTTTAAATCCCACAGGAATAAAATCTGATTTACTAACACTTGTTAGAAGTGAATTTATACAGAAAAAAATAAATCCTTTCTTTGGGGAATGAATTGCTTAACTTTGCAAACAGAAATGGCAAACCTTTTACAGTGCCTTGTATTTTATTAACCCGTTAGGACTGGATGCCCTACTACTTTGAGGAATACTTAATTGTTAGCAGTCTAAGTACAGCTTGATGTATCAGCATGACCAGGCTCTAGGCAGTTAAGAGTTAAAGTGGTTCTATTACACATGGGCAAGAGAAACTTGCTGAAACTCAACATTTCTAAGATCAAAAAGCAAGTGGAATTTGAAAGCTCCAAACTATGGAGCTAGTTTCAGAAAGGGCTCTGTTTCAACTATTTTTGATAGCTCTGGTCAAATCCTATTACAATAGATGCCTAGGGACTAGCCCCAGTTTCTTGCCCTACTGGAATAATGTACAGAACATCACCTGAAATAATCAGGTTTTTAGCTAGAGCTTGTAAATCCTCTTGTTATGCAAGGATTTTGACATATTGATTTTTGTGTGTATGTGTGGTGGAAGAATTTGCCATGCATGACAAATTTTTCTAACGGTTTTTGAAGACTCTAGATTTAGAACAAAGCCAAACATGTATATGGCGAGGTACAAACTTTGATCAATTTTTTTTTATAACTTTCACAATCTAAAAGGATGTTTAGATAGATAGATAGATAGATAGATAGATAGATAGATAGATAGAGATATCTATATATCTGTATCTGTTATCTCTATATCTATATCCACATATCTGTCTACTCAATAGAAAGCACACTGGACCTAGAATCAAAAGAGACTATCTCATACAATTAACTGTGGGACCCTGGACAAGTCACTAAACCTCTATCTGCCTTATCTGTAAAGTGGGAATAATAATATCTACCTTCCAGGGTCATGATGAAGATCAAAAATTTCCATAAAAATGCTAGCCATGAGAATGACAATTTGTGTTATATTCAATAATACTTCTTTGTAGAGAACTTTCTGCTTTTTCACAGTCCTTTCACATATTTTGTGTGGCCTTAAAAACAACACTTTGGGAGATATAATCAGCTTCATTCTACAAATGAGGAAACTGAATCTCAAAAAGGATAAGGGACTTGCTGAAGATCACTTGGCCAGTTAGTGGCAAGGCTGGGACTAGAACCCAAACCATCTGAAAGAACACAATGTCTTTCCCATTACTTTACAATGCTTTCAAAAAAGTACATCTGTTCGGTCTTTTATGGGGTTTTTACCCTCACCTACAAATGGGCAGAATAGCAAAGTCTATGGTACAGCCCTAAATATGGAGAAAGAAACCATATTATCTAAACTCTTTAACTTAAGAGTATTCAGGCAGGGCATGAAAATGGGAGACATGAAACCCAGACTCTTACCTGTGTTACAGTTTCTGTACTTCTTATTCTGTCCGTGCAAGACCAAGGCAAACACAACAAGCAGGATGAATATCAGACTCGAAAGGGCCATCACCAGAAGAAACCACCACTCCTCATAGAAAGGAGTTTCTGATTGGGCTAAAGGAAAAAGAGATAAGCAACGATGAGAAAAATGCCTAATGGGATTCACATAAGGCTCCAAAAGAGATATCTTTTTAAACAGCCAGTTCCTTTTAATTTCAGTAAGGAAAACAGCATCCATTTTGGCATTTAAAAAAGTGTCAAGATCACCAACAAACACTTATTGGACATCTATACTGTGCTAGGCACTTGGGGATATTAAAATACTGTCTCTGTTCTCAAAACTTACAATCTAGTTGGAGAACACACAGCCAGGATACCCAACACAAGGCCAGCTAGGTGATGTACTCAAGGAATGGTACAGAGAGTAAGCAGTGAAGGAGCTCAGAGAAAGCAAAGATCCCTTGTAGGTCGAGGTCAAAGAATTATAGGTGAACAAATTCAGAGAGAGAATTGAAAATACAGGTTATCTAGTCCTATCCCCTCATTTCGTGGATAAGGAAATTGAGACACAGAGAAGTGACTTCTCCAAAGTAACTCAGCTAGTAAATGGCTAAGTTAAGAGTCAAACCCAGGTGCTCCTCTAAATCCCATTCTGGTACTTTATTCACTGTGTCAATCAAGGAAAGGCTTCAGAGACAATATGGGACATGAGTTAGGCCTTGAAGGAAGGACAAGAAAGTGTCTTCTGCATAGTAAATCCTCAATAAATGTTGACAGAGAAGTGGGACTGGGGCCAATGCAGAAAAGGTAAAGAGTTTAAACAGAGGCAAGAAGGTGAGACTGTTTAGGGGAAATTTGGAACAGCTTGAGAAAACTACATTTTGCTAAAGACAACACATGTTGGGACCAAAACCACATTAAGAGTCAATGTATTGCTGCCCTCATGGTGTCATTTTTTTTCAGCTAGGGGAATTCATGCCAAATCAGAGGATTAGTGGGCCAGAAGTCTTGACCATCTGCTTTATCATGTATTCAAGCACATTTTAAAAGAATGATGGCATTCTCTTACCAACAGTCCTATACTATACACTATTCTGCTGAATATTAAATATATATGTATGTAGGAGGAGGTAAGAGGGAGAAGGAGATAGAGATAGGTTTCCCCAAAAAATGTAGAGAGAGAAGAGAACTTAAGAAGGGTCAGGAGAACATTTCAGACAAGCAAAATAACTTGAAGAGTTACTTAATCACTTCATTATGCTCTTAAAAATAAAATAAATTCTATAGAAGAGATTCATGGTTTCACAGTTTCATATACAAGTATCTCCTTTTCTAATTCATATGGAAATGCTCACTTTATTTGGTATTTGTTAAATTTGGAAAAACAAACAAACAAACAAGAAATAGGCTCATTTTATACTTATCAGAGAACTAAAAGAGAAATTAGATAGGGCTGTGTGCCTGGTATTCCTAGGCCAGAAGTAGCATTGTAACTTCAGTTTTTTTACCTCCTTGTCCATTCCCACTCTTTTTGGTTTCTCACAGGGAACTACGGTCAAGTGAACAGTTAGGTTTGACCTTACTGTCCTAGAAGCATTTTATAGTTATGGTAATTTGAAACTCCTTATCTGGGCTCACTTCTGCTCTCGGGACTCTATAGCTTCAGGCAGTAGGAATGGAGAAGAAAGTGCCACTAAGAAGGTTGCAGGTACATCAGAATATAAAAGATTGGGAGGTGTCAGGGGCACTAGGGCGGGCTGCCCGACAATGACCTCTTTTCTTTTTCCCTTTCATGGCAGCACTGTCTTGGCACACTGCCCTTAGGATCACAAGATCACAGACTTAGGGCTGGAAGGATCCTCTGAGTCTGTCTAATCCAAACCCTTCGTTTCACAAATGAGGAAACAGCCATCTAGAGTGGTGACATAAGCTATCCCAAGGTCACACAGGGAGGATGTGTCAAACACTCAGAAGGATTTGAACCCAGGTCTTTTGATCAAATCTTCTGACTCCAAATCATTTTTCCAAGGTACGATGTGGCATTCCTTTATCTTTTTAAACTGCTTTTACTTGTGTGTGTCATATAAACACGTGCATACACACACATACACACGCAGATATGTATGTTGTATTGTTTGGTTGTTTCAGCCATGTCTGACTTTTTGTGACACATTCGGAAGTTTTCTTGACAAAGATATTAGAATGGTTCATAATTTCCTTCTCCAGGCCATTTTACAGATGAGGAAACTGAGGCAAACAGGATTAAGTGACATGCCCAGGATCACACAGCTAGTAAGTGTCTGAGGAAGAATTTGAACTTATGAAGATGAGTCTCCCAGATTGCAAGCTTAGTGCTCTATCCACTGTGTCACCTACCTGCCCTATATATGTATATATGTGTGTGTACATATATATATCTAAATATATGTATATATACATATCAGCACATGTACACATATGTATATATAAATATCTATGTGTATATACATAAATAGTCTTCTCTCTTCTCTATTTATTAAATCTAATCAACATCCAACCTCAGGAAGATTTCCTCATTTCCCTGCCCTCTCCCCCAATACATTATTGACTCACAGACTTTGATGGCCACATGCTTGTCATGGGTTGGAGATGTAAAATATGTGTGTGTGTGTATGATAATTATCTGGGCTCATATATATATAATAGACTCTTATTCAGCCATACATATACATATATAAGTACGTACATATAAATTGTTTCCATCAAGATATATCTTATTTATGAGAATCATAACTTGAAGAAATTCAAAGGAGGGCACAGATTTTAATTGATATGAGAAATGGCAAGAATTTCTTCACAGTGGGTATCCCAGAGGGGACCACCCCATGTTTTTGATCAGTGTCTCCCACTCATGCTATGGTGAATTATATTTGGGGTACCTCGGAAGCCTGTAATTGATCAGAAATCTCATCTATTGATGCAATGCATAGGCTCAAGATAGAGTTCCAAGAATTCTTGCAAAATAAACCCCACATCTGGCTTTGAGGGAAATGTTTCATTGGGAAAGTGGAAAATGTGCTCACTCCAGGAATAAGTGGGGTGAATTTTCTTCAGATAATGTGGCACCACAGGGTTTCTCAGGAGATGACAGAATTTTGATTCCAAAAGATATATAAACAGGCCTTCATGCTTCACATTAAACACTCCATCTAACAAGTCCAAACAAATCCCAGACCTATTGCCCAGAAGTAGCAGAGACAGGCTTTGTAATGGTAAGAAAAGGTCTGAGTGGTTCTATTAGAAATATCTCAGTAGGACACAACATAACCTAATTCTGAGCTGCCTGGGTATGGAAAAAAATGCCATCAGATACAGATCTGTTTCCTTTCCTAAAGGACATAATAAAATGAGTACACTCCAGCTGGCAATATAAAACTTGTATTTTGGGCCCAATGGGATTTCAGGAAAGCATTTAAGTTACATTTCTCCATAAACTAGAAAAGTAAGGGAGTCATGTTCTTAAATGACCTAGAGAGCAAGGGACTAATTTAAAATAACCACATGTGCTTGGAATTAACAGTAAAGGGGAAATACACACAAATATTAAAAATCATTCCATTAACACATACATGTTCAGTACAAAAGAAGAAGTGTTTTCATGGGAGAATGAATTAATCAATTCCTTGCTTACACTTAAAGTCATCCCAAATACATTTTACTGAGCACACATTTGATCTTTGGCTTTGCAGTTATTTTGGTTTATAAAGTATGAACTGAACACTGCCTGCCCTCAAGAAGCTTATAAATTAGTGGGGGAAACAGAATGGATACATGAATATGCTCATGTCTCTCCATCCATAAATACCTTCATTCAACCCAGCCATCACTTCAAGACCTTTCTTTCTTCTCCCTAGAAGATACCTAGAAAGATTCTTCTACACTTCCTGCCTCCAATGTCTCAGCACCCATTGACTCTTTACAGTTTGGCTCCTGACAACCCCTTCCCCAAGTCTACTGAAACTGTTCTCTCAATAAATCACAGAATCTTGGAGTCAGAAGAGGAGACCTTACAGATGATTGAGTCCTATCTCTAGACTAACAAAAATCCCCTGTACAACATACCTAATGAGTGATCTGTCACCCAAACTTTGTCTGAAGGCTTCCAGAGAGGAGAAATTCACTTAGTCCCAGCAATGGCCTACTGTCCTTTATAATAGTTCAAGTTAGAAGGAGCTTCTGAAATTGAGTTGAAATCTGCCTCTAGCCATTCTTCTTCACTCTCTATAGAGGCCAGTTATAGTAAGATGAATTTATCTTCCATGGGATAGCCCTTCAAATTTTTGAAGGCAGCTTTATGTTTACCCTAATCTTCTCCTCCAAAGGCTAATACTTCCTTGTTCCTTCAGCCAATCCTTCTGTATGACATGACCTATAGGTTCTTCATCATCCTGGTCATCTTCTTCTAGATGCCAAATCAATGCTTGTCAATGCCCATCCTACTATCTGGTACCCAGAAATGAAGAGAAAACTAGCAACGTGATTTGACCAAAGCTGGTTGGTTGATTGGTTGTTGTCCTTCATTCTCAAAGAGGACCAAAATGACATCACTATGCTAGAGGCAAATTTCAATGTGTCCAGCTGTGACTGATCAGACCAATAAAAGCTCAGAATGCTTTACCATAGGTCAGGCACAAATAGTCCTTGTGAACATTCAGGGTGGGTTCTCTAAATTTGCACATCCTGTGTTTCCTTTGAGCTGTCTCAATTCTTCTTTGCTCCTAGACCATGGCACCTTCTCTGATGTGTGCATGCCATGCTAAGTGGTCCTGTGCCAGTGTCTCCCATGTCACACAATCAATCTGAAGGTTCTTGAGAGAGACCTTGAGAATGTTCTTGTATTGCTTCTTCTGACCATGCTTGCCCTGTGTGAGCTCTCCATAAAATAGTCTTTTTGGCAAGCCTATGTTTTGCACTCAAACAACATGACCCAGCCATCAGAGTTGTGCTCTCATATCCCTAGTCCTGGATACTGGCTCATTCTGAATATATCTAGAAATCATATTAACAGTTTTGGCTGTTATATCATAATCCTGACTTATACTGAACTCGCAGTCCACTCCACTTATTTTTCAGAAAAACTACTCTCTAGTCACATTTCTGTCATCTTATACTGTACTTATGAAGTTGATTTTTTAAATCTAATTCAGCCCAATGTTTTAGCTTGTCAAAATCTATTTGGATCTTGATTCTATAATCTAAGATGTTGGAGGCTATATCTCCAAGTTTCCAAGTAACCCTCCAAGTCAGTGTTATCTCCAAATTTGATTAGCATGCTATCAATGCCTTTACCCAAGTAATTGTTAAAATGGCTACTACATGGGGCCAAGTAAAGGCATTGGGAGCACTCTGCTTAGGGACGCCCTCCCCCATTGCAATCAAACCATGAATAATTAATTACTCTTTGGATCCAAGCATTTAATCCGTTCCAAAACCACTTGACTGCTCTACTATCTAATCCACATTTCTCTATCTCATTCCTAAAAACAGTATAAAAGATTGTCAATTCTTTTTTTTGCTAACATATACCTATATCTATAGTATTCTCCTAATCTACAAGTATTGTAACACTTTTAAAAAGAAAAAGCTAGCATGTTCTTGATAGTCATTCTAGTTATTTTTGACTGATGCTTCCTCTTCCAGATATTCATTATTCATTACCTTTAATAATAATGTTTTTTAGAGTTTTGTGAGTAATTAAAGGAAAATTCATTGGTCTACCAACTCATATTCATTCTCTTTTTTTTTTATTGAGACATTTACTCTTTTCCAGGCTTTTTCATCTGCCATGATTTTTCTTTTTTTTAAATTATTAATTTTTTTTTTGTTTTCAACATCCACTTTTATAAGAATCTGAGTTCTAAATTCATGATTTTTCAAAGAGTACTGAAAGTGGCTTAGCTATCTCACCCACAATGCTTCTCAACCTACAGTAACCTCAGGTATAGTTCACCTAAGCCTAGTAAACTTCAATATAATAAGGGGAGCTGGGCACTCTTTTACTAACTCCCTTCTTATCTGGGTCTCAGTTCCCTATTGACCATTCTCGTTCTATCTTCTCCAATCCAAAAATCATTCTCCTTGACAGAAAAACAGAAGCAAATTAAATGTTGTGAAGTTCTGACCTGAGTCCATTTCCATTCTGTCCAACCAGAATAGTCTTACCCCTTAATCATTTTTTAAATATACCTTTTTAAAAATCTTTTTTTATTGCCCTTAGATTTTCTCCAACAGCCCAGAATGTCAGCATGCTGATCTTATCAAGCCATGCTTTTCTACTCCTTCCATTACTTGACCTTATTTTTATCCTTTGTATGTGTCTTTTAAAACATCTAAGTTGACAATAAGGTAATATGTCTTGAATAATTGAACATATGTAATCTACATCAAATTGTTTACTGTCTCAGGAAGGGGGAAAATGAGGGAGGAAAAGAGAAAATTTGCAACTTAATTAGTTTTAAATGAACAAAAATTGTCTTTACATGTAACTTTCAGGGGGAGGGAGGTTATAGATTATCAAGTAAACAAATCTAAGTTGGTTGATTATTTCCCTCATCATGGAACTCTAATGGGAAGATTCCCATCAATTTCTTCACACAATGCCAACTCTTTATTCTCATTTGAATTCTCAGTTCAGTTCCTAAGAAGTTCAGTTCCATGCCACTTGTATGAATTTTTGCTTTAGGATTTTAGTCTAGTTGGTCCTACCTCTCCTTTTTTCTGAACCTTTTGAAATGTTATCTCCTAAATTCTGGGTGTTTATGTTTGGATAACATATATCCTCTCCTTTATCCCAAACTCTTAGGTGGAGATATACTTCCTCCCCCAAATCCCCATTATACCCATCCTAGCAACTATATGCTCTTTGACAGTTCTTCCACCTTTGAATTTTATCTAAGCAGAAGTTTCTCTTACTGGCTCCTCCCTTCTTTTAAAGGATGAAATCATTAAAGTAAGCAAATAATTTATCACCCTTCTGCTTTTGGCAAAAAGAACTCCAGAAGACTCCAGATAATTGAAGTCCTGTTTCTTTACTACATAATAGCTTTGTGCCAAGCTGTGTGCCAAATGACTCATTTATTCCCCCTTTCTGTTCAGGTGTTCTGTATA
>CM053599.1:190799277-190829892 GCA_028646575.1 Pseudocheirus occidentalis
GGGTAGCAGGTAGACTGCCCCCCCCCGATTTGAACAAAGTTCCACACTGACCTTTTACATTGTCTTTGGCATTTGTGGATTGAGAAGTCTGGAAACTGCTACAGCTGCTGGTGATTTACTCTTATGAAGGCTGCTCTTTCTGGGGCTAGTCGGGGCCACCCTGGGGCTAAAACCGCAGCTCAGGCAGGACTTGACTCGGCTCCCATCACACTGTGATGGACCTTTCCTGCTGACCTGCCAGTCTTCTGTCAGAGGGAGATTTGTTTCTCTCTGTCACTTTCTGGGTTCTATTGCTCTAAAGTTTGTTTAGAGTCATTTTAAACATGTATTGGAGGAGGCAGAAGCCAAAGCAGTGAGGAAGTACTGTTTCTATTCCACAATCTTGGCTCTGCCCCCCGAATATGGATTTGAACTCAGAAAGATGAGTCTTCCTGACTCCAGGCCCAGCAACTTATCCACTGCACTACCTTACTGCTTCTCTAAGAGATGTAGTTTGCTGGAAAACTGTATACTGTAGCCAAGGTATCTCTTTTTATGTAGAATATACATATATGTATGTGTGTGTGTGTGAAATTAATAAATTAAATTTTAAATATGAAAGATTCTTTAATAAAAGTTTTATGGAGCAAAATGTCTATACAAAATATCCACTTCAAATCATGAGTTATTACTAATTATATACATATATGTTTATGTGTATATATGTATACATACACAGACACACAGACACATAGATAGATAGATAGATAGATAGATAGATAGATAGATAGATAGATAGATAGATAAATAGATAGATAGATATGCACGTACACACACAGAGATATTTCTATGTGGATCTTGGGAAGGGAAAGATTTTTTGAAAGGAGAAAAACATTTACATATACAGGTGCCTATGACCCTGACAGCTTTATGGGAAGACCTGCAATATACCTAAATCATTATTATCCTATACTGCAAAACACCAGATATGTTCAAATGGATTTTCCCAACAGTAAATAATAATGAAATTTCTGGCATATATGTCTATACTTGCCTGGGATTTATAGGCCACTAAAGCCTTACTGCACTATTTAAGTTCCTATATTCATATAGTGAATGAGGTAATGTATGTGAAAGTGCTCTGAAGAGTATAAAGTCCTGTTCAAGTGTAAGGCATTATTATTATTCCTATATATCCACTTATATCTAGGCTCATTTTTCAGGGAGATTGTCATTACTGCAGTAAACTCAAAATGGCAATGTTTAGCCTAGGCATATCTATTCTAAAACATTTATATTCAATACTGGAAGAGACTCAAAGATAAAAGAACTGAAAAGGGCCTTAAGAGGGCATCTCATTTAACTCCTTCATTTTATCTATAAGGGAGTTCAGGCCTCAAGAGGTTAATTGCTACATGAGGTTCAATTGAAGGAATAGGGGATATCTCCTTGTTTTACTGATTCCATGTCTGCTTGTATTGATATCTAAGAGGTTTCCCCCTCACGCTACTACCTTATCAGGTCCCCTCTCACGTCTCTTTTTGTAAAAGAAATATTACATACTTTAGTTTTATTTTTTTCTACTTAAGAGTGCTATATTTTTCTAATGATATATAAAGATAGTTTCTAATATTCACTTTTATAAGATTTTGAGTTCCAAATTTTTCTCCTTCCCTCCCGCCCTCCCCAGGATGGCAAGCAATCTAAAACTGGTTATACGTTTACAATCATATTAAACATACTTCCATGTTATTCATTTTGTGAAAGAAGAATCAGAACAAAAGTAAAAAAAATCACAAGAAATAATCAAACAAAAACAAAAACCCTGAAAATAGTAGGCTTCTTTGATCTGTATTCAAACTCCATAGCTTTTTCTTTGGTTGTGGATCATACTTTCGGTCATGAGTCTTTTGGGATTTTCTTGGATCTCTGTGCTGCTGAGAAGATCTAAGTCTATCACACTTGGTCATCACATAATGTTGTAACCTGTGTACAGCGGTTTCCTGCTTCTGCTCACTTCACTCTGCATCAGTTCATGTAAGTCTTTCTAGGTTTTTCTGAAATCCACTTGCTCATCATTTCTTATAGCACAATAGTACTCCATGAATTCAAATACAACAATTTGTTCAACCATTCCCTAACTGATGGGTATTCCCTCAATTTCTAATTCTTTGCTATCACAAAAAGAGCTGTTATAAATTCTTGTCCATTTGGGTCCATTTCCCTTTTTTGTTATCTCTTTGGGATACAGAGCTAGTAGTTATATGACTGGATCAAAGAATATGTACTTTTTATAACCCTTTGGGCATAGTTCCAAACTGTTCTCCATAATGGCTGGTTAAGTTCACAACTTCACCAACAATGCATTAAAGTTCCAATTTTCCCACATCTTCTCCAACATATATCTTCTCACTTTTCTGTCATACTAGCCAATCTGATAGCTGAGTTGGTAACCCAGAGTTGTTTCAATTTGTACTTCTTTAATTAATAGTGATTTAGAGCACTTTTCTATAACTTTAATTTCTTCATCTGGAAACTGCCTGTTTATATCCTTTGACCATTTATCAATTGTCAGTGGCTTGTATTCTTATAACTTTGATTCAGTTCTCTATATATTTGAAAAATGAGCCTTTTATCAGAAAAACTGGCTATAAAAAATGTTTCCCAGCTTTCTGATTTCCTTCTAATCTTGGTTGCACTGGTTTTGTGCAAAACCTTTTTTAATTTAATGTAATAAAAATTATTCATTTTGCATTTCACAATATTCTGTTTCTAGTTGGGTCGTAAATTTCTCCATAGATCTGACAGGTAAATTATTCCTTGATATCCTCATCTGTTTATGGTATAACCCTTATATCTAAATCATACACACATTTTGAACTTGTCTTGGTATATGGTGTGAGATATTAGTCTATGCCTAGCATCTGCCACGCTATTTTCCAGTTTTCCTGGGGAGTTTTTCTCAAGTAGTGGGTTCTAATCCCAGAAGCTGGAGTCTTTAAGTTTATCAAACAGTAGATTACTATAGTCATTTACTACTGTCTTGTGCACCTAATTTATTCCACTTCCCTCTGCTTCTTTGTCAGTACCAAATAGTTTTGATGATTGCTACTGTAGTTTTAGATCTGGTGTGGCTAAGCCATCTTTCTTTTATTTTGTTTTTCATTAATTTCCTTGATATTCTTGACTTCTTGTTCTTCCAAATGAATTTTTTAGCTCTGTAAAAGATTTTTGGTAGTTTTTGGCACTGAATAAGTAAATTAATTTAGTCAGAATTATCATTTTTATTATATTAGCTCAGCCTACCCATGAGCAATTGATATTTTTCCAATTGTTTAGATCTGACTTTGTATGAAAAGTGGTTTGTAATTGTCTTCATATAGTTCCTGGGTTTATCTTGGCAGGTAGACTTCCAGATATTTTATACTATCTACAGTTATTTTAAATGGAATTGCTCTTGCTGCTGGGCTCTGTTGGTAATATACAGAAATGATGATTTCTGCGGGTTTATTTTATATCCTGCAACTTTGTTAAAGTCGTCAATTATTTCAAGTAGTTTTTTTTTTAGCTGACTCTCTAGGATTTTCTAAGTATACCATTATATCATCTGCAAAGAGTAATAGTTTTGTTTCCTCATTGCCTAGTCTAATTCCTTTAATTTCCTTTTCTTCTCTTATTGCTAACCTGACATTTCTAGTAATATACTGAATAACAGTGGTGATAATGGACATCCCTGTTTCATCCCTGATCTTATTGGGAAAGCTTCTAGCTTATCCCCATAACAGATGCTTGCTGCTGGTTTTAGATAGAAACTACTTACCATTGTAAGGAAAACTCCATTTATTCCTTTGTTCTTTATTATTTTTAATAGGAATGGATGCTATACTTTGTCAAAAGCTTTTTCTGCATCTATTGAGATAATTATGTGATTTCTGTTAGTTTTGTTACTGATACAGTCAATTATGCGGATAGTTTTCCTAATCCTGAACCAGCCCAGCATCCCTGGTAAAAAATCCCACTTGGTCATAGTATATGATCCTGATGACAAATTGCTGTAGTCCAGTGGTTCTCAACCTTCCTAATGCCGCAATCCTTTAATACTCGTATGTGGGCGTGTCTGCATGTGGGTGGACCTGCCTGGAAATGGATAGAGGAGCATGGTGTCTCAGTTCCTAAGACCTATTTCTGATGGTCTTAGGCAACCCCTGCAACCCCTGTGAAATGGTTGTTAGACCCCCAAAGGGGTCCGACCCACAGGTTGAGAGCCGCTGCTCTGTGTGTGTGTATATGTATGTATGTATGTATATATAAACACACATACATATATATGTATGTATGTAGTATGTATATATAAAATTTTTGCATCAATATTCATTATGAAAATTAGTCTATAATTTTCCTTCTGTTTTGGTTCTTCCTGGTTTAGATACCACTACTATATTTGTGTCATAAAAGGAATCCAGACCCCCCCCAGCCTTTAGTAACCACTACCCTGATCAGTCACAGTCATGAACATGCAGGCAAGAGCCCTCCACCTGCATAAAAGATTTCAACTTACTGAAGGTTCAGAGGATGCTTAGCATTTTTTAGTTACAAGGTATATTCGTAATGGGACAGAAAGGTGGTGCAGATGAGAGAGGGCAAGGCTTGGAGCCAGGAAGACTCATCTTCCTGAGTTCAAATCTCACCTCAGACGCTTACTAGGGAAATAGCTTTCTTTGCCTATTTTTCCAAATATAGTATCGGAATGAATTGTTCTTTAAATGTTTGGCAGAATTTGCTTATAAATCCATCTGGCTTTGGAGATTTTTTCTTAGGGAGCATTCTGATGGCTTGTTCAATTTCTTTTCCTAAAATGGGGTTAAATTGTTTATTTCCTTTTCTGTTAACCTGGGCAATTTATATTTCTGTAAATATTCATACATTTCACTTATATTGTGAAATTCATTGGCATACAGATGGACAAAATAGATCTTAATTTTTGTTTTCATTTCTTCTTCATTGGTGGTGATGACCCTTTTCATTTTTTATACTAGTAATTAGTTTTCTTCTTTTTCAAACCAAATTAACCAAAGATTTAACTCATATTGATTTTTTCATAAACAAGCTCTTAGCTTTATTAGTTCAGGAATTTTCTTACTTATAATTTTATTAATCTCTCTTTTGATTTTCAGCATTTCTAATTTGGTATTTAATTGGAGTTTTAAAATTTGGTCACATTTTTGCTTTTTTTTAGTTGTACACTCAATTCGTTGATTTGCTCTTTCTCTATTTTATTCATGTAAGCATTTAGAGATGTAAAATTTTCCCTAAGTACTACTTTGACTGCATTCCCATAAATGTTGGTATGTTGTCTCATTATTGTTGTCCTCTTTAATGAAATTATTTATTGTTTCTCACATCTCTTTCTACTGTTGCTGTTCATTCCTTTCAAATCTGACCTTGGTTATCATCCTCTTTGTGAAGCCTTCCCTGAAAACTACTTAGCCACTTAAGGTCAAGTTTTTCTATTTACAGATTTTTCTTAGAACTTTTTCAGCATCTTCCCTTTGCATTTTCATTATTAGCACATTTATTCATATACTTGTCCTCCTGTCACTAGATAATAGACACAATAAATATTTCTTTAATTAAATGGAGAAGAGAAAACAGTAGAAGATGTAGGGGGCACTACATAACATAGCTAACTTCATGTGTTGATTTCTGTGTTGGAAGAGGCTTTAGTGACCATCTAGTCCAATTCATACCTGAAGAAAGATAATCCCTATTATAACACACTCATCAAGTGTTAGTTCAACTTCTGCTAAGCCTCACAGATAAATCTAATTGTTAAAAGGTTTAATTGGGTTTTTTTTTCCTTAGAGAAAGGCTAGATTACCTTTTCGCAACTGGAAACCATTGCTCCTACTTCTTTACTCTGGCAAGCACTAGAGGACATCTTTCATCAACCTAATCATTCCTCATTCCTTCAATAAAGACTTTATGGAGGAAGTAGCTCCAAGTTGAGATTTGAAAGAAGGGGAGGACATCAATAGAAAAAGATGTGAGAGAGAACCTATACCAAACATACATGACAGTATGAGCAAAGACATGGAATCAGAAGAACAAGGTGGCATCCCCACCTCCCTCAGCTGAGCTCCACATAGCCTCATACAACGTGGTTTCTAAGCATTTCACTCTTTTGAATGCTCTCAAGCTCATCAATATCTTTCTTAAAATATGCTGCCCAGAATTCTAGATGAATTCTGACCAGAGTAGAGCACAATGTTGTAAGCTGTTTTCTTTTTTAATCCTATGTATTTAATTTTATGCATTTAAATACCTTATTATGAGAAGTGGTCCATAGGCTTTACCTGATTCTCAATTGGGTCAAATTCAAAAAAAGGTTAAGAATCTCTACAGTCTTAGACATTGTGTTGGAGTAAGACTATCCCCTCATTATTCATGGAACCCAGGCATCTCAAGATGGCCCAAGATCACATTAGCCTTTTTGGTTACCATGTTACATGACTAATTTCTTTTTCAAATAAACTGCTATATGATCATGCCTCTTCTGTCTTGGTGGACAGATCCATCCAAGCCAAAAGGCCATGGCTCTCTTTATTCTGAGACTACAAAGAACAAAAAGAGCACCACTATGACTTTAAAAAGTGAACCTATGGTGTCCAATTAACAACCTCTTGACCTTCTAGTATGTCTAGTATGATGACTGAGGCAGAGAAAAAGTAGACAAACTTTCCGAAGTTAGTTCTGTGCATGTCTTTTGCATTCATGTTTGTATAATGCTTTTCTACTATAGAAAAAAATATGAATATTTCACCCCCAGCCCCAAAAGACATATTTTATTTTAAGCACACTGTCATAGCTCCAAGAATTGTGTGGGTTTTTCATAAAAACATTTTAAAATATTGATACAGCCCCTCAACATAGAACGATTTATTTAGCAATCCATTTACATTGAGAAATGCTTGGGAAGAAAAAAGTCACTAGAGAGAGTTTTCTCCTGAATTAAGGGAAAGAAAATCCTCACATTTAATTTTTCTTAATTCTGCCTCAAAAAGAATTAACATATGGTGTATTTTAAATATGTTTTCCTTCACCAAGCAATTTATCCCAATAAATATTTACATCTAAATGATGTTTAGAAAAGCCAGAGAAGAGTGTCTTGGCAGCTCTGAAACTGGCCTCTCAATTTCTTGACTGTGGATTGTTTTCCTCATTTATATTATTCTGTGAAATATCTCAATAAATCAATGATGGAGAAAACTATTTCCACAAATTAGTAAAATAAAACATTACAGAACCATCAGCAATAATGAGATTTGCACAACTTATTTCCCAGGCACAACGCTAATCCTGATCCTTTGATTTTTGTCTTAATTAACACTTGAGAAGGTGGCAGGGGCTCATTTTTTTAAAAATGAGTAATAATTTTTATAAGTCAGATCCACTTAACCCTCAGTTTTTGAGATGTGGATTATCCACCGCATATGCTTGGGTTTTCAAACTTCTCTTGGTCAACCAGCAGATTTTTAGTTACCATGTCTCACTTTCAGGCACTGTAGGATTTTGAGAAGGAAAATTCATTTTAATAAAATGCTAAGCCAAATAGGAAGGGAAAAAATCTACTGCTATAAAAGGCAACCATGGTCAATTACAAATCAAAATATAAGAACTTTGGAGATCTCTCCCATTGCTCCCCCTCCATTATGGTTGATGACAGCTACAATTGATAATTAAAAGATACAAAAGTTGTCACTTTCCCATTTTTAGAAGAAGTGATACTAGAAATGATATTCTGAGTGGTGGACTTGGACATTCAGTTTGGTGCCTTATGAGATGTAGCCTGAGACTACATCTCTCTATTTTTTCAGTCCTACAGAATGGCAATAAGGAAGACGCCCAGTCGGTCTTGGGCTACTAATCAGTGGAAATCAGCACATCTGTCTAGGAATCTAAGCAGTACAGCTGCTTTTCTGGGTCTGAACTAGATAATCCTTGGAGTCTAGTTTCAACTCAAAAATCTCATAGGAGACATAAATAATAAAATAAATAACAATAAATAGCAAATAATAAAAATAGTTTTCTCCTCTCCCTTTAGTTTATTACTTATTCACCAGAAAATACAAAATGCCTTAATAATCAAGTTCCTTGGGATCACCAATTTTTTTTCTTCTTTCTAGTATAAATATTTTCTGATATCAATGACCAGCTTCATGCTTGCTAACATAATAAATCGACTTTCATCTTTCTTTCTAAAATTTGTCCCTCCAGGGAATCAAAAGCATGTGCAAGCAGAAGTAATGTCCCAATAAGCCTGGAGACAATAATGGCTTCTTTCCAAATTCAGTTTGAGCCCAGTTCAGGTACATTCATGGGCCTTGTGCTCAATTTATCCCTCAAACGCACTGAACAGAACTGTGCACTGCAGGCATTAGAGCAGACATGGCACCAACACAAAAGTTTGATTTCATGGACAATTAAACAGGGTCTCCATGCTGAATGAAACTGCCATTCACTACCAGAGACTTCAGATTGTGCTAACACAGAAGAACCAACAAATGCCTGTCAAGCCAGAGCTTGGAAGAGATGGAAACCTGTCAATGACTTATTTCTTAAACACTGACATTTTTCTTTGAGTAACAGGTCACACCCCACTATCAACTTAACTGGAATACATAGGCAGATAGACAAGGGCAAAATTGTGGGATAAATACATATGATAAAAAAAAGATTGATTTCATCTTTTAATTCTAGAAAGGAAGAAAACCTAACAGAAAGCCAGAAAAGGAAGTTGGGGGGGGGGGGGCGGAAAGCCCTTAGGATTTTATAAAAACCAACTTAAGACTTGACTATAATGTGATGCAGCTGACAAGCTGTCAACCAGTGTGGTTAAGAGGGAAAAAAAATAATAAGAAAAGGCAATGGTACGAGTTAGAACTATGGCCTTTCTTCTGAATCTGCTGACATGGATAGCTTTTAGGGCAGGATAACATCTCAAAAGATGTGGAATTTCTGCTTTGTTCTGTTGAGAACTGTAGGCCAATGGCAAGAAAAGTGAGCAAGTGAATTAAAAGGGAGGTAGGAGGTTTCTATAGGGGAACAGACAGTAAAATTCCAGGGCAGGGGGGAATATAATAGTCTCCATGCACCGAGACACCCACCCATGCACCTATTCCCATCAGATCCAATTTCTGACCTAAATGCATTATTTGGGGAGGGAGAAAAACAATGTCTTGTCTGCCTGTATTGTATACATCTTAAATATGTATTTCCTGGCTGCTTTGGAGGGGAAAATATATTTATAGCTCCTTTAGTGCCATTCCAGTCTATTGTGTAAATATGTAAATTAGGCTGTGTGATCTACACAGTAAAATGCCTTGGAATAATTTGTGTAAATAAATCATCTGCATATGCGCAGTGTACAATTTTCAAACTTGAAATTTTCCATTGCCTTTCAGGGAGCTTTTCGGAAACTGTTTCAAAGGAAACTTACACATGCCCAGAAAATGAATACACTGAAAAGGCTGGGCATGATGGAAATCAGACAGAGGTTTTCTCTGCACCATATACCCACTGACTGCCATTTTCTAGGAATAACAGGGAATTTTTTATCCTAGGCCGACACTAATTTTATCAAATGTTGTTCCATTCTGTGCACCCGTGTCATAGCAGCAACCAATTCTACTAGGTCGTGTTTGTGGAACGTTAGAACAAGAATGGGGAAGACAAGGAGGACACTCTACTGTTGAGCTCTAAAATCCATTTCTATCCTTTTCTGAGCTAGAAGCAGTGTGGATAAACTGCTTTGTTTCCTGGGTGCCAAAGGTGTATGTTGGGATTGATGGGAAGACATCGGGTCAGGCAGGTGGGCGGCACAGGGCCAGAGGCACAGCTGAGAGAAAAAGCTGATCTGCTTAGCACTAAGGAACATTCTGAAAGGGTAGAACACATTAAAACAAACAAAAAAGCTTAGGGCAGTGGCAAGGGTGGGACCATACTAAGTCCCTAAGTCACTACCCTGCCTGGAGAGAGTCTTGCCAAAGTGCTTCAGTGGAGAAAATGAGATGATACAGCGTTTAATGTTTTGTGTAATGAGGCCTGTAATAGATGACAGCTGAGATCCAAAACCCTAAGGTAATGGCAAGGTGTTTAAATATTGACAACCCATAAAAGCTTTTCATTTGACTATTAGCTACTGCTGCTCTTAGTCACAGAAGAAAGGGGGAGGAAGGCTCTTCTTGGCTTTGAATGGAAAGACTTAAAGTCAAGCAGTTTGCTTAGGTTCAGTTAATGATCTAAAAGAGAAAATCATTGGCAACCCGCGTTCTGACATTTAGGAAGAAAATGGGATGTGAAAGCACAGTCTTTGACTTTCATTTAGAAAGGCAGCACCTTCTGGGTCAGCTCCCTATCATGTCTGATATCCCTATGGTCAGTTTCTCATTCCTCAGTGGTCTCCTGTTGAGTTCAGGCTTCCCGCTAGCTTCAAAGGAGCCACCACATCTGGATAAACTTCTTCCATGGTGTGGAATTAACTGAATAACTAGCTCCAGTATTCCAATTAGTCCTTCTTATCCACATCTCCTTTCTGAGTCCCTGAAGCTACACAAAGATCAGCGTAGCAACTCCTGCTTCCTTCATTACAGCTATATGAACAGGTATGAGATAACTTGAGGAGAAATAAAATGGTTCCCCAGGAAAGGCAAAGAATCAACATTTTATCATTTCTTGGGAAGCCTGCGGAATGTGTTAACATTCTGAATCTGTGCATATCTGTCTGCTTGGTGGTGCATTTACATTCTTGACAGGGAGATCTCTGACATGAAGACGTTCATTTTAAAGTCATACGGTGCACTCCACTGGACTGGGTTAAGAGTCTCTTCACAGGATTGTAAATTCTGTTTTTAAAGAGAGAGGCATGAAGGGATACCATTCATGTGTGCATGTACATCTGCATGTGTCTGTGTCTTTGTGCTGGAGAGAGGTGGGTAGGGACAGGGAAAGAATAACTGAATACAACTACTCTGTAATTAGAGAGCGCTTTAGTCTATGTCCTCATTACCTAAGTCAAAGTCAAAGCGCTTTGTCTATGTTCTCATTAAGGATGATGGAACAAGAAAGGATACTCTTCTAGCCACTTTGGGGCCTCAAAAATGCACTTTCTTCTTCTATATTATCCTACCAACAATGAGAATAAGCCCGTGTTTTCCTAGGTGCTGGAGATACAGGATGAGATGAATGGGAAGACATCAGGTCAGGTAGATGGCACAAGGCTATGGATGTAGCTGGGAGGAAAAAAACAGATCACCTTAGACTTAAGGAAGCAATCAAGGACGAGTGACTCCTATCCTTCTCAGGGACTCACCACAGTGGATTTTAACAAAGTCACATTTTTTCTGTGCACAAATGACTTTTGCAATAAATTCCATTTCTTATGCTTCTGAGGGTAGAATTTAGGATTCTCCACCTTTCATTGAGTCCAATGAAATTAACGTTTATTAGGTGCTGTGCTAGGCATGGGGGATTAAAATATAAGAAGTGATTTAGTCCTTGTTCTTAAGGATATTATATTCTATGGTAGAGGTTGGAGGGAGAGGGTATATATACATATATGCATGTATATATATGTGTGTGTGTGTGTGTGTGTGTGAGAGTGAGAGAGAGAGAGAGAGAAATGGAGAAGGGAAAACAGGAGAGGAGAGACATGGGAAAGAGAGGAGAAAGAGAGAAGATAGAGTAATTGAGACAGAGAGACAGACAGACAGAGAAAGAAACAGAGAGGAGCATATATAAGGAAGTGATGGTGGCAAAGGAGAGATCCAGAGAAAGTGGTCTAGGGAAATTTGAGGCAGGAGAAAATACTTTTAGGTAAAGTGGTGCCTGAGATGAATCTTGAAGAAAATAAGAATTCAGAAAGGTAGAGATGGGGCGGCTAGGTGGCGCAGTGAATAGAGCACCGGCCCTGGAGTCAGGAGGACCTGAGTTCAAATCCGGCCTCAGACACTTAACACAAAAAAAACTAGCCGTGTGACCTTGGGCAAGTCACTTAACCCCAAATTGCCCTCCAAAAACACAACAAAACAGAAAGGTAGAGATTAGGAAGCAATGGGGGTAGGGGAGACAACCTATGAAAAGGAATATGGCCAGGAAGGAAGGAAGGAACCTAGTGTGCAATATAGCATGAGCACGGAAGTAATATAAAATAAATCTGGAGAGGTAGATTGGAAAGAGCCCATGAGAAGGTCCTGAATGTTAGGCTAAAGAGTTTGTCTTTTACCCTATAGGCAACAGGGAACTTCTGAAGGATTTTGAGCAGTGCTGTGACACGGTCAGATCTGCGCGTTAGGAACATAGCATTGGCATTTGTGTGAAAGGTAGATCACAGAACAGGGGTGGCTAGAAGATAGGGAGACAAAGTAAGGAGACTATTATAGGAGAGGGGGACTTGGTAAATGAATACAACTCTACAAAACCCCCTTTTCCCTCTTTGTCAAACTGGCTCCAGGCCTCTGCTTTTACTCACTCTACAACTCTCCGCTTTCCCAGTTCTCCACTCTTTGTCACCTAAGACCCTTATTCACAAGCAGGCACCCACCCTTGCAGACCAGACTCCCTTAAAATACTCTGTACACAGAGCAGACTATGGTGAGCTCCGATGTTCCCAGGTGTGATAAGATAATGAAGTGATCACAGTAGGTCACCTCACTCAGGCAATCTTACCTTTTCTAAACCCAGACAAGCTTTAATGGCAATCCATTTCCAGACCATGTCCACTGTCAAGATCTAGGGCAGACACTATTGGACTCCGCTAATCCAACAAATTGTATTTGTCTCAAAGCCTCTAGGCTATAGGATTATCTCCATTATTTTTTATTCTATCCTGCATATCTGGAGCTATGCCAGAAGTTTCTTGGGTATAATTCTATCTAGTATTCACAGGAGATCAGTCTTGGAGGGGAAAAAGTAAGTTACACATTGTGAAACAGAGATACGTGCATAACTTCCAGGGTCTCTCTTTTTGCACTTGCTGCTTCACCAACCAGAGCCAAACTCATTCTAGTCACTACAGCTAAATCATTACACAATGATAACTCACGTTCACATAGCATTTTATTATTTACAAAAGGCCTTCCTCCCCACAAACCAGTGCGGTATATAATAGCAAACATTACTACCCCTGTTTTAGAGAGTGGGAAGCTAAGTCTCAGAGAGGTCAAATGATTTGTCCAAGATTGTATAGCTTGTATCAGATATGGGACTTGAACACAGGCCTTCTGAGTCTTTTAAATATACCACAGTAATATTGTGTAATATTTAAATATAACACAGTGTCATTAATGACTCCTTTTATGAAATTACCGCCAAAATGCTATGCATGCTCACATTCAGAAACTTAATGAAATTCTAACTTACTCTAAACATAATAAAGCCAGTGGAAAAAGTACTAAAGGTCCTGGGTTCAAATTCTACTACTGACATTTGTGATCCTGGGAAAATCATTTAACCTTGCCAGGCCCCAGTTTCCTCAGATGTAAAATGAAGGGGTTGGACCATATGACCAGAGCCTCTTCCAGCTTTGCAACTAGCATCCCTACGATCCCTGTTTTCATATACCTCTTGCCATGACCTTGGATCTAAAAAAAAACATTTAACAACTGGGCCCTTTTAGTCCTTGGTTTCTGTGACTCATCTTAACAATATATTTTCTATCTAAAACTATACAAATGAAGTTATTAAGCTGGGAGGAAGTGGGAGGATATAAAATTTTTGGAGGAAGAAGTATATCTTAAAACATTTTCCAGTGAGTAAAGATGAAGCAAATGATTTACCAATTTTCACTAATAACACATAAAGTAATCACAAATTGAGTACATGTATCTTTCAATCAGAGTTCCAGACCTTTAGAGCACTGAAAATGGGTCCCTGAAAAAGGTCTCTGATCTGAATGATTAGTCTAAAATGTCTTTAAGTCTCCCTGAATTCTCATGTACAATATTCTAAAACTGACAGTAATCATCTTCCTGAGCCTGTGGAATGCAGGTAAATTCCATGAAGCTAATGCATGTAAGGTTAATAGCACAATAGTGACTACAAGGACTGGAAGTGGGAAAGAAAGAAAAAAAAAGGTTTGGAGAGCATGAGAGATGAGTCACGCATTTCAATCAAGTTCCCCTTCTTTGCTTCAGTGTTCTTGGGGAAAAGTGGAAAATAACAGACAGAGGCGTCTATTTGGAAGTTTTCCCTCCACTTGGGTTGAGGCAATGACTTCTCTGCCATCGCCAGTTCTGTGAAGTGGCCCAAAACCTACTGCTAACGTTTGTCTACCTTTTTGGCCTTCCCTACCTGAAGGTCGTGCCTCTATGATGTAGCCTGTTGTAGGTCTGTCTCCAGAATTCCCCTCTGTCCACTGGAGAGTTAGTTCAGAAGCTGATTTTGTAACCAAAACATCTCGAGGAGAACCAGGAGACCCTGAGGAGGAAAAAAGAAAAAAAGAAAAAAAAAACTAGTTGGTACCCATGAGGAATCACTCACATCTCATATTTCTTTAGTAAGAAGTTATACAAATAAAAGGATCCAAAACGTGTCTAATTGGACAATGATTTCATGCAAAGATTGAGTCTGAGGAGGAGGGGGTTGGGAACAGATTCTACCCTTCCACCCTAAATCTCTGATCAACCCTTTTCAAACCCTCTCTATCCACCTGCCATTGTGACTTTAGGAAAGGAAGAGACTTTAGAAGTTTCTTTGTGTGTGTATTTGTGTATATATACATAAATGATGTTTGGGAAGTTAGAGGGGAAGATTGAGGGGAGGGAGAGTAAGAGTTGCTTCTGAAGGTGTTACACTTCACAGAAGGGAAAATGCAGAACTAAAACACGCTTTCTGTTCAACCCAACATTTATTTAATAGCACCCACAATAGGCAGAGCACTGTGCTAAGTGCTTCTAACATGGCTAACCTATTTTACAACTCACTTTTTCTCTTTCAAATTTTAGTTCACAGCCTTCAACTTAATCAAAAGTGATTCCTGGCTTTGTCTGGAGAAGGGTATGATGGACAGAACAAAAGCTTCCCTTCGGGGATGGAATTACTAAGGATTCCACAGTCCTGTTCAGGTCAGCATGTTCTACTGTCCTAGTCACAGGACACTCTGGAGAGCAGTGCTGAGAGGAAATAAAGGCATTTGAAGTTGTCTCATACTATATTCTCTGCAGAAAGAACTTCAGTTTAGAGATATATGCTTTGCTATGTTTTTATACTTTAGGTGTAATAATAAACATGTGGTCAGTTATCTGTCGTAGACTCCCTCTCCCTTTTGTTTTGGTCCAGGCCCATGGTTTCATAGGGACAGGGGACTCCTGGTGTGAGAAGTCTTTTCACCAAATTCATATCTCTAGCTCATATCTCATAATTTCCTATCTCATTTCCAACAGTCAGTGAGTCTGCATGGCACAGTGGAGGATGGAAGGCCATCCTTCTGGGTTGAAACTTTACTCTGTTACACAAGTCACTAAAACTCTCAATGCCCCAGGCAACCCTCCACAGCATTAAAAAGTATACATTAAAATAATCTTAATTCTTGTTGCAAAGGCAAAAGGGGGAGGGGAGGAAGGGGAATACAAGAGGAAAGCAGTTCTGACAGCTGTGAGGGAGGAGATCGTGAAAGACAAGGTAAAAAGTAATAATCTTATATAATAATAATACTTAGGCACAAAGTGCTTCCCTTGCCACTCTGAGAAGCTGGTAGTACAAGTCTCATTACTGCCATTCTACATGTAAGCTTCAGGGCAGTTAAGAGGCTTGACTAACATTACAAAGCTAGTCCGTGTCAGAACCAGGATCTGAACCCAGATCTCATGACTCCACTTCTCTGCTACACTGTACTTATGAAACAAAAGGAAGTGTAAAGTACAATTGAATTTTGTTTCCACAGAAATTATATGAAACATTATTTGAAGCCATACTGATGGCTAATGTCAGAGACAAAACTTCTAGTAGAGGGCAGCAGGGGATACTGGCGCCTGAAAATCAGCACATCTAATTTTCTTTGCTCAAAGTAGGCCTTTTTCTATATAAAAAATGAACTTCCAGGTGAGGTCTCATTCGCAAAGAATGATTAGATTCGTTATTTTGGGACCTTCATGGTCGAAATCTTGGGTTCAAATCTTCAAACTCTTGCCTCTGTCAATTCACCTAGCAATTGAGGAACATTTTTGGTCTTTCCTTTATTTAAGTACAAGGAAAAATGAAGATTGGGTGGGGATAGCGGGGAAAGGAGGGCATTAAAATGTGGAAATGAGAAAATGTAATCAAGGGGTGGGATTTAGTGAACCCTAGAATGCTGGCCAATGAGTGGGCAGGTGGGAAATTTGAACTGAAAGCAGGACATTTGAGCTTGGCATTTGTCTGAAGCAAATGTACCCTCCATTTGGGAGGGACTCATTTACTAGGAATGTAGAATAACTGGTTGAAATAAAATGAGAGCTTTCCTGACTTCACAACCAGTATTGTTTTTTGTCTAGAGTGACCACATTTCTCACAATATGGGGGGTATCTGAGTTCTTTTCTGAGAAAGGTCTATCACTTGTATCTTCCTGAGGACTAGTACCTTGCTGGGAAGTCCTATGACCCCCACAAATGTATTTCTAACAGAAGGAAGGAGAGGAAATAATTTGGGGTGACCCAAATGAATGAAGCCTAGAGGAGAGTCAGATGCACACTTTTATCACTAACTCCACCAACTGATAAAGATCCACGACTGGATCAAGAGTCATTTGGGCTGAAACCATATTAGTATTTCCATAATGTAACATTTTGCTCACACCACAGAAATAATCTGCTTTACACTATAGAATATAAGGGATGATATGGTTTGTTACTAAACATTTGGGATAGAATGAAGATAATTATATTGGACTCAGAAAAAAAAAATAATGCCAAACACTGGTATACAATGAGCTTATGGATTTTATTTCTTAAGAGGGCCCTTAAAAAGGAAAGGTTTTAGGGGTTTTTTGGCTATATTATAAACAAATTGCTCAAAATTTGGGTTGACTATGAATCTTCCAGAAGAAGCTAGCAGATGTTGTGTGAGAACTCATAAATCATAGATAAAAATCCAGCCGATGCAGAAACTTTGATTTTTAATGCTAAAACTCATTTTTAGGGTTATTGGACATTATTTTTGTCTACTGTATTTCCTGATGTCATCTGCCTTCTCTCAAAATGGCACTGTTTTTTTAAAAAGCTGAAATGAATTGTAATTATTTTTGTTTTGAGAATTTTGTGAATGCTTCTTGATATAACTGTCCACAGGAGTGTATACTATAATATCTTAGAGAGCTTGTTGTCATATTTTCAGCGTGAGCATTTACACCTCAGATATCAGCAAATGCTACAGATTGAGGTTTGATTTATTGATTGTCTAGACTTACGTGATGGGATAAAATATTAACAATGGGGGCGGCTAGTTGGTGCAGTGAATAGAGCACCGGCCCTGGAGTCAGGAGAACCTGAGTTCAAATCCGACCTCAGACACTTAACACAAAAAAATCAGCCGTGTGACCTTGGGCAAGTCACTTAACCCCCAACTGCCCTCCAAAAAGCAAAAAAAAAAAAAAAATCCCTCAAAAAAAATATTAACAATGAAGATTAAGCTTAAAAGTTTGTTGTATGTGTTTTTTTCCCCAGAGAGCTGCTTGTTAAACATTTATTAGCACAACCCTGACTAGACACATTCTAGAATAGCAAAGACAGTCCACGAGTGTTGGTCTAAAAGATTAAATAAAATTAGAAATGACTAAAGAAATGAGAACAGAAATCATGAGATTTTGGAGTCAGAAGGCCTGGGAATAAATTCTAGCTCTGCCATTTATTGTATCACCTTGGGCAAGTAACTGTACCTCTTTATGCCTCAGTTTCCTCATCTGTAAAATAATCAGGTTGTACTAAATGACTTCTAAGGTCCTTCTAGCCCTAAATTTATGCTTCTGTACTTCTACTATCTTATTTCAGTTTCTCTTCTTCTTAAACAAGGATTATATTAATTTCATTAAAAACAGAGGCAAGGGGAGATTAGAGAAAGGTTTATAAAATTTCCTAAAATCCTCAGAAGACAAACCATTTAAGTTCTAAATTTTTATTTGGGCAATTATAAAGACACAGACTAACTAAGAAAAAAGCTAGGAAATTTCAGGCACAAATTTTACAGTATCGTAACTTCCAAGTGACAGTGAAAATGGTCCAAGTTAATGGCAGGGTAAAATATTTTATTTTATTTTTTGTTTTCTTCTGTTTCAAATACAGACTATTTTTTGTCTGATATAGTTCAGCAAGGTGATGTCAACACATGGAAATATTAAATATTTCTATATTTACTTGAATATATTCGTGGTGGCAATGTGAAAAGAGAGCTGGATATGGAGTGGAGAGACCTGTGTTTGAATCTTGTCTTATCAGCAGTATGACCTTGGGCAAGTCACTTAACTCCTCAGTATCTCAATGATCTCTTCTCTGAAAAGGTGATAACAATATTTATACCGTTCACCTCATAGAGACTTTATGATGAAGTACTTTGCCAAATTTCAAAAGCTAAATAAATGCTATTTTTAAAATTTTTTGTTACTATAGATGATCATTCTAACACATGCTTTTGGATGCATTCATTTTGTTGAAATGTTCTTGAGAAATTGGACAGACCCAACTTCCCATGGTTTGCTCCTGTCTTATGGGTACAAAAATGAACCATAGGAGAAAAGGTACCCATGAAGATGGTTCAGGTCTGTTTCTGAACAAATACGCCGCTACTTGGTATTACTACGGATGACGAAAATTCTACCTACCCTCTGCTGGGCCAGCTGTGATGTTGGCCTGTAGTCCAGGTCCATAGGCGATGGTGCGTGCCTGCACTCGGAAGAAGTAGGTTACTCCTTTTGTGAGATCTCTCACCTTCAACCAACGCTGCCAATTTCCTTTAATGTCCACAGTCACCACTTTGCTCACTCCTAAAATAATGGTCCAAGTGTAGAGTACAGAAGGGTCTCAACAAAAAGAAGCAACTGAGTGTAGTTTATTGTGTTGAGATAACGAGTAAAATTATCTCACAGTTTGCTAAGAAAGTATTTCTTACAATTAGCAGGAGTTTAAGTGGTGATAATAGCCAATTTTCAGCACAGATAAGTGTAATTAGAGTTTAAGCTTGATAAGTGGGTACTGACAAGGAGAAAAACCTTACAACACAACTGGGAAATTATCAGGAGACTGCATGCAACCTCACTAATTACATTGGGAAGGGAGGAGGGGGAAAACAAAGTGAATTTGTGAGTGTTCTGTGAGGCTGTACTCTGTGCCCTCTGTCCTGTGGACAGACATTGTGCTAGGGCATCCTGGGAAAGGTGCCCTTCCTTTATAAGTCTAACAGAGTGAGAGCTGCATTTCACCATTTCTTATCACATAAATAGGCTAATTATTCCATTCTTATGATTCAATCAAAAGTTAGCAAGTGGGGGGCGGCTAGGTGGCACAGTGAATAGAGCACTGGCCCTGGAGTCAGGAGTACCTGAGTTCAAATCCAGCCTCAGACACTTAACACAAAAAACTAGCTGTGTGACCTTGGGCAAGTCTCTTAACCCCAATTGCCCTAAAAAAAAAAAGCAAAAAAAAATTTTTAATTTAAGAAAGATCTAAACTTGTACAACACAGAAACAGATTAAGTTATTCTCAGCAAGAGATTCACAACTACAATGAGTATAGAATGAATACCAATAAGTAAAGGGATAATGTAAGTACTTTTCAGTTCTAGTAGAGTTTAATATTTTGTTGAGTGTGTGTGTGTTGGGGAAGGAGGGGGAGAACCTTGGATTCTTGCACATTCTCAATGCCATGGTGAATTATTGCTCCTACCCTTGTTCAAGTTAGCTGTTACCCCAATCAGGAAAGTGGGGCAGTTCAGCCGTAGGCACAGAGAGCAGGGCCTACCAATAGCCTTGATGAGGAGAATAGACTTCCTATCATGCTAAGACTAGCTTTGGGCATTATGTAAGAGCAATGAGAACACAGGTCTTTGGGTTGATATTTAATAAAGAACTGATTTTTATGCTTCTCTTATAAATCTGATAATACTAGCCACAAAGGTAGGAGAGAGCTTTACCCGGAAAAAAGCAATACAGTTCTTGGGAGCCTCCATACTGCTTTCCATGCATGTGTATTTTTGTGTTTCCCTTTGGGAGAAATTCTTATTCATTGGGTTGTAGAGCAAGCTACTTGAGGCTTCAGAAACAGTATATAAACAGATACACGCATGCAGACACATACACACACGTCTCAAAGAGCTGGGTTACAGTGATGAAATGACTATAGACAGTCGGGAGAACTGTGCCCTGGAAGGCACCTTCTGAACCTTTCCACTGATTTCTTTATTTGTGCTTAAGTTACGGGACCCTAGCAATCGAAAGCCACAAAAGACTGGTTTGGGCTACTTTTTGGCTTAGATTCAATCCAGTGGGATTGTAATATATGCATTACTTCTTATGTTCTATGTATAAATAGCTAAGTCATATATGAAAAATCTGGAGAGCCATTTAGGCCTATTCAAATTTTTTTAGGATTGTTCATCTTAGTCCAAAATTGAAATATTTCACAAGTACCTCCATTAAAAAAATCCAGTCCTTTCTCAATGACATAGAGGATTCTGATTCCTATCCTTGGGAAGACAAACACAGATATGCAGCAAAACCCACTCAAGTAACTAGATTCTGTAGAGTTCCATTGAACTACCACTAAAAATCTTCTTACTATGAGAGTAAATTCTACATTCAGCGTGATCAATATTTATTAAGCATATGATTTGCTCCTTGTTGCATTTATTCTGCTTATTTTGAGTCAGGGATAACTTTACACACGCATTGCTAATTTTCTTCTTTCAAACTCTGTTGATATTGAACTTCAGAGCTTGTTGGATAAGTCACTTAGCCTTAATAACATTCCTCATCTGTTAAAAGAAGGAGTTGAATTAGTCTCTATAAACCCTTTCAGTTTATAATCTAAGAATTATAATATGACAGAGCCTTGCAGATTATTTAGCCTAGCCCTGACATTTTATAGATCTGAGGCCCAATGAGGGCATTGACTTGCCCCAAGTCACAGACCTAGTCAGGACTATATCTAGAGTGAGAACATAGGTTTCCTAGCTCTTGGTATAACACTCCTTCCACTTGGTCATGTTGCCTCTTAAGACTCAAAAAATGTTTGAATTTGGAATCAGAAGTTTTGGTTATAATCTTGACTCTGTCATTTACTCCATGTGTGACTTTGAGGGAATTATTTAACTGCTTTGAGTCTTAGGTCTTCATCTGCAGAATGATGAGGCTGGAGCAGATGACCTCTAAGGCCTCCTCCATCTGTAAATCTCTGATCATATGATCCTACTTCCCTTAGTTTTGAACTCCTCTAAATGGTTCTTCAAAATGGGAAAAGGCTGATGTGGTCATTTGCAGACAGGCACACTGCAAATGAGCACATTTGTATTACATACACATTGCTTAGCAGCAGCATCTTAGGCATGACCATATTTGCCTACTGCTGTTTCTGTCATCAATTACTGAATTGGATTCTTCTGAATGTAAAGTTATTTTGGATGGCAATTCCTTTTGTTTTTTTTTAATTCTTTCCTCCTCCTCCTCCTCCTTCTCTTCCTCCTCCTCCTTCTCAGAGCAATAACATACCCCATGCATAGTTTTTGTGAGTTCTATCCCGCTATGTGGTAATGCTAGTCAGGCCTTCCCCATCTATGAATGTCAGAATTTTATTTATTTAGTCAATTTTTAAACTGTGCCCTGCACTACAAAGCCTCAGGGTGCAATCACATAAAAATACTAGCTTTTAAAACATTTTAAGAAACATAAAAATAGCTGTGCCATAAAGTGGGACTGCCAACATTGCTAGATTCTATGGATAACTCAAGCAGTCCTGAAGTGGTCCATGTGAGGAACATAGGTTGTGCTTATCCAGGTGAAGTAAAGAGCTGAGGGGAGGCTATTTTCCAGACAGGGTGTTCACAATGACCACATAAACCAGATAATTTCCCAACTCTCTATTTCACTCTGCAGAAACTGCACTAGTTCTGGAGGTTCCAAGATTTACTTAGCTCAGCCATCTTTGGAAACATTATAGTCAACAACTAATCTCTTCCAGTTTTTTTTAAGGGAAACAGAATAGAGGAGCTTATTCTTCCCTCATTTGCACCCTGCCAGAAGAGAAGTAGTCCCCAACTGGTCACAGATTGAGGGAGTAGCTTTTTATTCTGAATAGGGTGAGACCCTTTTGACTCAAAACTGTTCCCTTCTGTGGCATAATTGAAAAAGCAATGCCTCTGCAGTCAAAAGACCCAGGTTCGAAACACAGCTGATGCCTGGTTACTTGTGTCACCTTGGACAAGTCAATTAATCTCTCTGAGCCTCTGTTTCCTCATCTTTAAGATAATGGGGTAGACGAGAAGGCCTTGGAGGCTCCTTTCAGTTCTAAATCGATGAGCCGTGGAAAAGGGATAGTGCATCCAGGGACACGCAGAGTTGTTAGAGTGCAGAATAAATATCAGATGCATTACCCAGCTTTTAGGGGAGGAGCTGAGGAGAGGCTTTGCTTTTCAGAGAGAAGGAACATGGTGAGAAACATGTGACTTCACTGACCAATGGGAATAGACAAAACTTTAAGACCTAGAGTTTCTTTAGTTTTTCTCTTGACCTTGTCCTCTTCCTTTATGGTCGAAAAGGAGAGCAGAAGCTTCTTGGTTCTGTGACATTTAAAGCTCTTCATAACCCGTCCCCTTCCTATCTTTGGAATCTTCTTACCCTTAGACTCCCCTCCATGCACTCTACAAACCAGCTAAACTGAACTACTGGCAGTACCTCACACACAACACAACCATGTCTTTGCATCAGCTGTCCTCCATAACCCCTCCCATCTTCTCCTTAACTTCCTCGGATTCTTTTAAGGCTCAGTTGAAATTCTGCTTTCTTCAGGAATTTTTTCCCAGTCCACCAATCTGCTAATGGCTCTCCCTTCAAATTACTTAGATCTATTTTTGTACTTACATGTTGTCTAATCTATTAGAATGTATACAAGTAAGGAGGATTGTTTTGCCTTCTTTGTTTTTTTGTATTTTCAGAGCTCATTATAGTTCCTGCAATATGGTATGCACTTCAGAAATGCCAAATGACTTGATTTGATTTGATTTGATTTGATACGGGTCTTTCCTCTCTTTATTTGTATTTTGAATTTGTTTTATCTTTTCTATCCGACTAGAAGATCCTTGAGGGAAGGAATGTTGCCATGGTCCTCTTTGCTCTCTTCCACAGTACCTTGCACATAGCTGGTTGGTTTTTTTTTTATTAAATGTTTGTTGAATTGAAGGTTACCCAGTGTACTATAGTTTCCTCATTAGCCAGAGCTACTAGCTTACTCCCCTGAGAGAATGAACAACACAGGATGGGAGGGAAGGGGAGACATATGGCAAGAGTAAGCCTTGGCTGGCTGGGGGGTGGTATGGCATTAAGAGTCCTGGAATCAGGAGGACCATATGTGACTCTGGGGAATCAGGGAAGGAGACTTAAAGATGACTGTTGTCCCTGACCAAAGCAAGATCAGAGATCCTAGGATTTCCTAATAAAGTCTGCACTCTCTTATTAGATATGTTTTCTACACCTCATGGTTATTTTAATGGGTTCTTCTGCTCCAACATGGTAGCAGTTCTAACTCTTGGAGAAAGCAGGCACAGTTGCTTATAATACATCTGATTGCTTATACCATGATATAGTGCTCTTTGTAGGGATACTTCTTCCACACAAGTGTTTTCTAATCACCCATTTATGGAATGCATTGGCATGAAGAAAATTTTGATTGGTCTGCAATTCTTAGTAGCAAATGTCCTTACTTCTTAAGTCTTAGCAATTTAAAAAACTTCTCCTTCTCCCTATATCAGGCTCCTCTCATCCCTAGGTCCCCTACTACTGGTCCCAGTCCACTGAAAACTGTCTAAGCTGAAATTATAAAGGATCAGAATGGCACATGGTATAAAATATAGGCATTTTATCCATCTATAATAAAGTTTGTGTTAGGAAGCACAATTCTACCTTACTGTAATGATCTATCAGCTTATTTGACTATGGGATGAGAAATTTCCTGAGCTGACAAGAACCAGGAACATAGTATACTGTTGCAATGTCCTTCTCAAAGGTACAGTCTGGGGGCAAACATATGAATGAATAAGTATTGGTAAACCTGAAAATCTCCATATTTCAGATGCCAGCCAAACCCTTGCATTTGGGTCACCTATTCTTTCTGATTACATGGAGGTCCAAAGATGCTGTTTATGCTAAGAGGCTGCCAAAAGGGAAAGCAAAACAGCCATTTTCCCTATTACTTTCATTTCAGAACACAGTGTGCTGGATGCAAAAGCCAAGAAAATTCAGGCTAACAAAAACCAACTCTCTCTCCATACAAAAGAGACAATGCTCATGATCGATGTCCTCATTACACGTGAAAAGAGCTGAAAATGGTGACAGCTGAAATGCCTCCACCTGATGTCATTCTGCCCAAGTTGGACATTCAAATGTATAACCAGCAATCTTCCTGGAATGTAAAATCTCTAAGTAAGCCTTCTCTCAACTTGTTGTCTTTGTGAAGTCCATTTTTAAAGTGACTTCAAATTCCTCCTAGGTTTTCTTGGTAGATTGTTTGCTACTTTAGTGCATTTGTAGTTGCTGTCTGCAGTTTGCTGGGTAGGGACAGAGGGGGTGGGAAAAAGGAGGAAAACTGAATCTAGCAGGAACTTAGAAATGCCATTGAAAAAGTGGAATATATGATATTTAATGCTGAAATATTTAATTTGACATTCAACTTTCTAAATCATGGTTATTTTTCATGACACATACATAACAACTTGCCACCACACAGATAACACAAGTACAGCTAGACAAGCTGGGTCATCTCCCTGGGAGACTGAGTGGAGGGCCTTTTGTAGTAATCTAAGCAGAAATTCTGGTAGTGTCAAAGTGCAGGGAAAGAATAGCAGAAAACACATCCACTTTCCTAAACTCTCCATTGCTGATCAGGTAATGATGGAGGAAAATGGCCTTGCCTGGTGTGCAAACATTTATTTTTTTCAAAGCTGAGAGCAAGGTTTAAAAAAAAAAAAGGTTCCTCCACTTCTACGGGATTCAATTTCTGGAAGGTTTTTGTAAAGCTAAAAAAATAATGCAAATCTGGCTTTATTGTATTCTTGGTCAGTAGATTCAGTCCTTTATTTCAATCAGAATGAGGTACAAGAGTCACATACAGATGTTAAATGTAAAAACCACTTGCATGTTTCAATTGTAGCTTTTGGAATTATTTTATATTCTGGTTATAACTGTCGAATGCCCTCACAAACATTTAGCTGTGTAAGGTCACAAAGCTCCTCTCAACATTCCCATACATCTGTGATCTTATCAGGGTGGGAATATTGACTATGGGTGCAATATGGTTCCCCCCTGTTGACTTTAGAAATCTTTGATAACTTTGGTTAATAATTCATTATTGAATAAGCAGGACCAGCAAAACTGGCCCTGGAAAGTAACTTCCAGGACTGTAATTTTTAAAGAGATCATTATAATCTTGGAAGGCTAATGCTTATAGGCACTAAAGCAGGAAGTTGCTCCATGAAACACTATATACTTAGTTCACAATAGTACACAATAACCATAGCAGCTCCAAGCCTGCAGGGCAAAACAATTCTTATAATTCTTGGAGACTTTTGGAGGTTGGAGGGCACTTAATATAAGTTATGGTTGTGCTAGCTCAGGTCAAATAAAGCCAATAATATATATTTCTAGAGCACCTACTATATCCTGGGTACTATGGGGGACAAAAAAGTAAATACCTCCCTCAAGGGACTTACAATCTAGGAGGGGAAATGAAACATAAACATGAAAAAAGACAATAATACAAGAGAAAGATAATGTAACAGGGAAGTACATGATGATTCGACCAAAAAAATGGTATAGACAATGTCACAAAGGACACTTACAGAAAATTATTACTGCTAAACTTATGATGCTCATTTAACTATTAATTGTGATGCGGAAAAAGCTCAACTCAGATTTTTTTTTTCTTTCAGTTCTTTCTTTTAACTGGCCAACATTTCTCTAAATTGTTCCAGCAAGTGCAGTTCACTGAGATTGTCCCTGGAAAGTAATTCCCATTTAGAGGGGAAGACAGGAAAGTAAGGTGTTCCAGAGAAACTAGTCATTTTCTTTAGTGTTGGTCTTACCTTGAACAGGTGCTAAGGGCTCATAAACCACTCGATAACCCTGCAGGACACCATTTGCTGCCATTGGCTCGCCCCAGGAAATGTTGAGTGTAGTAGAAGTTATTTCTGAGAATGCCAGGAAACTGGGAGCACCAGGTGCTGAAAGAAAGTCAAGCAAAATGACTTTTATTGATGATAGTTTGTATATCATCTATGTACATATATAAGATAGATACAAACAAAATCTATATGTACATATAGATATATGCCCCCAAAATAATATTTTTTATGTCCCAGTAAAATTCTAAATATAAGATGATAAATAGGATTTATTGATCACAACAGTCCTTCCTATGATCAGTCAGAAACACAGAACCCTTAAAGAGGAGCAAAGAAAAAATGACAGTGTTAAAACACAAAAGAGTTTGAGAGAAAATGACAAAAGGATAAAAATAAATAATAGATGGAAAGAGAATATGAAATTTCTGAGACAGCTTCATTTCCTATTGACTGAGAATTTCATTTCTATCATTCTGGATGGAGGTGGAGAAAAGAGCACTACTTAAGGATTAGTGATGGATAAACAACAGTCAGTGGTTCTCAACTTGTGGGTCGCGACCCCTTTGGTGTCAAATGATCCTTTCACAGCGGTCATAGGGGTTGCCTAAGACCATGGGAAAACACATATTTCTGATGGTCTTAGGAACCTCCTCTATCTCTCCAGGCGGGTATGCCCACATATGACTATTAAACGGTGGCAGCATTAGGAAGGTTGAGAACCATTGTGATCCCTCCTCACTTGAAGTGAGGTTGAAAATCTCAAGACAACAAAGGGACACTCAGTGGAACTCCCAATACTCCCTAGTTTCCACTGGATCAGAAATATCACAAGAACAAATAGGCCTGTCTCCTGCCATGTTAGAGTGTTTCCACTTCTGTCCAGAGAGAGAGAAGGAAAATAATGAACTATTTCCATTTTTCAAGGAGGATTGCTCAGCTTGTGGTGGATGGGATGAAGGCAGTCCCCTCGGCCCCTGAAAGAGTGGTAAGAGGAATAGGTGAAAGTCCTGAACAAAATAAAATAGTGCTTCTTTTCTTTTCCTTTTTTTACCTTGCCTGGGGCCTCCCTTTCCCCCTTGCTACCTGGTGTCTTCATGCTCCCCCTAAAGGCATTTAGTCTGCTAGGGTCCAAACTATCCTTCATTTTCTTCATCTCCTACTACCTAAATTCAAATCCACTGCTTAATGTGGTAGGGTGGGAGTTAGAAGGAAATTCATCTGATCATCTAACCAAAGTCATTCTCATTCACGTGTGAATGACTGATTTCTAGGAGATAATTACATTTTGAAAGGAAAAGTCTAAATGTCGTCTGAAGCATTAACCAGATGATGTTGTTTCTTTTCTTTTTTTTTAAGGAAGGGCATAATATTCACAGAACATCAGATTTGGAAAGTGCCTCGGAGATCAAGTCAAACTCTACCTAAATAAGAATCCCTGTGACCCTTGGAATATCACCAACAAATGATTTCCACCATTTCCTGGAGGAATTCTATTCAAAGGGAAGTCACTCCCTCCAGAAGAAGCCCTTTCTACTTCCGCATAGCCCTAATTAATGTCATGATTTCTTTCTATCTTGCCTCAGTCAGGATCTTTGTAGTTGTCACCATGGTGACAAGTTGGTGTTGCTCTCTTGGGTCAAATGGAACAAGTCAAATCCTTCTCCCAAATGAGAACTCTTCACATACTTTAAGCTAGCATGCCTTCCCCAAGTCTTCTCTTGCACCTGACCTTTAGCAGGATCTCAAGGTTCTTTGAGGTCCTCATTGTCATCTTCTGGATACTCTCCAGCTTATTAAAGTCATTCCTCAAAAGAGGCCTCCAGATGACTGGTTTTGATAGACTTAGCTTTTTTCAGCAATATAAGGATCTAAGACAACTCCAAATGTTGTTTCAACTCATGATGGAAAATGTTACCCACATCCAGAGAAAGAACTTTGGAGTCCAAATGCAGATGGAAGCAGACTATTTGCTCCTTTTCTTTTAATGTTTTGTTTAGGGGAAAAAATTTTAAACTCAAAATCTTATGGAAATGAATGTTGAAAACTAAAAATTAATTAATTTTTTTTAATACAGCCTCCAGATGTGGTCTGAGGAGGTTGGGGGTACAATAGGAATAACACCTCCCTGGATATCACACTGCTGACTCATATGGAGATTGTAATCCACTGCAAAATGAACAACCATCAGTATCTTCTTTTATTTTTCAAAATTTGGATCATTTCTTTTCTACAAAAAGTCTTGTTAGTTCCTAATTTGGTTTTGAAATTTTTCCTGATATCAAAAGCTCTTTGGTTTGAAGTGAGATATTCCAAAGGTTTACAATAGCATGCCAATATATTACAATGGACTTTTCTTGGCAAAGAAACTGGAGTGGTTTTGCCATTTCCTTCTCCAGTAGATTAAGGCAAATAGAAGCTAAGTGGCTCACCCAGAGTCACATAGCTAGTATGTGTCTGAGGCCATATTTAAAAGCAGGTCTTCCTAGCTTCCTTTTTTAGGTACATTAGGTACATTAGGAGGTACCTAATATACTTGTACACCAGGTATAAAATGAAGTAGAGTCTTATAGCCAAAGTCACTGTTATTTAGAGGATGAGAGGTAAGCTTGGAAGAAGGGAGAAGCAACCTGAAGTTGCCCAAACCAATAGTCAATACAAAGAGGAAAATTAGGATTGCTGGGTCAGAAGCAAGCACAGAACAGTATAAAGTTGAAGGTCAGGGGGGCAGAGTCAAGATAGCAGTGTAGAAGCAGGAGAACTCCGGGAGCTCCCCCTATATCTACCTCAATTACCTATAAAATAGGACTGTAAACAAACTTTAAAGCTCCAGAACCCACAAAATGAGAGTAACAAAGCTCCCGCTCAAGGCAGCCCAGCAGGCAGATGGGAAGGGGTTCATTGCAGCACTGGAACCAGCCCAGTCTAAAACTCAGCTTTAGCCCAAGGGCAACTAGGTGAAGCCATGGCAGCTGGGGCAGTTTCCAGAATTATCAACCCATAAGAAACAAGGATTAAGTGAAAGATCAGTGGAACTCAGCTAAATTTGGTGGAAAGGAGCCGGTCTGGCTGACTGCCCCCAGGACAAGAAGTGGTGTGGTGACCCTCCAGTTGCCTCCGTGTGGCTGCTTCAGAGCTCCTGGCCTGCAGATTGCAGGGGTGCCAAGTGATCATTCAGAGGCTGAGTGCTCTTACCTTAACCCTCCTGGATCATGATTCTGGTCCTGAGGTACATGACCAGTGAGCTAAAGCTCGTGGGGACTGCAGAGACGGCACCCCACAATAGCTCCGGCAGCTGCGAAAACCCCAGAAATTTGGGATAAAGCTCTCCTCTCTGAAAGCAGAGTTCTACTGAGCCCACAAGTTAAGTAACTGACTGGCAACATAAGAAGACAAAGGAAGAAAAGCAACAACAGCAATCCAACCTTAGATTCCTTTTGGGGGACAAAAAGGATCAAAGCATGGAATGGGATGAAGACAATACAGTCAGAACTCACACACCAAATGCTTCCAAGAAAATGTAAACTGCTTACAGGCCATAGAGGAGCTTAACAAGGATTTTGAAAACCAAATAAGAGAATTGAAGGAAAATACGGGGAGAGAAATGAGAATGTTGCAAGAAAATCATGAAAAGAAAGTCAACATTACCTGACTGAAGAAAATAATACCTTAAAAAATAGATGAAATCAAATGAACTCAAAGAGGTCCAAAAAGCCAATAAGAAGAAGAATGCCTTAAAAAGTAGAATTTGAAAGATGGAAAAATAATCTCAAAAGTTTTCTGAAGAGAATAACTCCTTCAGAATTAGAGTGGATTCCAATGAAGCCCAACAGCAAGAGATAGTAAGAGAAACCCCATTTAAAGTTACTGTAGACATTATAAAATATTTGGGAATCTACCTGCCAAAACAAACCCAGTACCTTTATGAACACAACTACAAAACACTTTTCACACAAATAAAAGCAGAACTAATTGGAAAAACATCAATTGCTCATGGCTGGGTAGAGCTAACATAATAAACATGACAATTTTACCTAAATTAAATTACATATTTAGTGCCATACCAATCAATCTACCAAAAAATTACTTTATAGAACTAGAAAAAATAGTGACAAAATTCATTTGGAAGAACAAAAAGTCCAGAATATCAAGGCAATTAATGAAAAGAAATGTTAGGGAAAGTGGCCTAGCCGTACCAGATTTAATCTCTATTATAAAGCAGCGGTCATGAAAACTGCCTGGTACTGGCTAAGGAACAGAGTAGTGGATCAATGGAATAGATTGGGTACAAA
>CM053599.1:190830392-190845983 GCA_028646575.1 Pseudocheirus occidentalis
GGGACTCAGTGTTATGGTTTCTGAATAAAGACCTTGGTGCTGCCTTCCATGTGGAGAGTTTGCTATATTTTGTGATCCAAAACTACACCAACATATTCATAACCATCATGGGTGTTGTGAATATCTCATTATTGATACACCTAGCCATTCAACCCTACAGTAAGAGATCACATCTCTATTTCTGCAACTGGTTCAAAACACAGGTTTTCAAGTCTAGACTTCCTGGATGCAGTGTCTTTGGAGAACAGAGCAGAAAGGCTGTCAGGTTGTCCTTGTATCAGGCTCTTGGTGGGACCTGCAGGACAATAGGTATAGTTGTCCCAAATATCATCTATTGACCAAACTTCAGGAGGATCTGCAACAACAAGAGAGGAATATTTAAAACTAAGAAGGAACCATCAACAAAGGGAGTTAGGATCAATCATGACTTCCAGGTACCGATTATTAGTTGCTAAGAGAGCTAAGAGACTGAATGACTTGGTTGGGCCCTGTAACTAGTATGTGTCAGAGACAGGATTTAAACTCAGTTTTTTCCTGATTCCAATACTGAGCTCTGGTCAAACATTTCAAAGGTTTAGCCTCTATGAAAGGAGCTTCCACTTCCGGAAGTTCCCCCTCCCCAGGTGGACTCCGCAGGTTTTAAATAAATGGCCACACAAAGTTTTACAAGAAAATAAAACTTACCCTTGGAACTAAGTGGATTAAAAAATCAGCTTTTTAAAAATCTGGATATCAAAATCTTAAATTAGACATTAAAATGTTTGGGTGAAATGTTATCTTTTAAAAAAAATGAGTTGTAATTGCATACGTGCAAAAGCAAAGAAATAGAACCATGGAACATTTTAGCTATGAAGTATTTGAAATGAGTTTGTTAGACCCAGAGCAGAAAAGAACGGCAAACTGTGATCTTGTTGTAGCTGGTCCTCTTCTTGGTGGACACCACATCCCGAGGTCACAGCATCCTCACTACAGGGAGCCAGGGGTGTTGCTAATTACTTAGAGGCTGATAAATGGCACTGTAGGTCTGGTGACATACTTGGAGTCATCAAGCCTGCTTTCAGACACTAAGCAACTATATGACCTTGGGCCAGTCACCTGAAAGATTAGGGCTTTGGACTGGATGGCCTCCAAGGACCCTCCCTCCCTAGATCCATGATCCTAATTGGTATAGCCTCTTCTCCTCTCTTATCCAGCATTAGTTTAGACTTATCACAGCGGCCTGTCTGCCCAAAAATCAGTTGTGTTGAATATGAACCCCCCAGACAATCTGAACTTTAGAGAACTTGCTCAGAAAATCCCCCTTCTTTTCTTTTTATCTTAAAGAACCTTTTTCCACTTGTTTTGTTTCCTCAGAGCCAAAGAAAGCTCATAAAAAATTGGTAATACATACAAGATGTGAAGTACCTACTTTCACACAAGACGTACCGTGCTTAAATTTTTAGTATAAAATGAAGCTGCTTCATTGATTTTCAAAGAGATCTGACAATTCTCACAATATCTGGAGAAAGGGAGTTTTAAGAACTAGCTTATACTTCTGCTGATTTTAACCTTGTATGTATTACCGTGACTATTTATGAAGCAGACCTTTAATGAAGTTGGATACAATTGTTGGGTCTGTTTTTTTTTTTAAATAAAGCAAGACAGTGTCCAGAAAAATCAGACTGGTTCTTCCAAAAAGCCGAATATCTATATTTCTATCATCATAGTCCCTTGGGAGATTTGGTAGCCTATTATATACTACATTATGCTGCATCTCAATAAGTACCAATTAATTAAGCTGTAATTATTCATAAATATTCATTCAAGTATAATCAATAAGCATTTAATTGAATCTGTCCCTGTGGCATAAGAAATTGATCAAAATTAAGGATAACATCATCTTAATTTGAAAATTGTGAGAATTTATGCATAAATGAAGAATGACATCATCTGAATTTTAAAATCAAAGGGATTTCTGCATAAAATGTGCTCCCTGGCTTGTGTCTCTTATAAGTTTTAAAGGAGAAGTGTTGTGACAGTTGACTTATCTGAGAAATCTCATTCTAACACACCTCTAGAGATCCAAGGACAAAAAGCAGGTATATGCAGAGATTTATATTCTTCTCATTCTCCTCCTAAATCTAGTATGAAAACATTTTTTAAAAGTTAGAAATAGAAGACATAGAAATAAAAAGAGCCACTCGAACTGAATGTGTGGGGTCTACTTGTAGAATGTTTCATCAATGTCATCAAGGTGTCCCAAAAGTCTTAGTGCAGATATTAGCTTTATACTTCAATCAATAAACATTTATTAAGCACCTACTCTGTGCCAGGCAATGTGCTAAGCTCTACGTATACAAAAAGGAATTAAGACAGTCCTTGCAGGGGCAGCAAGGTGGCACAGTGAATAGAGCACCAGCCCTGGAGTCAGGAGGACCTGAGTTCAAATGCGGTCTCAGACACTTAACACTTACTAGCCATGTGACCTTGGGCAAGTGGCTTAACCCCAATTGCCCTACCCTACCCCCTCCAGAAAAGCAAAAAAAAAAAAAAAAGACCTTGTCCTCAAAGAGCTTACAATCTAATGGATATATGTCAGATTTTACATGCTTAAAACTTACCAAAACAAAAATCATTGAAAGTTTCTTTTAAAAGTTTTTAAATTTTTATAAATGTATAAACTTTATAAATTTCTTTTATATTTGTTGAGTTCTGTGAATACTGAAAAATAAATTTTATTTTATTTTAATTTTTTGGAAAACACTTTCTCAGACCAATAGGTGCCATCTTGCTGGGTCACTTCAGTCACTTGATCTCTTTCTTTTGGGTGTCATATCAAAATAGTCATAAATACAGCAAGACCTCGTTATTTGGATTATTTTATGGCTAGGGTTTCAACAAAATCCTTTTAGTCACTGAGTAGCACTTGATGGAAGTTTTTAAAAAGATCAAAAATTGACTAGAGCAATGTAGAACACAAGACTGTGGTTATATTGAATTTTTGCAAGAAATTTATCAATACTTTAAATTTTAGATAATTGTCCTATCAAATAATGCTTTTAAAAGTAAATTTGTAGTTTTATACTTTGAAGCTATTCAAGCTTAAAATTACAATAAGCCTTTTGGGACATCCTTTATATACATGTACAGATTTAATTATATATTATACATACTATTATTTATTTTATTATATTTGTATTATACATGTTTTAATTTTAAAACATATTCATAACTATTATATTGTTATTGTACACATTATAGACTGTTATATATTCTATTAATGTTTATTAATAGTATATATAATGTGTATTGTATAAAATGTTATTTCCTTCAGTATTTTTGTGCCTCTTTTACTGAGCTCTTAAATCTCTTTTCATAATTTGTTTGCCTCATTATCATTTTTTTCTGATTTGTCCTCCTTTATTCTTATTTGATTTATGTGTATACAAATATTAGAAAAGTATGTATACACAAATAAATAAGGGCAATCTTATTGTGCTTCCCTAACACTTCATCATAGGGTAGCTAGGTGGTGCAGTGGACAGAGCACCAGGCTTGGAGTCAGGAAGAACTGAGTTCAAATCCAGCCTCAGACACTTACTAGCTGTGTGACCCTGGGCAAGTCACTTAACCCTGTTTGCTTTACTTTCCTAATCTATAAAGTGAGCTGCAGAAAGAGTAAACTCCAGTATCTTTGCCAAGAAAACTCCAAGTGGGGCCACAAAAAGTCAGATACAACTAACAAACAACTAAACAATATGCTCAGTATAGGGTTCTCAGGGCCGATAGATATTCCTGTGGTCCCTCTCCTGCTCTTTCAGAAGTCACTGAACACAATTCACTAATTATACTCACCAGTACTTTCAGTATCCCAGTATATTCAAGAACCTCTATGAACTATTGACTATGAATAACTGAGTATTGGCTACCTGGATGCATGGGGTGTAGGCAGGAGTCTCCAAAGGAATATTGCCCTCTTAGAAGATTTGGGTTAGGATTTGCTCTCTCCTGACAGTCATTTGAGTTATCTTCTTTAATCAGAGATTTTCTGTATTTTGATTTTTAAAAACTGATAATACTTAACCTACAGAGTAAATCTATAACAACAGAAAAAAGCAAAAAGTCTTTGGGAAGGGGGTATGGAGGATGAGGAGAGTTATGGGAGACACTCTAAAGTTCCATGATTCTAGATCGCTTAGACCTCTTTGACCCAATCTGTAAAATGGGGGTCACAAAAGTATTTACCTAGCTTTTCAGGGTTACTATCCAGATTAAATGAGAGAAGTCACATAAAGTGCCTTATTTTAGTGCAAGGTAGGGGAGAGGGCTGTGCTACTGGGAGTACTCAAGTCTTACAGTATCTTCTGCCACTGGGAGCCACTATTATTTCACAGGAATGATGAATAAGCATTAGTCCTGCTGCTATTGCTCTTCCTGCAGGTATATTCTTCTTGGCACAGCTCTTCCCACAGGTCTGGGAAACTGCCTTTGATGCAGGCAGGTGATCGTTAGGGCTCTGGATTGCTGCCTAAGTAGGTGTTTGAAACCCTGACACTTTGATAGAAAGCAACATGGAACTGAGAAAAAAAATATCAAGCAAGAATCTGAAAGAATCCCCAAAAAAATGGACTCTAGAAGTATAGGATTATAGAATTTTTTAGATAGTGGTAAAAGTGGCAGACCTGGAGTCAGGATGATATCCTTTTTCAGCTACTAGTCCATGTGACCCTGGACAAGTCACTTAACCTCTGTCTGCCTCAGTTTCTTCACTTATAAAATGAGGGTGCTAATAATAGCATCTACTTCCAGGGTTGTTGTGAGGATAAAAATAAAAAATATTCATAGAGTGTTTTGTAAACCTTAAAGTACTATACAAATGCCATCTGTAATAATTATTTATTGTTATGATGACTATTATTGACTCATCTAAATTAATCAGCTTATAGATGAGAAAAACCAAAGTCCAAAAAAAGTTAAATGACTTCCCCAAGCTATAGAGGTGATAAAAAGCAGAACTGGGGGAAACAGAGGAAAAAAGTATAAAAATAGGGGGCATTAAAGCTTCATACAGTCAGAACTGGAGGAGACTTCAGGGTTTATCTAGTCTATTGATTCCTGGACCCTGGCATTGGCCCCAAAGTTGAACTTTCCTCTATGTGTGGTTTCCCCAATCAAAAATGTGGGCTCTTGGGGAGCAGCAATTATCTTTCTATTTTTCTCTAGCACTTAGTATAGAGCTTCACACAGAGTTTTAATAAATTGCTTTTTTAAGTATTCATCAAAAATTTTCACCACTTGCTTTGAGTTATCCCTCCAAAGACCATGTCATTCCTTCCTTATTCTGAGTGCTCTACTTTGGGAAACACAACCAACTGCAGGTGCTTGGAGTTCAGTCAGAAAGGAATCTTTCTTCAGGCCATAGATGAAGTCTTGAGGCTGTGATTAAGCCCAAGGATTAGAGATAAATTCAGGACAATTCAGTGGTATCAGGTCAATATTCGTCCTACATCTTGTAAAGAGAATCCAGTCAAGGTGAACTATAGAGTACTGTTGAGAAACCACTTCACAGAAGTGTACCTAATCATTGCTGGGAAAAGTACCAAATGCAATCAAATCAGAAGCCGAGCAATGTGGAAAGCATGAGCCAGGGTGTTAGCACATTCTGTGAGAGTATTCTCACTGCCTCTTCCCCTGAGGAAATGAATGCCTATGGTCAGAATATGTCAAGACCAGCATGTATGTATGTAAACTTATATATTACTCACATAATGAAGTATGACAAGTGTCAGCGGGTTGCTGCACTGAAAGATATAATTAAGGTAACAACTGTGTCAGAATGAATAAATACCAGTATGGTCCAATTTTTAAACTCATGTACAACTGTTGTGGAGGATGCCCAGAATAGAATTCAAATGGAAAAGTGATCCCCCAGTAGATTGTGGTGCTATATCAAATAGGATGACATTATGCCATTTCCATCAAGTTCTGGAACACTTACTTCAAAGAATCCTGATTGAGATCAATAGTCATTCAAATGCATTCAGTTTAGCAATCCACAAATGAAAAACCAAGTGGATGAAAAATGCTCATAGTCCAGATTCTGGTATGCAATTGCACAGACAACTTATCATAGAACATGTGTATCAGAATACACATTTTCAACAGACAGCAAAGCTGGACTATGAGATGGACCCAGGACTGTCTAGGAAGAGAGTGGATTTATTTGCCTTTAGGAAATTATAGTCCTTTAAATGATCTTGGGATTCTTCTTTCATTTAAAACCTATTTTTAGTGAATGGCTTTTCTGGCTGGGGAATGGAACTTCTACTCTTGTTCAAAAAGAGCATCAGCCCTTCAAATGCCCCATAGTCCACAATCCATAGTCGTAAATACAATAAATTTTGTAATTTAATGAAATTGACCAGAGTAGCTCTATTCTAATTCTGAATTTAAACACCACAAGTCTATATGTGATATTGCAAAAAACCCCGCTTGTATTGACTGTGCAATGTAAATAGAGCCCCTCGACCTAGAATTAAGATTTAGGATTTAATGCCAACAATAAACAGGCATTTTTTAAGCACCAACTGTATCAGGTACCGTGCTAAGCAATGGAGAAATAAAGACAAAAATTACCCTCCTTGTTCTCAAAAGCCTTACACGTTGTCAGGGGAGATATTTAAACATATAGGTATGTGGCCAATAGAGTTATCCCTTCCACACTGTGTCTTTCCTTATGGTAGCTTCAATATATTGCAGGCTGACATAAGAAACTAAAACACAAAAACCAAAGGATGACACAGAAAAAGTTTAGAAACTCAGAAATGCACAATATATACGTAGTATTGTATAATATCAACCCAAATTTTATAATAAGGTATTGTAAGCACTCCATAAATGCAAAAGAAAAAATTCAGACTTCTTCTCTGGTACAAAGGGAGGGCCAAAAAGTTTCACATGGATTTTCCAGGTCATGGGGGCACCATGCCCCTAATTCCCATGATGTAGAAGGGATAACTGCAAATACAAGGTAGTTTAGGGAGGGAGAACACAAGTAATTGAGGTGATCAGGAAAGACTTCATGCAATAGTGATTAAGGCGAGTCTTGAAAGAAGTAGAAACTCTCCAAGGAAGAGGTAGAGATGGTGTGTATTCCTAGCATGGAAGACCAGTGAGTGACCTCAAGTGAGTGCAAAAGCATGGAGATGGGAGATACGTCACATATGAGGAACAAGAATGGAGAGAGGCATATACTGAAACTGGGGCCAGACTGTGAAGGCCTTCAAAACCAAAGAAGCTTATGTTCCATTCCAGAGGCAATAAAGAGCCACTGGAATGCGTGTGTGGGAGAGTGACGCTGTAAGATAAACACAAGGACAACCACTTTCACAGCTAGCAGAAGATATATTGTAAAGGGGAGAGACCTGAAAGTCAAAAGACCAGTTTGAAGGCCATTTCAGTGGTGAGAGGGCCCAAACTAATGTGGTGGCTGTGTGAGTAAGGAGGAGGGATCAAATGTGAGGGATGTTACAAAGGGACAAATGGCAAAATTTGGAAATTAAACAGAAAGGCATCAGCAAACCCAAAGAACAGCCCGATGCCAGGATTGTTCAGGTAGCTGCATCCAAACATGATGACCCGGTTTTCCCCTTCTTCACAGCTGCCATTGGTTTTCCTTATTTTCCTTCACTGTTTGTGTCTCCCTCAACTCAATTCAATTCAACAAATATTTGTATTGATTATGTGCAAGAAGGACTTGCAAAGAATAAAAGATGAAAATTAAAATGTCCTTGTCATTGAAGAGCTTACAAAATAGGCAGGAGGATAAGACGTATACCCAAGATAAATCATGATGAGTGCATGAACAAGGCAAGAATGAATGGTGTGAATAATTCAAAGAAGGAGGGCTTAATTCCAAAATCAATCAACAAGCATTTATTAAGCTCCGATTATATGCCAGTCACTATATAGAGTAAAAAAAGGGTAATCTTAAAGAGAAAGTGCCATAGGGACATGGAAAGATCTGTAGAAGGGGGCATTTAAGTTGAGTCTTAAAGGAACCCAGGAATGCCAAGAGGCAGAAGTGAGGAGGAAAAACATTCCAGGCATCAGAGACAGCAAAATCATGGCGATGGGAGGAATAGAAAGTATGTCAGTATGGTTGGATCATAAAGTGTATGAAAGAGACCCAAGCAGAAGACTGGAAAGGTAGGAAAGAGCTAGTTTATAAAGAGACTTAAAAGCCAAAATGAGGAAGTCATGATTGATCCTGAAAGTAATAGGAGGCCATTGGAATTTATTGGGGGAGGGGAGGAGTGACAGAGCCAATCAGTCAACAAATTAAGCTCTCATTGTATACCAGGCTCTTTGATAAGCACTAGGGACATAAAGAAAGGTAAACCTATGCTTTAGGAAAATCACTGTGGCACCTTTGTAGAGAATGGATTGAAGTAGGGAAAGATTTGAGGCAAGAAAAACAATCAGAAAGCTATTGAAATAGTCCAGGTAATGAGGGCCTGAACCAGGGTTGTTGCTGTGTGAGTAAAGAGAAAGGCACACTAAAGTCCAATATAATAGATATTTAACCGAATTAATAAAGATAATATTTAAACTAGTCACTGAGTCTAATAAGCTCAGAAATGCAAAACTGTTTTGCTTCAAGGACGTGTAAGTAACCTTTAGCAGGTTACTCGACCTCTCTTAGCCTCAATTTTCTCATCTGTAAAATGGGGGAAATAATAGCAACTATATCACAGAGTTGTGGTGAGATTCAAACTATTTGTAAAAAGCACCTTAGCACAGTGCCTGGATTGTAGCAGGTGCTATATTAATGTTTATTCCCTCTCTCTTTCTTCTCCAAGGATATGACATGTAGAATAAGGACAACCTGTGATTTCAGTGATGTAGGGGATTCCGGATGAAGTGTCATCCTCTACCAATGCAGACTGGCACTTTCATGGCAACTTGGTCTTAGAGACCTGCCTAGAACACTCGGAGGTCAAGTGACTCCCCCAGGAAAAAATGCAGCCAGTTTACATCAGAGCTTACTGGGGTGTGAGAGAAACTCACTTCCACTACATGAACACTCCCTTTGTCAACAAAGGTGACAGCTTCTCGGGACCTTAATAAACGCTTTATAATTTGCTGCAGCAAAAGAAAAAAAAAGTATCACCTGGTAGCTATCCTTTCTGTTGTGAGCCTCCCCAAATCATCCAAATCGAATCCTCGGACAAGACAGAAATATTACCAGCTCATGTTTGAAGTCCTTCCAGATGAGTAGGGTCCCCTAGAATCCACACTCCACTGGGATAGCCTTTAGGATCCTGGTGTTCCTGCTTTACCATGATGCAATGGCTGAAATGCCATCCCTCCTCACCATCCTTCTGAGAATCCCTGGTTTCCTTCAAAACTCAGTTCACAGACCACTCTCTGCATAAAACCTTTCATGACCTCATCTGTTGCTACTGCTTTCCCTCCCAAAATTATCTTGTGTTCACTTTGTACATATTCTGGATATACTTTTATGTGTACACATTGTATTCCCTGCTAGAATGTAGGTGCCCTGTAGGGGCTTGTTTATTTTTATCCTTGTATCCCCAGCACCTAGCATGGAGCTTAGCACAGAGTGAGTGATTAATAAATTCTGCTTAGTTGGTTGATGAGTTAAAGCAAGAGTTCTTGGCCTTTTTGTGTCATGAGTGGACTCCTTTGGCAGTCTGGAAAAGTCTGGATCAGTTTTCTGGAAGCTTTAAAATAATTGAAGGAAATGTTCGTTTTCAGTTAGAATTTAATTTTTAAAAATAAAGATCTAATTTTTTCCCATTCATGTTCATAGCTTCTCCAAAATTTATCCATGGACCCAAGGTTAAGAACCCCTGAAATACAGAAATAAGATTTCAGTGATAAATAAAGGCTTAAAATTTTAAGAGAATTAATCCCCTATATCTGCAGTTCTGTGCAAGGAAGCAGACCTTCCTTATGATACCCCCAGACCACAGGTCTCTGTAACCCACCTAGTACAGGGTTAATAAGTGCCAGACAATAAACTTAAACTTGCTGGGACATCCATACTGTCCCCAAACCTTTCATTCAGAATCTAGAGCCTGGTCATCTCCAGGGCTTTGAAACCTAATTCTCGAGAGCCCCCCCCCATGAGTTTTTGAATAAGAGAAGGGAGGCTTGCTGCTGTTCCTAGCTTTATAGAAGTTCAACAAAATCAAAGAAATTCACTGAAAACTTCCTCCCACAAGGCCACAGTGGAAATCAAAGCTCCAGTGTGCCCATCACCATTTGACTTCACCACATTTTCTTTCACCTACCTTAATCTCAGGCAGACATTGGGCCATTCATTCACAATGGTAATCTAGTTACATAGTACTGTCAACTAAGTCATTGTAAAATTCTGAAATGTTCTGAGAACATTTCCTTGCTAACCCAGTTTTATAATTCTTGCCAACAGAGTCCCCTAGAGACCTTAATTAGAGGGGCAGAAATCCACCTTGGCCTACCTCTGAGTGTTCTTAGCAACCACTGAATGTCATGAGCACGGAATAGGAGCGGACAAAATGATGTCCAAACCCTTCTCTGCGTGTTCTTGTTAAGTCCTCTGCTAAGGCAGGATGGAAACAGTCCAGGCAAGTCTTGATGACATCTCATTTCTAGTTCAATAAAACAGACTCCTGTTGTAGAATACGACATGCTGAACAATAAGGCCTGTCAAATCCAATAGACCAGTCCCTTCAGATAATCCATTTCAAAGAATCCTGTATGTGAAAGTAGTGACTTTTTTTTTTGCACCATCCTGCCAGCCTAACAATTTAAATGCAACAGGATGAAGAGGCAGGATAATAACAGCTCAACTTGTCTCCTGTTTCTTTAAATTCAACTAAAAGCAAATACAGACTTACCACCAGAAACAATTATGCCAAGCACTGTGTGCTGTAAATAGCCAGCACAAGGCTATGATTGTTACAGCAAAGTTTTTAAGTGTACCTAGGAGCACTCCAAACAATTTTAAGGATTCTACGGCAATCAGGAAATCCTTGGAAGCTGAATTAGATATCCTGCAAGCATCTCAGCTTCAAACCAGAAATTATCTTGACCAGCAAATTTACCCTTCTCACAAACTTTCCTATTTCTATCAAGGGCATCATAGCCCTTCAGTCTCCCAGGTTCACAGCCTCCTAATTCTCCCTAACCCCACATCTCCAAATCAGTTGCCAAGTCTCATTGGTCCTGCTTCCACAACATCCCTTGCACTGATCCCCTTTTCTCCACCCCTACAATTATCATCCTAGCTCAGGTGCTCATAACTGTCTCCTGGACTATTAACCTGCTCAGGTTCCTTGCTAGATCCTTATGCAGGTCATTCAGATGCCCTCTCATCAAGGACATCCCTCAGGGCTCTGCCCTGGGCCTTTTTCTCTCCTCCCTCTATACAACTTCACTTGGTACATCATGAATTTAAATATTATGTGTATGTATGCTGATGATTCTTTAACCTACCTATCCTCCCCTAACTTCTTTGCTGACCTCTAATCTCACATCTCCAACTGCTTTGCAGACTTGTCAGACTAGATATCCAGCAGGCATCTTAGACTCAATGTGTCCAAAACTGAATTCATTATCTTTTCCCCAAACTCTCAAGGTCACCACTATCCTCCTGGTCCCCCAAACTGGAAACCTACATGCCAAACTCAACTCCTAACTATATCTCATCCCCCCATCCAATCTGTTGCCAAGTCCTGTCACCTTTGCAACATCTCCCCAATGTGCCCCCTTTCCTCCTCTGATGTTCCAGACTTATCACCTCTCACTTGGACTACTGCCTCAAGTCTCTCTCTACTCCAATATAAATAATAATAATAATAATAATAACAACAACAACAACAATGTGCCAGGCATTGTGCTAATTGCTTTACAATTATTATCTCATTTGTAACTCACAGCAGCTCTGGATGTTGATGCTACTATGATCCCCATTTTACAGATGAGGAAACTGAGGCAAATAGAGGATATTAAGTTATTTGGCCAGGGTAACACAGCAAGCGTCTGAGGGTAGATTTGAATTCTGTTCTTCTTGAGGCCAAGTCTAGCACTGTGCCATTTAGCTGTCCCTAAAGCACAAGTCCAATCATGTCACCACCACCACCCCTCCAACTCAATAAACTCTAGTGGCTCCCTTTTACCTCCAGGATCAAATACAAAATCCTCTTTGACCTCCTTCCTTTACAATCAGTCTTCTTCCACCTTACTCCCCAGCACACTCTTCAGTCCAGTGACACTGGTTCCAGCTGCTTCGTAAAGAGAACTCTACATCTCTTAGTTCTGAGCATTTTTGCTGCCTGTCTCTCATGCCTGGAATAAAATCACATCTTCTACAGGAAGTTTCTCTCAACCTCTTAATTCTAGTGCCTTTACTTTTTTAATTATTTACTCTTTATGTAGCTTTTCTGGACATATTTTTGTTTGCTTATTGTCTCCCTTATTAGATTATAAGCCTTCAGGGCAGGGACTATATGTTGCCTCTTTTTGTATTCCCAGCATTTAGCACACATTTTTGTTGTTGTTCAGTCGTTTTTCAGTTATATCTGATTCTTTGCTATGGGAATCTGAAGATCTTCCCTGCCCCTAGGCCAGTAGTTCTCAACCTTCCTAATGCCACAATCCTTTAATATTCATATGTAGGTGTATCTGCATGTAGGCAGACTCGCCTGGAGACGAATAGAGAAGTGGTGTCTCAGTTCCTAAGACCATTGGAAATATGTGTTTTCCTATGGTCTTACTGTGACCCACAGGTTGAGAACTGCTGCCCTAGGCCCTTTTATACGTTTAAGTGGCTCTGAGAACCTTCCCTGATTTGAAAGTATACTCTGCCCCCTAATTAGCTGAATATGGTCACATGGAGCCTGCTGCGGGAGGCTTGTTCTTCAGGAATGCCCACACCTTATAACTTTGTGATTGGGCAGTCGATCAAGAGGAGTGTGACATTCTCTGAGAAGGCTATATATATGCCCTGAGGTAAGGTTTTGCTTTGGGGCTCACTTTGAGAAGAGTTGTGTGATTTGGCCAGATGAGACTCTGGGAAGCTGTTGTGCTCCCTGGCTTAGAAAACCCAGATGTCCGTGATTCCCTCTCTGATAACTGACTAGGCATGGATGTAATGGTCAGACGATTGGAAGCCCATCTGCTGATCTGTTTCTTTGTCTGCTTCTAACTTGTGCTTGTAACTTGTGTTTGTATTCTCTGAAGTTCAGGGTGATAACTTTTTTCCCCTGAACTAGGTAAATGATATATGTTTGACTGATTAAAGTGAGACTGTTAACCCATTTTGAGTTGCTTTCCTTTAGAAAAGTAGATCTAAGAACCTGTGCTAGCAGCTGCCCTGCGTACGCTAGGGTGTAATGCTAATGAAATCAGATCTTCCATGCCCCTTTCTATTGGCACCTAGTAAAGGCACTAAGCTCCTTCCTTCAAGTTAACTCCTTTGGAGTAGTTAACACCTTAACAGGAAGGGGCTGAACAGGGAGGAACTATACTGTATATATGGAAGAGAACCAGGAGGACCTTCAGATTTTTCTCTCGGTCACCACCTGGAGACTGCACCTTTTGCTGAGTGAGATCCTCCTTCTGCAGCTTTTACCAGAACTTCCAAGAACCAGGCTGAGGAACTGTCGTGAGTCTGAGAGGGATTCCTGCTTGAGGGAGCCTGTTTTATTTGTGAAGGCTTGGGAATGTGAGTGTCCACTGCATTAATTATGTGTATCAACTTTGTGACCACTATAATGACTGGCTTTCTGGTTTGGGGACTTGTCCTTCTGGTTTGGGGACTCAGTGTGGTGGTTTCTGAATAAAGACCTTAGTTCTGCCTTCCATGTGGAGAGTTTGCTACATTTTGTGATCCAAAACTATACCAGCTTATTCATAACCACCATAGGTGTTGTGAATATCACATTATTGATACATAGGGTTCTTGCTGACACATTCTTCACGACCCCATCTGGGTTTTTCTTAACAAAGAGAATCAAGTAGTTGCCCTTTCCTTCTTCAGCTCATTTTAGAGATGAGGAAACTGAGGCAAACAGAATTAAGTGACTTGCCCAGGGTCACACAGCTAGTAAGATTAGCCTTCCTGACTCCAGGTCCAATACTCTATCCATTGCACCACCTGACTGCCCTTGCCTGACACATAAAAGGTGATTAATAAATGTTGACTGATGGAGGGGATGGTGAGGACATAATTTTAACTAGCAGAAGAGGTGCAAAAAAGGAAAAGTCTTGAGCAGGGGAAAGGCTATTGTAATTGGTGATTAAGAAGTCACACTCATGACCCATGAGAGAAATTTCAGTAGCGGTAAAGTCAACAGGCAGGTTGCTAAGGACTGAGGAAAGACTAGAAGGTGATAATAATTACCTCACATTTGCAGTTAGCAAAGCTCTTTTTTCATAATAACCCAGCGAGGTAGGAAGTATGACAAAAATCTCAATGGTGTGTGAATTATATGGGATAAGCAATCATTTAATTTATTTTTCTTTTATGACCACAATGGTCATTCATGCCTAAATGCTTTTATAGTCATTAGGCTGACTCAGAACACTTGACCTTGATCAGATGAAACTGGTACCTCCACTATCTTAGTTCTCTGTAAGCTGAATGCTGGCTATCATGCCATACAATTGTCTCATTGCTTTCATTCATTTTGTTTTTGTTTTGGCTTTGTTTCTTTTTTCAGGTTTTTTTTTTAAAGAATGGCTGGCTATTCCTGCAAGGAAACATGCAAACTATGAGATATTGTAGCAGTTACTGGTGGAAAGAAGTCAAGTGTTTTAAGAATCATTCCAGCCTATAATAAAACAAGATCAGCGGCACCAACATGCAAAGGATATGAGGGTGAAAATTTAAAACAACAGCAAAAACTGTCAAACTTTGCTGTAAAACAACCTACTTCATTGTCTGAGGGTTGGAGGAGGGGATTTAAAAAAACTATTAAAGGGATCTAGCGGCTAGAGCAGTGGTTCTCAACCTTCCTAATGCCGCAACCCTTTAATATAGTTCCTAGTGCTGTGGTGACCCCCAACCATAAAATTATTTTTGTTGCTACTTCATAACTTTAATTTTGCTCCTGTTATGAATTGTAATGTAAATATCTGATATGCAGGATGTATTTTCATTGTTACAAATTGGACACAACCCACAGGTTGAGAACTGCTGGGCTAGAGGGTTTGATAGCAATTCCTCTATAGCAGTGATGTAAAACTCAAATAGAAATAGATCCCTACAGGCTGTAGTTAACTTAGAAAACCACAAATTAACAACATCTGTGGTGAATCATATTTTTATTTATTTTGTTAAGCTTTTCCCAATTACATTTGCTTCTTGAAGTCAGTAAGTCTGACACCTCTGTTCTACAGCAGGTTGCTTAAAGTTGTAAGGAAAGGACAAAAAGAAGATTTTAAAAACAAATACTAACGGGGGGCGGAGCCAAGATGGCGGCATAGAAGCAGCAAAGCACCGCAGCTCCCACACAAACACACTAAAAAACTCATAAAATGGGACGCTAAACAGATTTTCAAGCTCCAAAACTCTCCACAAGACAGAAAGCACTACGGGCA
>CM053599.1:190846483-190890890 GCA_028646575.1 Pseudocheirus occidentalis
CTCCAGCTGTGGCTTCTCCTGACCACCCTGGGGCCAGGCCTCACTGGAAGTAAGGAGCTAAGCCTTTGAGGTGCTAAGTGCCTTTAGTAGGTGCCAATAGAAAGGGGCATGGAAGATCTGATTTCATTAACATTACACTAGGCATGTTACATTTTAGGGGGATATCAGTGCATGGGCAGTATGGAGATCAAGGATGATGCATAGGGATCCAGTTTCCTCCCTGTGGTATTTCCATTCTGAAAAGGAAATTTTCCCATCTAGTTAATTCTGAGCTTTTGATAACTTGTGACTACGTAATTGACTGTGAGATATGACTCATATCTGGAATCAAACAGAGCTAAGGGAGTTTTTCCCTTGTTATGATAAATGTCAGGTTTTAACTATGTCCTTCCTTTTCCTTTCATAGCAAATTTCTCTTGTTGTGACAGGTAAGCAAGAGAAATTTTGTAAGGATAATACTAAATCTATTAACTAATAGATTGATACTGAAACATCATCTCTGAGTTATTATTATAGGACACAAATATGAAAAATTTTACAATTTTTGTCTGTATTTATTATAATGTAGGGATGATATCCTCCTCCAAATCTCCACCTCCAGGAGGGGGACATTAGATGAAGTAATAAGATAAAGATGTAATGTAAAAGTTTTCTAATTAAAGGGAATAGTAAAATTTGAAAAAAGCAACAAGATTAAGCTGTTTTCTCTAAGAACTACATACAGGGCAGGTAGGTAGTGCAGTGAATAGAACATGGACCTTGGAGTCAGGAGGACCTGAGCTCAAATGTGGCCTCAGACATTTGACACACTCAATAGCTGTGTGACCTTGGGCAAGTCACTTAATCCCAATTGCCATACCTTCCATTCTCCAAAAACAAATGAGAACTATACACATATGTATGTGATTAGCTTACAAATGTATCTAGCATGGAAATTCAGGCTTTTAGTAATAAGTTCTCAAGATTGAAATAAAGATTTTACATGTAAAAGTACATTGATAATTGTAAAGAAAGTGAAATTATTTCCTCATTTTAAAAATATCTGATAATTTTAAAAGACAGAAGAGTTTGTTTTATAAGTTAGACTTCTGTGATTTTAAAAAACATTCTTATGTCTGGGACAGGATTTAGGTAAAGATAAAAACAACAAGTGGTATGTAAACTGAAATTTTTTGAAGTTTCAGTTTTGGAGTACCAGATTTGAGAAATTATACTGAATTGTATTGTCTTGTTACTTGCTGATTTCAGCAGAATTAATCTAAGAACCTTTACAAGTGATTTGGAATCAAAGCATATCCCCCTTCAGAACTGCCCTGAGAATGAGGCCTATTTCACAATGTCCAAGAGAAGATCTCAGACTAAGGCATCTACGGCACCTAAGGTGTCTAAGGTATCAGACAACCAGGTGAGACTTTTAGGACTCAAATTGTGATGAATAATGGACTTTGGGAGTGGGTTACTAGTATGCAAGGACACTTGATGTTAGTTAATATTGATGATTATTGTATTGCTTTGCCTTTTGTTTATATTTTTTATATAACGGTGTTTATGTTTAAATTTTCTTTGTTACCTCGGTGACATGTAAATCTTTGTTCTCAAAATTAGTCCATTGTGTGATCTCTAAGTAGTTTGATCTGTAACCTGATTTTTGTAATACTGATTTTGAATATATGAAAAAACCTTTATAATTTGGCTTATGGATAAATAATCCACATAAATCAAAAGGAAGAATTGAGAAAATTGAGGGAACTGAGGAGATTAGAACAGGAAGTGGTTAATTGTGGGAATTGAATAAACCACACTGACTCCATTTTGTGAGGGAATTCTGGAACTAGCTCAGTTACTTTTCTATTCAATTATGGGACTAATCCAACTTCCGTCTTGTGAGAAAGCTTTATTCAATTGTGGGAACTGGTGGAAAATCTTATCCTATTGTTTGAACCTAACCTTGTGTGGCTGGGAAACTTAACCATTCCTACCTGCTCCTCAGAGATCCTTAACTAAGGACCCAGGTTACGTTGACCAGAAATTCAGTCAGATCCAAAGACTAATTTTTCAAAGATTGATTGAGTTTTTTCACAATTGTACATTTCAAGCAATTCGTATGTCTTATCTGAAAACTGGCCCCATACTGATCATTTTGCCCCATACTTCTCAGACTGATTATTGTTTTCATATTCCTTTGATGATTCACAGTTTGAGGATTGAGATATCTCCTTTTCTGGTTTCAGGGAATTGCACCTGTTGGTTCTCTCCCAACTTGGAAAGTCACTAATCTTTCATCCAATTAGAAATCAGGTTACCTAATATTGCATTGTTTCTGTTAATTAATTGGTATTTCTGATTAGTTTCTTTTAATGTATAAAAATTTATTTCCTTTTATATTTGGGGTCCATCTCTAAGTTGAGGAAAGGATCTGGTCTCAGTTTTCATGGCAATTGCCAAGAATTGCTAAATAGATATGCTCAGAAGATTGAACCTTTGTTTCCCTCAGTTATCTTATTTTTCACCTGCCACAGCTTCAAATAGGAACACAAAATCCCAGTGAATGAGTAAAATCTTCCATTTTTTGTCTACAGAGTGATTCAGTGAATGAATATATGAAATATCATGAATGAGAACGAGTGACTGATTACTATCATATGTCATGTTAGTTGATATTTGCAATTGTATCACATGTAGTAATGTCATTTGGTGGGGGCATTTTTAAACATTCTGTTACAAATCGATAAAGGAATTAAACAAAGCTTAACTATTTGTTGTAACTGTATCGTATGTCTGAATGGCCAATGTAAAGTATTTCACTATCTTAATAATTGTGTGGTATCTAGTCAAACTACAGATTGATTCCCTTTGGTGGACTGATTATGCTACAGTCCAGTTAACTCTTTTTTATTTTTCTTGTAATAAATACTTGAGTGTAACTTAAGTTACTAAGCTCCAGATTTACACACTCTGAGTTCAACCTTAGCAGTTTCTCACAAGAGCTTTGTGTTCTTACCCAGTGTTTTCCATGGGAGCAATAGAATTTGACTTGTACATGTTATATACAGAAAATGTAAAGGAGTCCTCCTTAGTTCCCATACAAATATTCAGGCCATCAATATATTGATCACAAGACAGATTTAATTTAATCCAACAAAAAGGAAAAACAGAAAAGACATCCCAAAGTTCTGGGCATGATGGATTTATTATTAAAGCAGGAATATACCAATAAATAGGATCTCAGGATCCCCAGCAAAGCTAAGACCCAGTTATGAGGTAAACAACACTTTTTATAGTTTTGGGAGGTGCAGAAAATAGGAAGGCTAGCATCATAGATGGAAGAAAATATGATTGGATGGAAGGTAGGAATGGGGGCTAGCAACAACCCCGTCCTCCTTCCCTCCTGTGACTAAGAAGTGTTCATTGTTTAAGTTCAGCTGCATTTACAAGAACAGAGATAGCAAACCAGACTTCTCTGGATAACAAACCAGACACGCTTGAAGGATAGCTTGGTGGTGTAAAGATACTAGACCAGACTCCCTGGTGTCCACCTGCTTCCTTCAAGGGTAACAGATTTCCTTGTCAAAAGAAAAGAACAGTGATTAAAAGGAGAGCTAGCTTTCTAAATTTAACTCATTAAAGGTCAGCTAAATTTCTGAATTATGTTCAGAAACATAGAATCAATTTAATTATTTCATCCCTAAATCCATAAATAGTCAAAACAATTCTTCTTCCTTTTCTGGTAGATCTCCATTTTCTTCAGGGCCTACCTTATAGTTGAGAGTCTATGAATATGGGAAAGCATCTGTGATCAATAGAGTGTTGGCTGTTCTCCCTGCCATGAATGCATCTTCATCTCTAGAATTATAGTAATATACTGTAGTTTAGTTCCCCCCAAAGTGGAAAGTATTTGAGAGCAAACAATTTTTTAAAGTTTTTCCATTTTGACAAAGTCCCTATGTTCTGGTCCCAAACCCGTTGAATTCTGACATAAAGAAGTTTCCTTTAATGGAAGTTAGCTCACTCATCAATTTATTGTGGGGGTACTTAAATTCTTACTTAGAGAGCTCAATTAGAGACAAAGACATGCCTACTTATATTACTCATAAAATGGTGGGTTGGGCTAGATGATCTTTCAGTTTAAACAATAGTTTAATAATAAAATAATATATAATATAATATAGTTTAATAATAAAATAAAATAATAGTTGACTCCTCTTTTTTCTTCACCTCCCATTTCTAATCAGCCAATTAAGAGTTTTCTTAATTCTTCCTTTATAATGTTTCTTGTAATTGTCTTTTCATTACCATATCACTTGACATATTATGTCATTCCTGTATTATTACAGTAGAATTTTACCTAGTCTCTCCAACTCTGATTTATAGACACCTAGGAGGTACAATGGAGAGAGTATTGGATCTGGAGTTAGGAAGACCTAAGTTCAAATCCAGACTGAGAGAGTTGTTATTTATGTCACCCTAGGCAAGTCACTTAACCTCTCTGCCTCAGTTTCTTCACCTGAAAATGAGAAGTAAGAATAATACCTACATCCCTAGAATTCTTTAAGGATAAAATGAGATACTCATTTTATAATATATTTTATATATATATATACAATTTATAATATATACATAAATACTCATAAAGCACTTTGCAAACCTTAAAGCGCAATCTAAATGATTGCTATTAAACTAGTCTATTCTGTACATAACCACCAAATTAATCTTCCCCCAAAGATCTCTTTTCAGTGTGCTACTGCTTTGCTCAAAATCCTTTGCTATCTTCCTATTGTCTATGAATGCAAATACTTGACATTTAACTTACTCTACAATCTGGCTCCAAATGACCATTTACCTGCCACTGAAAAGTGCTAGATATACACTTTCTATAGAAATGTTCTGTTTCATCTTAGCTGAATTATGAGTAATGTGATTAAATACATAAAGAGAGCCTGTGAACTCTGTGCCTACTGGCAGGACAAGTCACTTCACCTTTCTGGATTTCAGTTTATTTATCTGTAAAAAAGAGGTTGGACTTAATGACCTTTCCTGTCTCTGTTGGAGTTTCAAATCAATGCAGGAGCATATTGGATCTTCTTTTGGCTTTCTCTTCCCTTTTGTTGTTTCCATTCCATTCCATTCCATTCCATTCCATTCCTTCCTTCCTTCCTTCCTTCCTTCCTTCCTTCCTTCCTTCCTTCCTTCCTTCCTTCCTTCCTCCCTTCCTTCCTTTAAAAAAAAGTTCCTGTTTGTGCTTCCTTCTAGACTTTCTCTTTTCTGCATTGTAGTAAAACATTTCAATGACTTGCTCCCCACCCCCCTTTACCTTTTTTTGGGCACTGCTATTGCTAATAAGCTCTTCTCCCCTCAACTTCAATTAAATGCCAGCAGGGGAAATTCCTTTCGTAACAAATAAACATATTCAGACAAATTAAACCCACACAATGGTGCAAAAATTTATAATTTTTTCAGCACCATGAGCCCATCATCCTCTGCCAAGAAATGATTAACATGGTCCTCCTGAGACATTGTTAGTCTTTGCATTGTCAAAGTTCTTGAGTCTTTTGAAATTATTTTTCCTGGAAATTTTGTTGTCTTATATGAATTATTTTCCTGGTTATCCTAGCTTTACTCTGAGTCAGTTCATACTAACCAAAAGTCTCTGAAGTGATTTCTTTCTCATTTCTTACAGTGCAATAATATTCTGTTACATCTATATAGCACAATTTGTTCATTCATTGCCCAGGTGATATGTGTCTCCCTTAAATTTTGCTCTTTGATTATCTTTTCTACCTTGTAATTCCCCCTTCATGCTCAAGAAATTTGTTTTGCTTGTGTCTATTCTAGTATTATACTCCTTTTTAACTCCCTCCCCACTCAAATGCATTTACCTGTCTAGGTATTGTGTTTGTATTTCAAAGTTCTTAACTCTAGTCATTTCATCAGAATTTCCTGAAAGTTGGAGAAAAGTGCATTAAAAGCATTTTTTTCCTCCTGTAGGATTTTTATTCAGTTTTTCAGGATAAGTTATTCTTGGTTTAATCCTGTAGTTTGACTTTGGTAACATTATATTTGAAGATCTCCTCTTGTTTATTCTTTTTTTTTTTTTTTTTTGCTTTTTGGAGGGCAGTTGGGGTTAAGTGACTTGCCCAAGGTCACACGGCTAGTTTTTTTTTGTGTTAAGTGTCTGAGGCTGGATTTGAACTCAGGTCCTCCTGACTCCAGGGCTGGTGCTCTATTCACTGCGCCACCTAGCCGCCCCTCTTGTTTATTCTTAAAGATTCTGGGTCTTATGTAATCCTGAATGTGGAACCTTGCTTCTTAGACTTCTGTCTGGATGATTGTGAATTTTTTTCTTTGATCTGAGAGCTCTGGATTTTAGCAATGACATTCCTGAGACTTTTGTTCTTGAGTTTTGCTTTTTTAGAAGGCGATCAGTAATTCTTTTTGTTTTTCCTTTGGTTCCCATAAGGGCAGAGCCAAGATGGCAGGAAAACTCCATGAGCTCCCCCCATAACCACCTCAAATACCTATAAAATATGATTCTAAACAAATTTTAGAGCTGCAGAACCCACAAAGTGACAGAGAGAAACAAATCTCCTGCTGAAGGCATCCTGGCAGGCAGACAGGAAGGGCCCCTCACAGCATGCTGGAAGCCAAGACCAGCCTTGTGTGAGCCTGTGGTTTTAGCTCCAGGGTGGCCTCAACCAGTAGTGGCTGGAGCAGACTTCAGGAGAGTAGATCACCAGCAGCTATGACAGTTTCCAGAAATATCAACACATAAATGCCAAAGACAAAGTAAAAGGTCAGTGTGGAACTCTGTTGGAATTGGGGGGGGGGAGGGAAACAGAGTTCAATCTGACCTCTGCCCCTGGAGTGAGAAGAGATGTGGATGTGCAGCTGCCTCCAGATGGCTGCTTCAGAAATCCTGGCCTGCAGATTGTAGGGGAACCAAGTGACCATTCAGAGGGTAATCACTCTTGCTTTAACCTGCCTGGATCTGGATGGCGGTCTTGGGTGGTGGTCCTGAGGTGTGTGACCAGTGAGGCAGAGCATGTGAGGGCAGCAGAGAAGGCACCCAAATAATAGCTTTAGCAGCTGTGAAAACCACAGTGATTTGGGACAAAGCTCTCCCCTCTGGAAGCAGAGCTCCATTGTGGCACAGAGCTAAAAAGTCAAGTAATTGACTGGCAACACGAGCAGGCAAAGGACGCAAAGTAAGCACAATAATCCAACTTTAGATTCCTTTTTTGGGGACAAAAAGGATCAAAGCATGGAATGGGAGCAAGACAACACAGTCAGAACTCCTGCACCAAAAGCTTCCAAGAAAAATATGTATTGGTTATAGTCCATGGAGGAGCTCAAGAAGGATTTTGAAAATCAAGTAAAAGAAGTAGAGGAAAAATTGGGAAGAGAAATGAGAATGATCCAAGAAAATCATGAAAAGAGAGTCAACGACTGACTGAAGAAAATAACACCTTAAAGAATAGATTAACTGAAATGTCAAAAGACTCCCAAAAAGCCAGTGAGGAAAAGACTGCCTTAAAAAGCTGAATTTGCCATATGAAAAAAGAATTTCAAAAAGCTCACTGAAGAGAATAATACCTTCAGAATTAGACTGGAGCAAATGGAAGCAAATGACTTTGTGAGAAATCAAGATACTATTAAACATTCCAAACACATGAAAAAATAGAAGGCAATGTGAAATATCTCATTGGAAAAAGGACTGACCTGGAAAAAATGATCCAGGAGAGATTATTTAAAAATTATTAGACCACCTGAAAGCTATGATCAGAAAAAAGAACCTAGAAATAATCCTTCAAGAAATTCTTAAGGAAAATTGTTCTGATATTTTAGAACCAGAGGGCAGAATAGAGCTTGAAAGAATTCACCAATCACCTCTTGAAAAAGATCCCAAAAAGAAAACTCCTAGGAATATTATAGTCAGGTTCTGGAGTTCCCAGTTAAAGGAGAAAATATTACAAGCAGCCAAGAAGAAACAATTTGAATGTTGTGAAAACACAATCAGGATGACACAAGATCTAGCAGCTTCTACATTAAGGGATCTAAGGGCTTGGAATATGACATTTCTGAAGTCAAAGGAGCTGGGATTAAAACCAAGAATCACCTTTGGTTCCCACAGAGGTGGGCAGTTTGACATGAACTTCTTGAAATATAGTGTTTAAGATAAAAAAAAATCATACTTTTCATAGTCTTCCTCAATTACCTTTCTTTAAACTATTTTCCATTAAACTATTTTTGATACTAGATATCTTATATTTTCTTTTATTCTCCAACCTTTTAATTTTATTCTAACATACCTTGGCTGTCTCATGGAGTCATTGGTTTCTGTTTGTTTCATTTTAGTTTCAGGGATTCCTTATTATTCATATACACTTTAACATTTTTCTAAACTATTTACCTTCAATTTTTCCTCTGGAGGTTTAATTTAAATTTTTTATGTCTTGTTTCATTTTTCCCCTTAGGTATTCATGAGGTCCTTGGGGAAAATCCTTTTTTTTTTTTTCTTTTCGATCTCTGCTTGCAGTTGTTACAGATATAATCTTTCCATCTGAGTGTTCTTTTTGATATTGTTTGGTGTCTTTTTTTGGCTTATGCATCTCTCTAGTTTTAGTTTTTGAACTTGTCATTTGTGTGAAGGCTTGGGCTCAGCTCTTCACTTTCTGATGCTTTTAGTCAGCTGTTCTTGGTCTTAACCTAGGTCACATGGGTTCCTGCCCTTGCCTCTACCTCCCCCAACTAACAAGCTAACTCTTTATGGGTATTTGACATTCATAGTCAGCGTTCTCTATGGTTTCTTGCATCAGAATGGTAGGGATCAAGGAGCCCCTGAATTTTTGGACTGTCCTCATTTTAGCATGACCAGATCACACTGGTTCTTTCCGAAGTCCCAGCTCTGGGATTGTTGCTATGCTGGGGCTCTCTGTCCACTGTGAAGCTTTCTTAGGATTGGGGGCTCCAGTCTTTCTACCTCTGCACATAAAGCCTTACAAGCTACGTCTTCTGTCTTGTCTGTGCCTACACGTGACAGTTTGTTTGCCTGCCCTAGCCTTGCCTTTGCCGGAGGCTCCCTTTTCTATTGCCCTTAGGCTTGATGTTTTGTGTGTGTATGCAGATGTTGGTTTGACACATCACTTCCTCATATCACATGCGAAAGGTTGCCAAGTGTGAAATGATTGTTAAAGTCGGCTCAAGTCAATATGGATTTACAACCCTCTTGTTAAGTGTCATGTATGGTTCAAAACTGTGGTGATTCAAAGAAGAATACCCCCCCCCCCCCCAGAACCAGTCCTTGCTTTCAAGTTCACTTGGACAGCTAAGTGGAAAGTGGACCAGGATGGGAATAGATTTAAAGCATGAGGAGCAATTAGGAGGTTATTACGGTGACAGCATAGATGTGTGCGTATTGTTAGTGTAGTTTAACAGGAATGTGAAGATGTTCCCTCCTTTAATGGCCCCATGTGACCTGATCTGAGTTCTGAGCCAGCCCACAGCTGAGTCACATGGAGCTCGGTGTGGGAGTAGTTTGACCAACAGAGCACAACCAGGGAGCAGGAATGGGGACAGCAGGAGGAGGGAGTGAGGTGGAGCAGGAAGGGGGGAGCAGGAAGAGGGAGTGAGGCGGGGCAGGAAGGGGGGAGCAGGAAGAGGGAGTGAGGTGGGCAGGAAGGGGGGAGCAGGAAGAGGGAGTGAGGTGGGCAGGAAGGGGGGAGCAGGAGGAGGGAGTGAGGCGGGGCAGGAAGGAGGGAGCAGGAGGAAGCTGGAACTGAGCTGGAGTGGAAGCAGGGGTGGTGGTGGTGGCTGTAGCAGCTGTGGCGAGAACTCCTTTTGTTTTGAGCCAGCCAGAGTTTCTGCTAAGGACTCCTGCTGAGGGCTGCCAGGGTTGGGAAGGAGGGGGGGGGGCGCGGAGCTGCTTCTTTGATACTCAGCAGTTGCCCTGAGTGAGGAGAGGAGGATCTTTGCCTGAGGTACCTGTTTTGTTTTGAAGGCTTGAGACTGTGGGTGTTTACTGCATTAACTACATGTGCCAGCTCTAGCTATTGCGATGGCTTTGCCTTTCTGGTTTGGGGACTTAGTTTTCTGGTATTTAAATAAATGGTCTAGTTTTGTCTCCCATGTAGAGAAGCTGTTATATTTTGTGATTAATAACCACATCAGCATATTTATAGTTACTGTAGGCATTGTGAATACTGCATTGTTGCTACAGCCTGATGGAGAGAAGGCTTGGGCTAGGGGTGCTCCTTGCATTGGTAATGTGTACCAAATTCTTTATTACCATGATGGATTTGGCTTTCTGGTGTATGAATAAATATTTTGGTTTTGTCTTTGAAGAAGAGAATCTGCTATATCCTGTGCTACAGACCTGGAAATACGCCTGCATATTTATAGCAGCTGCTGTGGGTATTGCATTGGTGGTGTGATGTGATGAGAGGCTGCCACTAGTTGTTTGACAGTACCAGGGGAGTGAAGAGCATATATGAGAGGTCTTATGAAGATGAAATCAACAGGTCATGACAACTGATTTGATATGGCAGATGAGAGAGTGAGCTTTTGGGGATGATACCTCATTTGTGGGACTGGATGACTGTGACTGTAAGAGTAGTGTTATACCCAACAGTAATAGGGAAGTTAGGAAGAGGGGAGGGTTTTGGGGCAAAGATAGTGAGTTCAGTTTTAGACATGTTGAATTTAAGATGTCTATGGGACAGCCGATGAAGATCACTAATAGGCAGTTGGAGATCTGAGAGTTCAGGGGAGAGGTTAGGGCTGGATAAATAGATCTGAGAATCATCTTCATAGAGAGGAAATTTGAATCCAAGGGAGCTGATGAAATTACCAAGTGAAATAGTATAGAGCAGCGGTTCTCAGCCTGTGGGTTGTGACCCCTTTGGGGGGGTCGAACGACCCTTTCACAGGGGTCACAGGGGTGGCCTAAAAGCATAGGAAAACACATATTTCTAATGGTCTTAGGAACTGAAACACCGCTCCTCTCTCCATCTCCAGGCGGGTCCATCCACGTGCAGATATGCCCACATACGAGTATTAAAGGGTTGCTGCATTAGGAAGGTTGAGAACCACCGGTATAGAGGAAGAAAAGGGCCTAGCCCAGAGCCTTGGGAGACACTCACCACAGACGTGAAAATCTAGCAGAGGAAACTCAGTAAGAAGAGTGGTCATACAGGTAGAAGGTAAAACAGGAAAGAGCAAGATCATGAAAACCTCAGGAGAGGAGAGTAGCCAGGAGAAGAAGGTGGCAAGCAGCATTGTTGTTCTCAGTTTGATAAGATGATAGGAAAGAAGAGGAATGAGAAAAGGCCATTGGACTTGACAATTATAACTTCATTGATTACTTTGGAAAGGGCTGTTTCCCTTGAGTAATGAAGTGGGAAGCAAGACTACAAAGAGTTGAAAGTCTGAGGAAAAGAAGTAGGGGCACCAATTGGAGCTGCCCTGTTAAAGGAACTTAGCTACAGAATGGAACCTAGGGGGATGGACAGATAAAGTGAAGATTTTGAAGGGATCGAGGAGATACAGGTATGTTTGTAGGCAGTAGGAAGCTGTTATTAAATGGGGAAAGACTGAAGATAGGTGAGAGATTGGGGATAATGAAGGAGGCAATCTTTTGGAGAAGATGAGATGGCATGGGATCATTTGTGTATGTGGAAGGGTTTGCTTCAGCAAGAAGAAGGGCCACCTTTGCATGTGAGACAAGAACAAAGGAGGAGATAGTTGAGGAAGGCATCAGAGTTGAGGAATGGGACTGAGTGATGTGAAATGAAGAGAAGGGAATCTTCAGTGAAATAAGAGGCAAGTTACTCAGCTGAGAGGGTAGGGGTGGAAGAGAGGCCATAGGAGGGTTTAGGAGGGGTAAAAGCATTTGGAAAAGCTGCTGTAGTGAGCAGGCTAGTGAATGGATTAGGAAGGCTTAAAGGAATTGCTTTTAGGAGGGCCCAGTTGAGATTACTTAGCATAAATTTGTAGTGGACTCAGTCAGCATATTTTTATTTTCCCTAACTTTGTTCAGCAATATGTGAGTAGGGTCTAAAGAAGAGAATGGTGAGAGTAATTACAGGCTAAGGCTTGTTCAGATGAAATTGGCAGTAGAATAAGGGGGCCAGGGACTTAAAACAAGAAGGAAAGCACAGGATTGAATTGCCTTACCAAGGGGTTAAGATAAGTAAGGTAGGAGAGTAGGTATAGCCATAACATTGGGAAGTCCTCTAGTATGAGGGCAAGAATTGGTGAATAAAGAAAGCCTGATCCAGGCACTGAATTCATTGAAGGAAGAAGAAGAGTGCATAAGAGCTTGAAGAAGAGGTAGCTCAGAAAACTAAGGAAGCTGGGAAAGAAGAATCCTTTTTTAGAGACTAGAGATATGTTGAAGAATTACTGTTTTTTGGTCATTTCAATTGTTCTTACTCTTCCTGACCCCTTTTGGGGTTTTTGTGGCAAAGCTACTGGAATGATTTGCCATCTCCTTCTGTAGCTCATATAGATGAAGAAGCTGAGGCAAACAGGGTTAAGTTTAACCTTAACCTTGGTTAAGGCCCAGGGTTACACAGCTAGTAAGAGTCTGAGGCCAGATTTAAACTTAGGTCTTCCTCACTCCAGGCTTGGTGCTCTATCCACTGCACCACCTAGCTGCTCTGTGATAAGGAGCTAGAGAAACCCAAGGGGACTGCTAAAGGCCTCATTTTTATCTAATCTTATTCAATCTAACAAAGACAACGTTGTTTCTCCCAAGGGTAAATCTGCATGCATTTATTAAGTGCCTAGTGTGAGCCAGGCATTATTCTAGACGCTGAGTATACAAATAGAAAGAATGAAACAATCTCTGCACTTATAGAACTTACATTCGAACAGAGGGGACGAGTGAATACAGAAGCATAAGGAAAAGAAACAGATAAACAGGAAGGAAGGTACTAAAACATGACAGGGTGGCAGCGGGGGCAAGGAAGCCTTCGGGTACAAGATGATGCTTGAACTGAATCTTCAAATTTACTTAAATTTGATAATTCAGTGTATTGAAGATAGGACAGGTACGCCATGATATTTAACTGGCAGTCTTTCCTCTCTGTTCCTTCCCTATTTTATTGTTATTTATTATCATTAATAATATTATTTTTTGTTATTACCAAATTAAGTGACTTTTAAAGTATGATTCGGGATTATGTGCAGCACTGTGTAATGAGCACTTTATCACCTTTTCTCTTTGTTTCAGATGTTACCATTGTGTTTTTTGGAATGCTTTTGGCTGATATGAGGCACTTATACCATTACAATTTTTGTCCTGTTCCTGGAAGTCCTTTGATAGTACTTTTTAATACTTCTCTCTCCCCGCCTCCTCCAGTACTTTTTTGCCATGTTTAATTTTGGCTATATTTCAATTGACTAGAAGTATAGCGTAGTGGCTGTGGAGGCAACCTTACAGTCCAGAATACCTACGTACAGTTCCTGTCTGGAGAATACGTCGCCTCAGTGACCTGAGTAAGTCATCTAACTTCTTGAAGCCCCAGGACACTGTTGAACGCTATAAGTTATGAAGAAGGTGCTGCACTGCATTTGTAGAGGGACTTTCCCTTTTCTTTGTTATAAAGGTCTTGTACTTAAAAAAAAATTCAACTTTATTTTATTTTCAATTTCAGATTCTTTCTTTCCCCTTCCCCTTTCCACCCATGGAGAAGGCAAGAACTACAAAACCCATTAAAAATATAAAGTCATGCAAAGCAAATTTCTACATTAGCCATTAGAGAGAATTTTTTAAATTGGGAATTCTATATACTGATGAATCCCAGTTATTGTCCTTATTCTTCTCAATGTAATATGCCATTTAAAATTGTATAGCATGCCTGTAACTTGTTCCAAAGACCCAGAATTTTTTTTTAACACTTCAGGCAGGTCTCTGAACATTAGTTCAGAGAAATCTGTGCTTGGGATTAGCATGGTTCATGTTCTGGATTAACTCCGAGTTCATTTGATTAAAATCCAGGCATACAGTTCAACTGTCTAGTTGAAGTAATTGTTCACTATTTGCCAAGGTACGTCCCAGTTATACCTTATGTTTACATTTTCATCAAATGGATACATGGCTTTACTACCAACATAATCAATGCCATTACTGGCAGTGGACTTGCAGTTATAGCAAGTGGCAGTCAGCCTCTTATCTCCTCCCTGGGACTGCCATTAATGTGTCCATGGTGCTCCCATTCCTCTTGGCTCCCAGGGTTTGCAACAATGAAACTGATTTGAACTCCCTTCTTTCCTTGGCTCCTTACATGAATTTCATTAGGAAATCTCACCTGATCTTCCCCTTCACTGACTTTCAAATGTTGCTCTTCCTTTCTAATTCAACAGCCACCTTTAACCCATACCTGGACAAATGTTACAGCGTCTTAATGGCTTTCCTGGCTTCCATTCAGTCTTCTCTCTGGTGCATTTATCATGTAGCTACAAAAATGGTTTATTTCAAACATCACTTTCACTGTCACTTTTTTACCTAGCAGATCAAATCACATACACAGTTTAGTATTATTTGTCATCTACCAAGGCAAGACACCTATTCATTAAGCACTTATTATGTATCAGGCACAGAAACAGAAACAGGAAGGGCATAGATTTGTCTGCCTGGCCTCTTTCTCAAAATGTAGGCCCCAGGAGGAACCCATTAATGGGAGAAGAGAGCTAGCATGGCAGAGGTTTGTTCCAGGGTGAGAAATCCTCAGAGCCTGATGAACATTCCAGAAGGAAGAATCCCCAGCAGTGAGGGATATCCCAGGGAGAGACTCACAACAGAGGCCAGAAAATCAGAAGCAGGGGTGGAAGGGGAATGCCAATTTGCCCCCACTTCTTTCAGATCTAATCTTTCGTTCTTTCCTACTATGGCTTTCCTGTACTATTGTATTTTGTCCTCTCATTTGGTCATATAGCTTGTCGACATCTAGAGTGCCTCGTTTCTTTTCCTCAACCTCCTTCTGGGTTTCCAGACCTCTTTCTCTTCATCTATCTCTCTCCATTTTGAAACTATAGCTATCTCTTGGTGTATCGTTCACCTGAGACAGGGCACCCAGAATTCGTGATATTCCCTTCTCCAAACCAGGGAAAGGAGCTTTATGTGAACTCTCATGATTGTCCTTCATGTCTCTGCTAGTGCATTATGATAAATATTAACCACTGTTTCTTACCATCAACTTTCCCCCTTATAGCACTGGGGCTTTGTTTAGCCACAAAATACCAATTATCACCGAGGCACCTTTTGCTTGTTATGAAGGTAAATAGTCTGAGAAAAATTATTATTAACAACCGATACATTTGGGGGATCCAGAGTTTCCCCTCCTTTTTCCCCCACTAAAGTCATGATTTTAAAAGTTCAGTCTCTTGAAAGATACTGCTGACAAGGAGATTAGACTAGCTTTCTTATTCAGACCCCACCCAAGTGGGGTAGCTACGGTGTTCCACTTAGGTTTTGGTGGGGGTAAATTCTTTGAATAGATTGCCCAAATTTGGGGGTTACTTAGAAATAAATGACAATCAAAGTTTAGGTCCAGCCCCTCATTGTAGTATTCATTCTCTCATTGATTTTTAACCAATCAAAGCCTATTGCCACCCTGGGAAATGTATCACCAAGGTGATATTCACAGCACAGATGGTGACTATGAATATGCTGGCATAGTTCTGAATTGCAAAATATGACAGATTCTCCATATATAAGACAGAAGCAAAACATTTATTCAGACACTAGAAAGCTAAATCCCAACACCAGAAAACAGAATTCATCATAACAAAGAAGTCTATACACAATAACACTGCTGAGAGCAACACCATCCCAAAACCTCCTCCCTACTTGAGCCTTCCCTCAAACAAACACTCACAAGCCTAGCTACCTCCTTGCCTTCATTCTTTTCTCCTCTCCCCACCTCCCAACTAACTGCTCTGACTCATTTCATGCTCCACCCTTTTCTGCTCTACCCATTCAGCAAACTCCTTCCACCATAGGTTCCATGTGATTACATTAGGCCTGTTAAGGGGTAGTGAAGATCTTCAGATTCCCTTAGGTTTATTAAGGGACAGGAAAGATCTTCAAATTCCCTCTACCATCACAAGGGACAAACCTCTTTCAAAAGAGCATGTAAGCTATGAGTCTGCCCTTCCATGATTGTCTGATTATCTTTGGTCTAAGAGAGATGCCAAATGACCATCCTTTCATTAAAATGCTGGAATTTTTAATAAAATGATTAAATTACCCAGAAATTATGTCTCCCCACCTTTTTTAAACGTAGCAAGTCTGTGGGGCAAGAAGCAAGAAACTACTGTCAGTCCCAAATGACTTCTATTTCTTTAGCCTTTGTATAATTTGCTTAGAAAAGCAGAGCTAGATGAGGCTTTTGGTCTGGAGTTCTAGGGTAGCCCTTGCATTTCAGAATGGACTATATTGTTAAGAGTGTGAGCCAAAGAGCCAGTTAATCCATCATTTGGGAATCTGGTAACCTAAGTGGCTTTCCCTGTTGGACCCTTTCTGTCCCTGAGGAGCATCGAATGCAATGAGATATTCTTGCTGACAAGCCATTGATTAGCTACTTACTACCTATTAGCCAAAGACAGGATTATATAATATTTCAACTTCCCATATTAAGTTTCTTACAAAAATGTTTATTTGCAGCCCATCTTGTTCATTAATGGAGACATAATTATATATCTTTGTCTTCACATGACAGTACTGAGCACAGTGTGGCTGAGCAAACAATTTTGTAGATATAGCAGATGTGTAAGTGAATAACAGTTATGCTTAACATTTATACAGCTGTGTGCTAGGTGCTGTGCTAAGTACTTTACAATTATTATCTTATTTGATCCTCACACCCCTGGGAGGGAGGGGCTACTATTATCCACATTTTGCAGATGAGGAAACTGAGGTTAAGTGACTTGCTCAGGGTTACACACTGGTAAATGTCTGGGGCTGAATTTGAACTCAGGTTTTCCTGACTTGAGGCCTTGAACTCTTATCTACTAAGCCACCTAGCTGAAGGTAATTTCAGTGGGAAGACACTAGCATGAGCAGAATCTTGAGCAGTAGAAGGCCAGGAAAAGCCAGGAGAGGGACAGGAGAACGTTTCAGGGATGGGGACAGCCAGTGAAAAGGCATGGAATCTAGAGATAAGAGTGTTGAATGTATGAGGAATTGCAAGTAGACCAGTGTCACTGGATTGTAGAGTATGTGAAACAGAGTAAAATATAAGAAGACTAAAAAGACAGGAAGGAACCAAGTTGAAAGGGTTTTGAAAGCCAAACAAATGATTTTATATTTATTTCTGGAGGTAATAGAGAACCACTGGATTTTATTGAGTAGGGAAATGATGGCATGTTAGTCAACTATTATTTTGATGCCAGTGCACTCCATTAAAATTGATCTGATTAAAATTAAGGCTGATCAGAGTTACCAGAGACAATTCTGACAAGGATCATCCCTGCAAATCTAGGTAACCCTCTGGCAATATCCACCCCTCAAGGGTGTGTGGGGAAGGGGAAGGAAGGAAGGAAGTATTTTACTCAAGTTTAGAGGCATCAAATTTGTGACCCTATGTCCTTATGACCCTATGTTCAGTTGTGTCCAACTCTTTGTGACCCCATTTCAGGTTTTCTTGGCAAAGGTATTGGAGTGATTTGCCATTTCCTTCTCCAGCTCATTTTGCAGATGGGGAAATTGAGGCAAACAGGGTCAAGTAACTTGCTCAAAGTCACACAGCTAGTGACTATCCGAGTCTGGATTTGAATTCAAGTCTTCCTAACTTCAGGTTGTAATGGTAATATAATTTGAATTTGAAGATCCCTTTGTGTTGGCAAAGGTAGCAGGTACTTAGCACTTAGTAACTGATCAAGTTTCTGTTGGGAAAACAGAAAATATGAACTCCTGTCTCCCTTTGCAGATGTAACAGGAAGGGGTTGGCAGAAACAGGAATCTAATGCTGTGTGTATATAAGAAAAGCCCCAGAGAGGGAGAGTGAGATTTTTTGGAGGAGCTTCCATGGAGGCTGAAGAAGAGACAAGGAGGCTGAAAAGGAAAGCCACTCCCAGGTTTGAGAGAATGATTTTGATTTTGAAAACCTGGATGGAGTGATTTTGCTTTTGGGAACCAGCTGAAAACTTTTTTTTTTTCTTTTTGCTTTTTCGGAGGGCAGTTGGGATTAAGTGACTTGCCCGAGGTCACGCAGCTAGATTTTGTGTTAAGTGTCTGAGGCTGGATTTGAACTCAGGTCCTCCTGACTCCAGGGCCAGTGCTCTATTCACTGCGCCACCTAGCTGCCCCCAGCTGAAAACTTCTGATGAGTCTGAGGGCAAGCTGGAGTTACTGAGGATTTCCAAGGGCCAGCCAGAGCTGCTGAAGACTGAGGAAGCATGATCATGGTTCTGGTACTTTGAACTTATTTGTGGCTTTGTTAAGCCTTTACTTCCTGAAGGATTTCAGATGGACTGGACACTGTGAGCTCTAATGTGGAGCAGGAGCTGCACAGAGGACCTGGGAGCTGTCTGCTTTTGAACCCAGGTGACAGTTTGGTGAATCCAGGTAGGATCTGGGACCATTGAAGGGGATCCAGGGAATCGGAGAGGCCACCCTGAGTCAAACTGAAAGAAGACTTTACTTGGATACTGTGTACTGACTGAAAAATTGTAAATTTGCTAGTGACCTAGAGGTGGAGGGTCTGTGTAGTTTCTAATGATTGAATAGTGAATAATGAAGGATGATTGATTGACTGAATGATTGTACTTAGTGACTGATGACTGAATAAGTAATTGATTTGTAACCTAGTATGCCCTATGAGTGGAAAACTTTGACTAATGTACTTTGGGACTGAATTAACAATTTTGTGAATGCTTGAGTTACTAAATGATTGTTCTTTGTTCAAAACTTTGTGACCGTTGTAGTGGAAACTATGTGGCCATTTTCTGTGATAAGTTGTTGTGAATGCTATATTTTGATTTTCTGTGATAAGCTGTAACATTGTGAATGCTGTACCTTGATTTACTGTGAATGTTTTGCTTTGATTTGTTTTGGAATAAATAGAATGTTCACGATACTGAATAATCAGAACATTAAAAGCTGTTTACAGTAGCATTCTTCTGAAAAGCTGCTAGTGCTTGGCTTTACACAGGCCCAGCTGTCTATCCATTCTACCACCTAGCTGCCCATGCCCTTAGTGAGACCAACCAGATTAAGATGCAATTGGGAAATATTTAACAAAACAAGTAAAAATAAAATAAAACAGATTATATTGCTACTTAAAACTAAGTAGCCCCATAGTAATCCTTACAAATGATTAGTGACCCAGTTTCTAGTTGAGTTTGACATATTAATTTAGTCTGTTGCCCTGGTTACTTTCTGATATAATCAATTGTTCAGATTCATTTCTTAAATTACATTAAAATCCAGGTGAATTCAAGAATAAATTAGAGCAAATATTTTCAGTCTACCTGTGTTGACATTAATGAACTACTATCTGGTCTGCTGTCTATCAAATAATAGACAGCTCTGTGAATAACTCCTAATTGATCAAATACCATATCTCCAGAGCACCAATCTTCTGGATGTGTGCCAATGCCTTTTTAACGCTGTTCTTAAATATGCCCTCTCTTCATTGATTGGGGCTAAACTGCTGCCTGTAAACAGAAGCTTGACAAACACCCTTCTAATGATTAGAGTAAACTGACTGCCATTCTCAAAAACAAAAGCAAATCCAATTGTCCTAGTGTATCCCAAAACAAAACAAACAAGACAAAACACCCAACCAACCAACTACCCCCGCCCCCAAATACCCAAGGAAAACATTTAAATATGAAAGATCAATAGGTGCATGGGAATGGAAACTCAAAGAATTCATTACAATCATTGCTGTTATAAAACTTTCTTCCAAAAGACTGCCTGTTTTCCACATTATTCAGAAAGCCATAAGAGGAGAGGTTTTTAACCTGAGGCTATGAACATTTCCCCCCCCCCCCCATATCTTTATAACTATTTCAATATCATTGAATTCTTTTGTAATTTTATGTTCTTTATTTTATTCATTTAAAAATGTTACGCTGAGAAGCATATGAAAGTTCAACAGATTGCCAAAAGGCACCATGACACAAAACAAGCTATGAATGTCTTGCTCTAGAGCAGTGGTTCTCAACCTTCCTAATGCTGCGACCCTTTAATACAGTTCCTCATGTTGTGGTGACCCCCAATCATAAAATTATTTTCGATGCTACTTCATAACTGTAATTTTGCTACTGTTATGAATTGTAATGTAAATATCTGATATGCAGGATGTATTTTCATTGTTACAAATTGTATATAACCCACAGGTTGAGAACCACTGCTCTAGAGAGTGGAAAGCAAACCCATTGTTGATATCAAAATATCAACTGGGCACTTTTATCATAAAGGGGCAGAAATAGGAAAGAGTTCTTCCCAGGCCAAACTTATGGCCCTGCAAGTTCAAAATGAACGGGTTTACTGAAGGGATCTACCAAAACTTGGCTTTAATTCTAAAAGGCCATGGCCAACTTCCCATGAAAAATGAAATGAAACAAACAAAACTACTGGATCCTGGTAAAATGGGTTCCTCTTTCATCTAAAATGACCCAATATATGCCAATGACAGGTTCATAGTAACCCACTTCATTGTTAAGCTTCTCTTGTGCTTCATATTCCTCTAATTGTGCCTGAAATTTCAGGCATCTTTCTAACTCAGCAGTTCTCAACCTGTGGGTTGCGACCCCTTTGGGGTTCGAATGACCCTTTCACAGGGGTCACAGGGGTCCCCTAAGACCATTGGAAAACACATATTTCGAATGGTCTTAGGAACCACTCTATCCATCTCCAGGAGCGTCCGCCCACATGTAGATACACCCACATACGAGTATTAAAGGGTTGGGGCATTAGGAACGTTGAGAACCACTGTTACTGATTCCTGGATAGCTCATGCTATGTTTTTCTATGATTGCTACAGAAGAGTCATGGCTATAGCAGTTAATGTTTGGCCAGGAACGCTGAAGTCTTATCAGGTGTCTTTGTTATTGTTTTGGCACAATTGCACCCACTTAGGACTGAACAGGATTTTATCCTCTGATAAGCATAGTCTTCATTTACAGGGAAGGGAGTTGCTATGTGAATCAAGAGAGGAAATAACATGTAATTGTAAAGATTCTTCTTGATCTACCCAATTCTAATGTTCTTGTGTTGATGGCTGAGCTATTTCCAGTGTATCCTGGCTACAGCTCTTTCTCATTGCTGGAGGAACAAATTTTGTTATTAGTAACTACCTGATAGTATCCAGTTATAGTATCTCTGAAAATAAATTTACTTGCCTGGACCTATCTAATGTTTTTTTCTTCTTCCCATTCATTCCCATTCCCCTTTGTCTAGTTTGTCTGTTAATTTGGTTTCACTTTGTTAATTTGAATTTATCTTACCGGGGTTCTGTGAGAGTCCCACATATACATGCATACACATATATACATACATACAAACACACATATGTGTATACATACACAGACACAAACACACACACAGTTTCATCAGTAATATCATCTGTAACATCAGTAACAAATATTGTTTTTTCATATAGGAATGTAAAGAGTTCAGCTTTAGCAAGTTCCTTATGCTTTCTCTTTCCTCTTTACCTTTTCATACATCTCTTGATTCTTGTATTTGAAAGTCAAATTTTCTGTTCAGCTCTGGTTTTTTCATCAAGAATGCTTGAAAGTTCTCTATTTCATTGAATATTCATATTTCCCCCTGAAGTATTATACTCAGTTTTGCTGGGTAGGTGATTCTTTGTTTTAATCCTAGCTCCTTTGACCTCTGTAATATCATATTTCAAGTCCTTTGATCCTTTAATGTAGAAGCTGCTAGATCTTGTGTTATCCTAGTTGTGTTTCTACAATACTAGAATTGTTTCTTCCTGACTGCTTGTAATATTTTCTCCTTGACCTGGGAACTCTGGAATTTGGCTATAATATTCTTAGGAGTTTTCTTTTTGGGATCTTTTTCAAGAGGCTGTTGGTATGTTATTTCAATGTCTATTTTACCTTCTGGTTCTAGAATATCAGGGCAGTTCTCCTTGATAATTTCTTGAAAAATGATGTCCAGGCTCTTCTTGATCATGGCTTTTTCAGGTAGTCCAATACTGTTAAAATGATCTCTTCTGAATCTATTTTCCAGGTCAGTTGTTTTTCCAATGAGATATTTCACATTGCCTTATAGTTTTTCATTCTTTTGGAGATGTTTTATAATATCTTGATTTCTCATAAAGTAATTAGCTTCCATTTGCTCCACAGCCTCAACAAACTCTGCCACACCAGTGCTCTTCCTCACCCCAGGACTACCTGAGACTGTGACCAAGACTCAAGCAGGGCAAAGTAAGAAAATTCTGCCTCAGCACCAGCAAAGAGATTCCTGCAATTGCCATCTGATCAGCTGCTTGTCTAACCCCCGTTCCCTCTCCATCTGTGGGCCTGGAGTTTGAGACTATTGATGCTGCCACGGTTTCAGCCACTTCCACTGCTCTGAGGGCAGGGACCAGACTGTGCTCTTCTCTCATCCAGGTCCAACAGGGTTTCCTCACTGACCTTTTACTTTCTCTTTGGAGTTTGTAGATTGAAAAGTCTGGAAACTTCCACACCTGCCAGTGATTCAGCTCCCTGAGGTCTGCACTGGCCTGTTCTGTACCCCTGCTGCTCTGTGCTTGTGCAGCCCACATTGGGCTGCTCTCCACTCCCAACCTGGTGCAATAGATCCTTCCTTTTGACTTGCCAAGCTGCCTTCAGCTGCAGATGTATTTCACTCTATAATTCTATGGATTCTGTAGCTCTAAAATTTGTTTGGAATAAATTTTTTTTACAGGTATTGGAGGTGAATGGGGGACTTACTCAGGGAAGTTCCTGCTTTTACACTGCCATCTTGGCTTTCCCCCTCCCCCCAGAATTGCTTTAAAAAATGATGTCTTTTGTTTCTATGTGGTTAAAATTTCTCCTGGTATTCCTTTTCTTTCCCATCCCAGATAGACATCCTATATAAAAAAATTCAAGTTAAAAAAAGAGAAAAAAGGAAGAAAAGAAAAAAAATAAGCAAAATTGATGAATACATTAAAAAATTGAAAACATATGTAATATTTCATACCTAGTGACCTTCTAACTCTGTAAACCCAGGGAAACCCATTACTTTAGAATAATATGTCATACCTAAAAATATTTTGGCTTTTCACTCACCTCCAAATATATTTTATTCATCTACTTTTAGTCCATTGATTAAAAATATGTATTGGTTCTTGTCTATCTATTTAGTGAATTACCTGAAATTCCCCCTTCCAAGAAATGTCACTGTTGTAGTCTAGGAACTGTTCCATGAAGTCAGTCCCCCTTTACATTTGGTCAAATATGTAGTGACCATTTCATTGTTCAAGTTCTCTGAAAGGGCTCTGCCACCCTAGGTATCCCTTAGAAGTTGCATATCCCAAACCACTCACAGGGCAGAGTCAAAGATGAGACAACCAATCAGCATATATATTGATGAGACAACCAATCAGCATATATATTACATATACACATGTATCTATATATGTATGTATATGTATATATAAAGATTGACCAAGGCCTTATAGACTTTTGTTCTCAAAACTACACAGAAATGGGGTTTGGTTGGTCACATTATTCCCTATATTTGTGATATATATCTGAAACACACCTTTGGGAACCTTGAAGTCAATACCCTTTGAGACCCTTCTAGAATATCTTTTATCTCTCATAGGGCTGAGTCTTAGATGACAACTATATGGATCCACCTTCCTATGGGAGTACTGTATAATCAAATGTATGGACTCTTAGTCTCTCCACAGGTCAATGAAACCCATCTTCCCCATCAGCAAGATCTTGCCCGTGAACTTCAGCCTGATGAATATCAAAAGGTTCACTGAAAGGTCTATTTCTTTTCCAGGAAAAAAGGCCAGGAAATTTCTTTTCCAGGAAGAGTGTACTGCTTACCACTGCCATTACAGAGATATTATCTCATACTTACTCCTGTACACTCCTAGTTACTTGAATGTTGTCTCATCTATTAGAATGTAAGCTCTTTGAGGGCAGGAATTGTATTTTTGCCTTTCTTTGTATTCTTAGTTTAGCATGGTGCTTGCCACATTGTAATTACTTACTAAATGTTTATTGATTGGCCAAAATTGCCGCTTGGGTCATACTATAATTTCATGTTATACTTCCAAATTCAACTAAGGTTTCAAGCCACAACAATGATTCCTTTGGGCTCACTGTCATGATCCCCTGAACTGTGGTCTTGTGAGTTTTTCTGCTCAGCACACATCCTATACATGTGTCAGTAATGTTTGTAAAACATTTAGTACTGTGCCTGATACACAGTAAGTGTATAGGTATGTAGTAAATGCTTGTTCTCTTCTTTTCCCCTTATCTTTATTAATACACATCTTGCTTTGGTGAAGTATGTCAGTCAAAAAAAATAATTCTCTTCCATGATTGGATCTGTGCCCAGATTTCCCTAATGTAAACCCTAAAGGATGTATGATTTGTTGGGAGCCCTGTTAGATCCAAGACTTCTTTCTGCTGGGCCCATGCTAGCTTAGGTACAAATGCCTGTAGGTATGAAGCCTGGGCTCTTTGGGAAACAAAAAAGGCAAATCTAGAGAGCCTTAGAGCAACTAGGTGACAAGAGTGGATCAAGAGTTGGGCCTAGAGTCAGAAAGCCTTGAGTTCAAATTTGGCCTCAGACATTCACTAACGGTGTGATCTTGGACAAGTCACTTATTTTCAGTTTCCTCATCTGTAACGGGGACACTAATAGCACCTACACCCCAAAGTGTAAAGTAAAGATCATTTAAATGCATTAATATTTGTAAAATGATTAACAGTGCCCCGCACATAATACATGCTATATAAATGCTCGCTATTATTATTAATGAGATATATCCTCCAGTGTTGGGACTCTCATATGCCATGGGGATCTTCTTTGTTATGAAAACAATGGCATAGGCCTAAGAATTGGTTACAGTAAGATAAGTGTGATAAAAAGCATGGCTTTCCAGAATTTAAAAATAAAATATTCTGTGGGGTTGTCAGTAAAAGACAACTCCTGTATGATGTGCAGGAAAATATCTATAACTCCACAAACGTAAGATGGGGCAGGCATATATACATAGACAACATTTTACTAAAAAAAAATCTATAAAATGAATAACGTGAAATATTATTTCCCAAAGATGCGATACAAAGTTAGGCCACCAGGTGGCGGAATTGACCAAACATTAAATTTAGATTTGGGAAAATCTGAGTTTCAGTTCTACCTTAGACAGTTATTAGCTGCATAACCCTGGGCAAATCACTTAATCTCTCTTAGTTTTAGTCTCCTCATCTATAATATGGGTGTAATTATAGTACCTGCCTCATAGAGTTGTAAGGATGAAATGAGGTAACTAAATTAAAGTATCTTGAGAAACGTTATATTTATAGACATTTACATAAAGTTGATAGGAAGTGTATAAATGCTGGTTATTATTATTGTTGTTGTTTTCACCATCACCTTTCTCATTAGGCTACCTTACAAATTGTCACCTGAGAGAAAGAAATATCTTTCTAAACTCTTCTTTGGTCTGACTACATAAGGAATATTACATTCAGTTCTGGGCACTGCATTTTAGAATGGACATTGACAGGCTGTGCAGAAAATAAGCGTGGCTGGTAGGGTTATTGAAACTATATAATTTAATGTCTAAAAAGAATTGGGCACATTCAGCAATGAAAATAAAAGACGAAATGTGCTAGCTATCTTCAATTGTTCAAATATCTGTCATGTAGATTTGTTTTTCTTTTGCTTGGAACTAGAGGGAAGAGTTAGGACCAATGGGAAAAGTTATAGGGTGACAGATTTAGGTGTTATGTAAGAAAAAAATTTCCTAATAGAGATACTCAAGTGTAGAATGTAGAATAACCCACCTCAGTTCCACCCCGCTGGATGTCTCCAAGCAAATGGCAGATGACTATCTTTAGGGGGTATATTACATAGGGAATTCTTAATCACTCATTGGTTAGACATGTCCCTTCCAATTCTGAAATTACAGGAATTTAAGTGAATATCATGGGGCTGAGTAGTGAAAGATGAGCAGTGTGCTCACGGACTAGTTTGAAATTGCCAGTGAAAGCTGTATCCAGTCTTTCTAAGTTGCCCTGGGAAAGTTGTTCAGATCCTGATTAAGTTCTGGAATTTGGCCCCATCATTAGGCTTCCTTGGAAGTTTTCCTTTAAATGATGCTAAGATGCCCACAAAGAAAGCATATAAGGTCAGGTTCTCTCCTATCCCTTCTGATTTGCTCCGACCCTGTTTGACACAGCCTCATAGGCTAAAATCAGTTTTTTTTTTTAGCAAAAACTGATACATATAATGTTTTAGAATTTGTAAAGCATATCATACAAAGTACTCATTTTGAGCCCCACAACAGTCTTTTTAGGCATGTACTATATTATACATACATAGGTTGCTAATGTGTAGCAAGAGAACTCAGCTATACTTACTGCTACTCTGCAATTTAATTTAGTAAATTTAATAAATATCGACAATTCTAGCTCCAAATTTCCATGGCGAATTATTGAATAGTGTCTTGATTCAGATACAGTCCAGTTCCATTGGTGAAGAAAATCATCTTATGTCCAAAGTCTTAGAGATCTGTTACATAGGATACCAATTATAATAAAAATAATGAATAATAACACTTTGAAAGATCAGCCCAAGATGGCTGTAGTTGGAGAGGGTAAGCAAAAGTAAAATAGAGTAATGTCGTCCAGGATGATGTAACAGGGGTGATTCTTTGTGTTCTGAAACCACTATGGTAACTGAGAAGGTGACCTGTGAACCTCAAATGATTGATTAATTGGCCCCTGGTGATACCAGTGATTCATTTGGTACCTTGTCCAGTATGAAGCAATTGAGTAAATGAATCTCAGAAATAGATGGGAGTGTTACAGGATTATAGGCTCCTCCTTCTCAGGTCTGTCTCAATGATCAGATCGACATGGAAAACGGTAGAGCAAAGAACACTCCATCTTCATTTTCCACCCAGCTATAAATGCTGTGGCTTTCTCCATTATGTCCTGGGAATTTCTTCATCTTGCAAGATGACTTGATATCACATCTTGTCAATGAACCTCTTGCCCATGGAGCCCCTCCCTCTGATTGGAGGGTGGAGCATTCCTACCACAGCCTCCATTTAAGTATGGCACTCTAGCTATTCATGTCTGCATTTCTCATCCAGCAGCACTGTTCTGGGCTTCTCCATCATGCCCCCATACTATGGGTACCTTCCCTCCCTACCTCCTTTTCAGGTACCTTTTGTGTGTCGTTTTCCCTCCCATTAGATTGCAAGCTCCTTGAGGGCAGCGACTGTCTTTTTTTTTTTTGCTGTATTTGTATTTCCAGTCCTCATTACAGGACCTGGCACATAGTAAGGGCTTGATAAATGTTTGTTGACTTAACTTGACCTGGTATCACAAGTAGGTAAAATACATTGGAATGAATCAGAACTATTTATACACCACCTGGAGATTCTTTGGTGTAATTGGAGATGACCACCAAAGTGGGTAGGGATTGAATCAAAGTTATCATGTGGCAGTGCAATGATGCATGAAGTACAAGTAAAGCATTTTACTAGTTTCCTCTCTGATGTAAACATGATTCCATACTTCTTAAGATAAGACATCACATATTTATTATTAAATGATGCCCAAACCAGTGACCCTTCCAAACATAGTTCAATTACTTATTTATGTATTCTACTAAAAGCATTTCTAGCTTGTATTGCTCAAAAACAATCTATAAATGCTTACAAGAAAACAATATATTGGCTGAAGAGTAAAACATGTTTGCTAAAATGTTTAAAGAGCTACTCATTTTCAATTCAGTGATGATTGAGCAAGCCTTCCACAAGTGCTATAATATTTAGATCACCTTTATTGATGATCATAGTCTTTTCTGCATTCGTAGTTTAATCACATACTGCAATTATATAAAATAGAACCAAGCATAAGATCATAAAATCAGATCTGGAGCTGGGAGGGACCTTAGAGATCATCTTCATTTCACAGATGAAGAAACTGAGACCTCGAGAAGTTAAAGTGGCTTGCCCAAGATCACACAAATAGGAAGCAACAGAGGCACGATTCCAATCCTTCTTATGTGATTCCAAAAGAAGAGCTCTTCTTGTTAGAATGCTGGAATATTTGATGTTCACATGGAAAACTATTCTTTATTTCAAAACATACCATCAATATGATAATAGAAAGAATAATTTATATAAGATGTGTGATCCTTCAGGCTCATTGTTCGAGCTCTTTATTATTATGTTGGGCACTAAATCCATCATCTTTCCAACACTGAAATGAGTTATATCAAAAGGATTGTCAAAAGATTGAATTAATCAAGATTTACACAGATAGCTTCAAATGATATGGCTCCAAATAGTAGCACAATATCCAGGTGCTTCATCTTATGGAATCTTTCTCAAATGATGCAAAGAAAAATGTCATCTGTACTTGATAGGCAAAATTAGTTTTTTTCACTCAATTTTTATTTTTTCTCAATTACATGTAAGCAAAAATTTTTAACATTAATTAAAACAAACCTGAACTCCAACTTGTCTCCCTCTTTCTCTCCTCTGCTTCTGCTTGAGTAGCAAGCAATCTGATATAGACTAAACATGTGAAGTAAGGGAAAACATTTCCACATTAGCCATGTTGTACAGACTAAAACACAAATACACAAACTTGAGAATAAAAGAGGTAGTGAAAAAAGTATGCTTCAATCTGCATTCAGAGTCCATCATTTTTGTCTTTGGAGCTGACTAGTGTTTTTCATCATAACTTCTTTGGAATAGTTGTAAAATTCTTAACATGTGACAAGGAAAAATGGGTACAGAAGGCTTTGAACTTTAATCTGGAGGTCAAATTGAGCCAGTGGATTCAGGTGATACTTAGAAATTCCGTGGTCTTTTTCAGGTAAGACACAATGAACATAAAGCTATCAAGCAGAAGACTGTAGACGCAAACGTTAAGAGGTTCATATGCATCCTGAACTTGAAGTACAATGGGAAGAATGCATTGAGAACAATCAGGATTTACATTATACCAGTATTAACATACACTTTTGGCATGGCAACATGGTCGATACATAATCTACGTGGTGTCCAAACAAAGACTCATACAATGCTAATGAAATACTGGAATTATTATGTCAAGGCAGCTTTAGGAAAACTAATACTTCCTTAACAATGTTAAGGATGTTCTCAGGGCCTGTGATAACAGGCTAAAAATTTAGAAAAATATTGTTGGAGCAAAGAGACCTAACTGCAATGTGTACATGCACACAGAGAAATGATTGACAATAATACTATGCCATTGGTTTAGCACTAGTTGAAACCTGTGAAATGGTGAAGATCCACTGGTATCAAAAGGAGTTCAGTGGGTGACATCTATAAGGGCCAGGAAAGGGAACAAGTATTAAGTCCTTAGTGTATGTTGTACTCAGCATTTTACAATTATTATTTTGTTTGCTCCTCAGAACACTCCTGGGAGCCAGGTGCTTTTATGATCTCCATTTTACAGTTGAGAAGACTGAGACAGATGGGGATAGGTGACTGAGGCCAGACTGGAACTCATGCAAGTCTTTCTGACTCAGGTCTCAGTTCTTTATTCACTGGAGAACAAATGACTTACTCGTTAAGATTTATTTACAGAAATGGAGGCATTAATGATAGCAATTTAGGATCAGGTCATTGCTACCCAGAAATTACAAAAAGGTTATTCTTAAGGAGCCCAGACTTATTAATCAGTGCAAATTGTACAATGAAGTCGTGGAAACTGTGCAATGCATAATGGTGCAAGCAGCAAAGTAGATTGGAACAAATCAGTGATACCAATAGTCCGATTGCTGGAAATGGTTCAGTGCAGAGAGGATGTCGATTATGAAAGCAGGCAAACCATGAATGCACATGAAATGGACCGAATACATGAATGTTTTCATTATGCACCAGTACTTCATCATAACAAAGCTCAAAACAGAATTTACTGGTTTCAGACAAGGGCTTCCTACCATTTTTTTTGGTCAAAGGTACACTCAGCTCCAAGTCACACAGCAACATATTTTGACCAGTTCAGGGCCATAGCAAGAAATAGCTACATCCTTAAGCTTAAATTAGAGAATATAAGCAATGAAATTGAGATTTTAATACAATTTGAAGAAGAAAGAACCAAAGATTATTGAAAATTGGCAATTAATGCAAACTCTTGAAATGCTTCTGAAAAAATCAGATGGAGGACAGAAACAATATTGATGTCTCAAATGATTTGGAAAAGATTGCAGTTTCAAAAAGTTCTTTTTGAGTTCAATGCTAAGAATCCACCAAGCAGATCAAATGTCTTAACAAAGCCGGAATTTTCCATAACTTTTATAAACAAATAAGATGACTTGCTTTCATGGCAAAATACATAGGAAGAAAGGTGGAATTGTTAAAGGGATCCTTGGAACAGACGTCAAACACCACCATGAGAGAAGCAACTTTAGAATCCTATTAAAGATCTGTGGAAGGAATTCGGGAGGTTGTATCAATATTTGGCTGGTAGCTGCAGTAGACGACTGAATTTCATATCTCTCAATTAAAGGCAACAAGAAAAGAAACATGTAAAATGTAATCTGGAAATAAAAATGTATCAGAAATTCTAAATCCCCTTAAACAACAAATAAAATCAAGAGTTAGCAGGTTATGCTAACCTGAAGAGTCAGGGCACTGAAAAGAACAAAATAAATAATTCAACATCTATCAAAAACTTTCACTACAGTGCTTTGGGAAGCAAAGAGATTAGACAGAAATAACACCTAATGGTGTAGACTGTGGGAAATTCTTGATCATCCTTTTGGTCAAAAGAAGGTAGATACAACAAAAACAAAAGCTAGATCAAGTGAGAAACAGTTTGCACTCTTTTAATATAATAGCTCTCAGTACCCTTACATCAAGGGAGGTGAACTGAAACTTTAGCTTTTTTACAAAACTGGGTAGTGATGGGGTGGGATAAGATTCAGAATTATTGCCTCAAACTCTTTACAGTATTACATGAATTTCTGGCAAAACACTTTACCTTTTTTTCCAGATGAAAGCCTGATCCCATCTCTCTCAGAAAACATTGTGTCTGCTTGATTAGGCATATTGGTTAGAAAGGTTTTCTCCTTCTTTAATGGAAGGGGTAGAAAGTAAAGAGATTGTGTTAATTGAAAAAATAAAGTTAAATTTAAAACATAATAGAAGAAAATAAGGCATTACCTATTTACTAACAAAAGGGCTAAAAACCAGTTATGCTTATGTGCTTTACAGAAATTATTCACAGGGTCAAAGGAGATAATATTTGTAAGGTGCCTATTACTGTGCCTGACACATAGTAGATCCTCAATAAATGATTGCTCCTTTCTCTCCCCCTATTTAAAAAGTACTTAAAGGAGGGAAACACTGACCAAGGACCAAAAGTGGCATGTCAGAACATCATATAAGGAACAATTTATTACCAAATTGTGCTAAGTGCTATTTACAAAAGAGAAAAAGTCCTCACCATCAAGAAACTTACATTTTATCAGGGGATACAACACATACATGTATAAGTATAAACAAAGGAGACAGAAGGTGGGGGAAAAGGATTAGAGCCTGGGAGAGATCAGGAGAACATGTAGAAGATGACGCCAGAGCTGGGTTTAGGTATTCCAAAAGATGACAGAGGAAGAAGGACATTGCACGCATGGGGGACAGAGGTAAAGGCTGATAAAGAAGAGAGAAAGAATGCAATCTATGAAGATCAGTGAGAAGGATGCTTTGACTGGATCATGTGATGTAATAAATGTGATGTAATGTGTAAAAAGGCTGGAAAGCTACACTGGATGCAGGGTTTAAAGAGTTGGAAATGCCACACAGAGGGATTTATATTTGTACCTGGCATTAATGGGAGCCACTATAGTTTACTGGAAATGGGAGGGACATGGCATACATATACTCTAGGAAAATCACTTTGACAGCTCAATGGAGGATGGATTGGAATGGGGAGAGACTTGAAGTACGGTGACCAATAAGAAGACTATTGTACTAGTTTGAGTGAGAGGTGATGAAGGCCTGAATAAGAGTGGTGGCTATGTGGGCCAAAAGGAGACAGAAGTAAGAGATATTGTGGAGGTGGAAATGGCAAGATGTGGCAGCAGATTTAATATATAAAGGGAGTGAGAGTGAGGACTAGAGCATAATGTCCACATTGTGAACCTGAGTTACTAGAGGGATGGTGATACCCTTGATAGATAAAGGAAAGTTAAGAAGAGATGTGAATTCATTTTTTGGAGGGGAAATGAGAGTCTGTTTTAGGTATATCGAGTTTAGAATGTCCTATAGATGTTCTGGTGGTAGGATATGGGAAGCTCAGGGGAGAGACTGGAGGGGAATATCAGGTAGTCATTTGTATAGAGATATAATTAAAGTGATAGGAGCTTGCCAACTGAGAGTATTAAGAGAGAAGAGGAGGGGGTACAGGGCATTGGGGTACACTCATAGTTAGGGGATATGATATGGATAATGATCCAGGAAAGGAGACTGAAGAGCAATGGTCAGATAGGTAGGAGGAGAATCAGGAGATAACTGAGAAACGTCAGAGGATCATACAGAGGAGAAAATATTCAGGAGGAGAGGATGGGAAACAGTGTCTGATGCCTCAGGGAACTCATGGATGACTATTGAGAAAAGGCTATCAGATTCAGTAGTTTAGAGATATAGGAAACTTTTGTGAAAGCAATTTCAATCGAGTGATGATATTAGAAAACAGACTGTAAGGCAGCGAGAAGTGAGATATTAGGAAGCAATAGTAGTAGATAGCTTTTTTAGTGGTTTAAATGAGAAAGTGTAGAGATATATTGAGAGAGATATGGGATAATATCTAGAAGGAATGGTGGAGTCAAATGAAGACTTTTTTTCTTCTGGGATAGGAATGACTTGGAAATGTTTCTAGGTAACAGGGAAGGAACTTGTAAATAGGGAGAAATTATAGGGACAGTAAACATGACCTCAGAGAAAGCAAAGCAAAAATAGATCTAATTAAAAGAGATAAGGACGGAATCATATCTTGCTAAAAAGGTACTATAAACGATGAAGAGATATCAATACTAAATATACATGCGCTCAGTGGAATAGCATATATATTTTAGAAGAGAAGTTAAATAAGTTACAGGAGGAAATAGACAATGAAACTATACTAGTGGGAGACCTCAACTTTTCCATCTCAGAACTGGATAAATCTGACTGAAAAAGATAGGAAGAAATTAGGTTAGATTATAGTGGCTTTAGGAGAGATGATTGTGAGGGTAACCTACTAGAAAACACAAAGAGACGGGCAAGAAAGATCATATCATATTCATAGGTTGTAGTAAAGGAGGAGTTAATTGGTGATATTCTCATGAAGTTATGAGATGCATAGAAGGGGAGAAGTGGGAACTTATGACAAATTTAGTTTTCAGTAAAGTATGAGGTGGTTGATCCTCAGCTGGGGGTGAAGGAAAGGGGGTAATGTGGGAGACTTGAGGAGAGAAAAGAAAATCTAGAATAGATGTTATGGGGGGTGGGAAAGAATTATGGAAGAGTAAAAAGGCTGCCTTGTGGCAGTGAGGATCCTTATGAGGTTAGACAATGTAAATCTGTAGACTCAGACAGAAAAGGCTGTGTGACTTTCTCTAGCTTCAGAGTTCAGGTTTGTTGAAGCTTGAGGTGGCAATAGTACAAAGTAGCAAGGGACTGGAGAGCAAATTTGAACTGGTTAACTGATGAATTGAAATTGGGAAGGGAGAGTAGAGGTAGAGTAGAGAGTGGTCGCCATAACTGGTGACAGAAGAGAATGGATTTTTGAGAAATAAGACATAGAGATGGAACTTAAGAAATATTTACTAAATATCTGCTCTATGCAACACACTGTGCTAAGTGCTGGGGAATTGAAGACAAATTTTAAAATATTCCTTGCCTTCAAGAAGCTTATACTTCACTTGGGAAAACAGTATATGAATAGAAACATAAGTTGTTTATTCTTGAAGAGGACATGCACATGAAATGGATAGAAGTGAGGCAGAATTGCACAAGGTCATTAGCTTTACTCTCTCTTCCTGAGTCATTGAAGTCCAGTGGCAAGCCAAAGTCAGGATGACTGGCAATGGCTTGGTGTCTTCAAAAGTCTAAGTGCTCCAGCTGCCTTCATAGCTATTGGAACAAATTGTTCTCATCCTCCCATTGTGCTGAAGGAAGTCTTCACGTGCTTGGAGTACATGTCTCTCTACCTCACCAATGGGTCTGAGGCTTGTTGGTTACACTCAGCCTGGTTTAGCCTGTCTTCTGAGACAGTTTTACCATGGTATGGCCACTGCCCAGGCTACAACTTCTTGGAGCCACAGGTAAGAGTTGGGTGACAAGTGAACCTCAAAGGTGGATGAGCAGCCCTGAAGAGGGCTGAATGAGGCCTCACACCAGAGATGCTAGTCCTCTCTGAACACCCCATATGCCCCAGATATGTAAGCATAAGATAATTTGATACTGGACTACTAGAACACGATTACCTAGAGGAATTGGGGATTCTTGCATTTTTTTTCTATAATTACTCTCAGTTTGAATGGATATTTACCTTAAAAAAAAACTATCTGAAATCACCTTCTGAACCCGCAAATTTGGATTGAACTGATTTCTGATAATTCAAACACATTAAAAATGTTTCTTACAGAATATGACATGTTTAAAGTTAGTGACATAATGAATAATTTAAAAATTAATAATGCCTTATTAGGCATACAATTGAATTTTACAACTGGTTACCTCATTTTACTTCTGGTCCACCATTTATATCATAATTCATATGATATACATATGAGTGTTGTACATTCATGTATAACATATACATTGTACATGTACAGTGCTAAAAATATCAAAATGCCCTTTCTTACATGGTTTATGACAATAATTTTTGAGGGATCACTTAAAACATCACATACAAGTTTAGCAAAGATCTCTTGAATAAATATGTTGCAAGGATAAGATACACACACACACAAAAGTGTGGTAAAGTCAGGTCAGTGTGAAATTTTTTTATAATTTCAAAGAAATTAAATACAAGAAATGAATTTTTAGAGCTTATTTTTCAGTACTTATAAATATGCATCTCCTAAAAGGTACATAAAAGATCTTAATCCAGATTTGCAGCTAAAAAGAAGTAGAGCTAGTATTTGACCTTTCTTCTTCTGATTACAAGTCCAGTATTCTGCCTCTTTGCTTCTCTCAGTGTTTCAACCCTCTAAATCTGGAAGAAAAAAAACCAACCAATCAATCAGTGAGTGTTTCTTAAGCATTTGCTATGTGCCAGGCATCATCCTAAGCTTTATGGATACAGAGAAAAAGCAAGAGTCCATGTTCTCAAGGAGATTATTTTCTAATGGGTTATTCAACATAGGAGTCAGTCCATGTAAGATAAATATAAAATAGATGGAAGGTAACTTTTAAGGGGATGGCACTAGTGGATTGGGGTAGGGTTGAGGGAAGCAGAAAAGGTATACTAAAGGATGTGATAATTGAACTGACTCTGAAAGAAGTCAGGGGGGCAGCTAGGTGGCACAATGGATAGAACACCAGACCTGAGTTCAAATCCAGACTCAGGCACACTTACTAACTGTGTGACCCTGGGCAAGTCACTTAACCCTTCTTACCTCATAAAAAAAGAAGCCAGGGATTCTAAGATTCGGGGTGGGTGGGGGACATTCTAGGTATGGGGAACAGTCACCGCAAAAAACACAGAGATGGGAAATGGAAAGTTGTGTGTAAGGACCAGTAAATAAGCCAGCATGACTGGAATGTACAGTATGTGGAGGTAGCACTGTATTCCAATTAGATTGGAAATGTAGTGAAGAACTTTAAATTTCAAATGACTACATTTTTTCCCCAAAGGAAACAGGGAATTACTGGAATTTACTGAACATGTGGGTGGTGACTTTGACAGCTGAGTGGAGGACAGATTAGAGAGGGGAGAGACTTGAGATAGGGAAACTAATTTACAGAATAATCCAGGTGAGAGGTGATAAAGTGACAATGTGAACAAGAGAGATGGGGACTACAAAAGAGATGCAGAGGATGAAAGTGCAAGATTTGGTAACTCTGCAAGAAAGGACAAGAAGTGGTAACTGATATGTGGGATGAACAGGAGAAGAATTAAAGGCTGACACTGAAGTTTCAAACCTGGGTGCATGGAAGGATAGTGGTACCTTTTGTAATACTAGTGATTTTCAGAGGCGGGGAGGGTTCAGAGGGAAAATCAATGAGTTCTGTTTTGGACACATTGAGTTAGAACATACTACGGAACCTAGGAATATCCTATGTAACATCCAGCTCAAAATGGCCAGAAGGCAGGTAGTGAGGTGAGACTTCAGCTCAGAAGAGAGAATAGAGCTGGAAAAAGTAGGTCAGGCAATCATTTATATAGACATGATCAATATGCGTATACAAAACCCTTGCAAAGTAGATGGAAGATAATCTCAGAAAGACAGTAAGGGACTGGGAAAACCAGGAAAAGACTCTTGCAGAGGGTAGCATTTGAGTTGCATGTTGAAGGAAGTATAAGGTGGAGATGAGGAGGGAGACCATTCCAGCCATGGAGGACAGCCATTGAGAAGGCATGAAGAGGGAAGATAAAGGCTCATGTATGAGGAATTGGCCAGTATGGCTGGAATGTAGTTTATAGAAGGGAATAATATTTAAGAGGTTTGGAAAGATAGGAAGTAATCAGGTTGTGAAGGGCTTTAAAAGTCAAACAGGGGCCTTTATACTCAATTCCTCAGGTAATAGGGAACTGTTGAGTTTGTTGTGAGGATGAAATGAGATAATATTTGTAAGTCACTTTGCAAATTTAAAAACTCCATAAAATACCAGCTACATGCTGGTATTATGTGCTCAGACAAGTAAATTCAAGATAAATCAAGGATTGAGAAAACATAGATGTGGGTATATCAGGAATGGATTTGTGTAGGTGCATGACTAATCTTAAGGAAAGCTAGGGATTCTAAGAAATGGAGTAGTGGAGAGTGTGTATTCCTGGCATGGGAGACAGCCTATACAAAGGCAAAGGGACAGGAGGTGGCAAATTGAGATTGTAGAGTGTACAAAAGAGGACCTGTATGAAAGGTCCTGAACAGTAAGCAAGAGCCAGGTTGGAGGGGATTTTAAAGTCTAGGCTGAAAGAGAATGATTTTATCCTAGTGGCAATAGGGGCCACTACAGATTTTTAAGCAAGGGAATAACATGCACAGACTTTTGTTTTTAGGAATTTTTTTAGGAATCAGCAATTGAAACGGAGGCTGTATTGGGGAGAAGAAAAACTGCAAGCAGGGATCAGTTTGGAGGCAGTTGAAGTAGTCTAGGTGAGAGATGGTGTGAAGGTCTTGACTAGGGTAGTATCTGAGTTTAACTAGGCACAGGTTGGAGAGTAGTTTTCAGAGACTCTGGGGAAGTAGAATTGATTAAGAATCAACAACTGACTGGAAATGAAGAAAGAAAAGTCAGGCATGAAACCTAGGTGACTGAAAGAATAGCGGTATTCTTAATAGAAGTGGATGTTTGGAGGAAGAATGACAGGGAGAAAATGGGTTCTCTTTTGGACACGAGTTTGATTTTTTTTCTTCTTTTTTCATTCATTCATTCATTCAGTCAAGAAGCATGTATTTTTATGTACAACTTGTTATTTGTTTTAAGTATATAATGAAAGATGCCATCTATTATCTGTGTGACCTTGGGTAAATCACTTAACTTTGGCATTGTCTTCAGTTTCCTCACCTGAAAAATGAAGGAGCTGAATTTGATGACCCCAGAAGTCCCTTCTAGCTCTTGATCTCAGATTCTATTGTGTCATCTTCCTGGGCTCAGTCTCTCAACTCTCACTCATCCTGGTAGGCCAGTTACACAGAAGGCTGCTGTCATCATTGCTCTCAGGATCTAGAGGCAACCATTAGGGTTTAGAAGCATTTTTCTAGTACTATCAATTATGAGCCCCCATCTGGCATGCTCCACATTGGTTATTAACTAATCAACCAGAGCTAGCTTTTAGAAAAGGCTATTACTAAGGAGATATAGCAAGGACAATTATTATAGAAAGATCTCTCTGAAATCAGGGACACACTTTCTGCTTTTTCCTACAGTGTCTAAATTTAGGGAGTTTTTGAAACCAAAAGAAAAACTCACAGCTCCTAATTATTAGAAATCCCTTTCTTCCTTTATAGAGTTTTCACAAAGTAAATTTTCATAAGGGGTATCTTGGAGCCAGCTCTTATTGTTTTACAAATGCCTATCATTGAATTTTCAGGGTCAGCATTTATACCTTGGAAATTAGCAAACACTACAAATTAGGGATTGATTTATTGTTTTATTGATTGTTTGGACAGAAGAAAGTGATAGAAAAATCTTAATCATGGATTAAGCTTAAAAGCATATTATACAGAGAGTCAGTGGTTAAACATTTACCAGCATACACCCTTGCCTGAGGTATAAGTCTCTGCTGTGTTTCACAAGTATGTACATTTTTATTATCTCATTCCCTATTCTCATTCCTTCTATTTCTTTTCTTTTATTATCACTATTGCTAGAATTTCTAATACAATATTGACATTTGTAGAATTCTGAAGCTGCCTTTCCTCAGGTGTCTGTTTGTTCCCTAGTACCATCAACCGTGTTGCTGGGAATGGGGGTAACACTACTCAGGCCAGATCTTTTGAAATCTTTAAGTTCATCACCTTGTGAATGGAGGCAGGGCTGTCTAATACTCCTGGGTTCACTCCATTACTCAAAAGGCTTCCTCCTGTATATGTTCAAAGATTTTCCTTTTTAAGACAAAAAGTTCTTGGATTCCAAAATGGTTTGCTTCATCACACACAGGTCCAGAAGAAAGTCTAGGTCTTTTATCCAATCCCAATTCATTTCTAGTGTAGAATTATCTGATTTCACCCAATGTTTCCCTGCACTTTAGTTCTGCTAAATTGACTAAAGGCTTGTTTACACCAGGTTTAGACCTTTAATTGATTCAATAGAGATGTCTGGGCTTTGTTCCTGATTAGTTTACATCTTTGTTGGATTCTGTAATTCAAATACAAACTTCTTTTTTGCTGGGAAAAAAAATTTATAGTATCATAGATTGTAGGTCATAAATTTAGAAGGGATTTTAGAAATCCAGTTCGAACCCCTCATTTTCCACATGAGGAAACTGAGAAAACTGAAGCATGACTTATTGATAGTTATCAGTAGCATTATCTTTGTAGACATAAGGGGTGAAAATAGCTAGGAAGAAAAAATTTAAAAATATTTATCCTGGTGGGTTAGAAACCCAACAGTAGTCAATCAATAGGACAAGTGATCTAAAGGTCAGACTGAAATTCAAGATTGAAGGTTCATCCGTTTTTTTATTTAACAAATATTTACTGGGTGCCTACTACATACAAAGCGTTGAGTTAGAAGACTAAAGGAAGAGTAAGAGAGGGTCCCTATACTCATGTAGTTTAGAAACTAGTAGGAAAGATAAGACATATGCACACATAACTATAATGCAAAATGGAGAGTGAAAGTACAATAAGTAGAGGATATTGTACTCTGGAAGGTCAGAAGAATATATAAAAATCTATGAAAACATATAAAAGGTGCAACTTTTAATCAGCATCCATGTGGCACGGTGGATAGCACGCTTCCCTTGGGATCAGGAATATCTGAGTTCCTTAGACACGGTGTGACCCAGGCAAATTCCGTCACTTTTCAGCCCCAGTTTGTTCATCTGTAAAATGGGTATAATGATAGCATCTACCTCATAGGGTTGTTGTGGGGATCACCAAGAAGACGTGTGTGAAGTGTTTGTGAGACACTAAAGTGTTAGATACATGCTTAGTGATGATGATGATAATGTTCGTTGGATTAGATGACGCTTGAGTTAGACACTTAAAGTAGGATGTGAATTAGTCACAAATCTGGGGAGCAAGAACATTCCAGGTGGGAAAGCATGGGTGATATTGGAGGAAGAGTGAATAATTTCATTTACCTGTAGCATAGGGGGCAAGAAAAGGTGACAAGAAATGTTGGTTGTATTCTAACTACAGAGGACCTTGAAAGGTATTCTAATGTATTATTCATTTGAATAATACAAAATCACTGAAGATTATTGATCCAGGGATATCATGATTAGGTCTGTGATTTAGGAAGAGTAATGTGGTGGTCGTAGATAGGAAAGATGGAAGAAGGGAGAAGCCAGAAGTAGAATGGCAAGTTAGAAAATACTGGTAATAATTCAGATATGAAGTAATTAAGGCCTGAACTGAATTGTTGGTGGTGAGGGAAAGGAGACAAATTCTTGGGAGAATTTTTAAGGCACTTGACCCTCCAACTGGTAATACAAAGTCTGGACTTGTGAGGAGCAGATACTTGTACAGTATCCTGTACAAATCAGGAGTATCTGAGTTTCTTAGACACAGTGTGACGCAGGGCAAATCCCTTCACTTATCATCCCCTTTTTCTTCATCTGTAAAATGGGGATAATGAGAGCACCTACCTCCCAGGGGTGTTGTGAGGATATAATAAGATATTATTTGTAAAGTGCTTATCACAATGCCTGGTACATAGCAGGTGCTTAATAAATTCTTCTTAATATTACTTAATAGTATTTATTAAAATTCAAATAGCAATGACTGAATGTGTGGGAACCAAAATGGCAGAGTAAACAGTAAACAACTGCAAATCACCCACACTCACCTAAAACAACCATAAAACAGAGCCCCCAAACAAATCCTGGAACAGCAGAACTGGTAAGAAGAAGGGATAAAACAATCTTTTAGCCCAAGAAACTTGGAGGAACAATGAAAAACATCTTGCTGGGGTTAAAGGGAAGCATAGCCCAGGATGAGAAGTATCCCAGCAAGCTCCACCTCAGCAAACCAGTGGGAGATCCTGAGCCCCAGTGGGGTAGAGCAAGCAAACACCAACACCAGGATCCCCATGTGCCTGAGAATACCCAGGGGGAACTGGCAGACTCCAGCTCTGAGAATCACTTCATGCTTCAGTGCATTCCCAGGAAAACAGAAGACATCTGCTCTACAGGCGCCTAAACAAGAAAGCAACCACCAGCCACCACCTGGCCCACCAAACTACAGTGTAGCCACAGGCAAACAGGCAGCCTCCAGAGGCCTGATGACCATGTGCTTCAGTGTAATCATAGGAAACGCAGAAACACCCCACCAGTCTTTAGCACATACCAGGCACCACTGCTAGGGCCTCAGATCAGCACCAGGTAAACTGCCAGACCTCTATGGCCTCAGCAGAATCAGCAATCCCCCTACCTCCACCCCTAGAGCAGCACCAGATGTGAGGGTCTCCTGTGGGCCTCAGAGCAACATCAGTGCAACACCAGGTAAATGGCTAGGGTCTGTAGCCACTAACAAAAGAAACTGGAGACAGTGTTCTTGCCATCCCAGGAGCAGAGCCCAAATTTAAAAGAAAAGAGAAAGGACAAAAAAAGGATTAGGAGAGAACAATAAAAAAATCTGCACATGGAAAATTATTATAGTGACAGGGAAGAACAAGATAGAAACTCAGAAGAAGACAGCAATGTCAAAGCATTTAGGGGGCAAAACCCAAAAGAAAAATGGGAAGTAGTCTCAGGTCCAGACAGAACTTATGGAAGGGCTTCAAAGCAGCTTAAAAATCATATAGGAGAGGTAGAAGAGAAATTGAGAAAAGAAAGAAGAATGATGCAAGAGAATTATGAAAAAAGAGTAAACAGTCTGGAAAACTGTTTAAAATGGGAAAGGAGAGACAAAAATCCACTGGAAAAAAAACACAACTCATTAAAAAGTACAGTTGACCAAATGGACAAGAAAGTATAAAAGCTAAGCAAAGAAATTAATAACTTGAAAGTCAAAATGGGACACCATGAATCAATTAAACAAATTCAAAAGAGTGAAATAATGGAAGAATATGTAAAATACCTCACGGGAAAAACAACTGACCTGGAAAATAGATCCAGGGGAGACAATAGTAGAATTATTGAATTATCTGAAAGCCATCATCAAAAGGAGGACCTGGACAGCATCTTTTAAGAAATTATCAAGGAATACTGCACAGATATCCTGGAACCAGTGGGTAAAATAGGCATTGAAGGAATCCACTGATCACTTGAGGAAAGAGATCCCAAAATAAAAATGCTAAGGAACATTCTAGTCAAATTACAGAATCAGGTCAAGGAAAAAAATACTATCAGTGGCCAGAAAGAAACAATTCAAATGTTGGAGAGCCATAATCAGGATCGCCCAGGACCTGGCAGCTTCAACATTAAAGGATTGGAGGTCATGGAACATCATATTCTGGTAGGTAAAGGAGGTAGGATTACAACCAAGAATCATTTACCTTCAAAAATAGGCATAATACATCAAGGGAAAAAATGGTCATTCAATGAACTAGAAGGATTTCAAGCCTTTATAAGGAGAAGAGCAGAACTAAATAGAGCTAAACTGTTTACATCTGATACTTGTAACTCTTAAAAAGGGTATCACTTGTATTAAAATTGTATTGTATGCACAGATAGAAGGAATATACATAGACAGAGGGTACAAGTATAAAGTGAAGTTAAGGGAAAGAGAATTACAAAGGGTGCAGAAGGAAGGGAGAGGTAGAATGGAGCTAATTATCTCACAAGAAGAGATGAGAAAGATCTTTTATAGCAGAAGGGAAGATAGGAATGTGGCTAATATGACAACAAAAGAAAATGATCAATGTTGGAGAGGATGTAGAAGAATTGGGACAGTAATGCATTGTAGGTGGAGGTGTGAACTGATCCAATCATTCTGGGGAGCAATTTGGAACTATGTCCAAAGGGCAACCAAATTGTGCATACCCCCTGATCTAGCAACACCATTACTAGGTCTGTATCCCAAAGAGATGAAAAGGAAAAGGACCTATATGTGCAAAAATATTTATAGAGGCTCTTTTTGTGGTGGCAAAATATTGGAAATTGAGAGGTGCCCATCAATTGCCGAATGGCTGAATAAGTTGTGGCATATGAATATAAGGGGATACTATTGTGCAATAAGAAATGGCAAACGGGCATATCTCAAAAAAACCTTGGAAGACTTGTACAAATTGATTCAAAGTGAAATAATCAGAACCAGGAAAACATTGTACACAGCATCAGCAACATCATGTGACGGTGACTCAGCTCTTCTCAGCAACACAATGATCCAAGATAAGTACAATGCATATTTAGATGAAGAACTGATGGAATCAGAAGGCAGCATATTTTTTCACTTTATTCTTTCTCATAGTTTAATTTCCTTTTGATCGGGGGCGGAGCCAAGATGGCAGCATAGAAGCAGCAAAGTTTTGCAGCTCCCACACAGCCACCCTAAATACCCATAAAATACAACTCTGAACAAATTTTAGGGCTACAAAACTCACAAAAATACAGAAAACACATCTCTCACTGAAGGCAGCTTGGGAGGTGGGGCTCATCACTGCAGGCTGGGAGCCAAGGCCAGCCCAGCCCAAAACTGCAGCCCTGGCCCCAGGGCAGTCAGGAGGAGCTACAGCTGGAGTCTACAGGAGACTGGATCTGTGGCACTTGGAGAAGTTTCCACATTTATCGAGCCAGGAGAAAAAATGCTAAGAGAAAGATCATGGAATTCAAGCTAAATTTGGGGGAAAGAAGTGGTCTGGCCAAACTGCCCCCAGGGCAAGGAAGCAGCCCAACTCCACTGCTTCAGAGCTCCTGGACTGCAGACTGCAGGGGGGCCAAAGCGATTGATCAAAGGCCAAGGGCTCTTCCGTTGAGCAGCCTGGATCTGGATTGTGGTCTTGGGTGGTGATCCTGGGGTGCACTTTCAGCAAGCCAAAGCTTGTGGGGGCTGTAGCACCTTCATAATAGCTCTAGCAGCTGTGAAAACCCCACCTATTTGCGGCAGAGCTTTTTCCCCTGGAAGCAGAGTTCCACAGGGCTAAAAAATCAAGCAATTAATTGACTGGCCAACATGAGGAGAAGGAAGCAAAGTAAGAACAGTAATCAAACTGTAGAATCCTTTTTTGGGGACAAAAAGGATCAAAGCATGGAATGGGAGGAAGACAACACAGTCAGAACTCCCTCACCAAATGCTTCCAAGAAACATGAAGATTGCCTACAAGCCATAGATCAGCTCAAAAAGGACTTTAAAAACCAAATAAGAGAAGTGGAGGAAAAATTGGGAAGAGAAATGAGAATGATGCAAGAAAGAGTCAACAACCTGACTGAAGAGAATAACACATTA
>CM053599.1:190891390-190920527 GCA_028646575.1 Pseudocheirus occidentalis
TTTTTTTTTAGCTCTGTGAAACTCTGCTTCCAGGGGGGAAAGCTTTGTTCTAAATTGCTGGGGTTTTCCCAGCTGCCAGAGCTATTAGGGAGGTGTTGCAAGTGCCCCCAGCTTTGGCTTGCTGAACGCGCACCCCAGGACCACCACCCAAGACCATGATCTGGATCCAGGCCGCTTAACGCAAGAGCACTTGGCCCTGTTCAATTTATTCAGCCCCGCTGCATAGTCTGTAGGCCAGGGGCTCTAAAGCAGTCCAGTCTGGGCCGCCACCAGTTCCAGCAGTTTCCCTCTCCCACTGCTTCCTTGCCCTGGGGGCAGATTGGCGACCTGCTTTTACTCCCTCAAATTAAGTTTCAAAGTTTCACTTTCACTGACCGTCTAATCCTGGTTTGCTGGATGTGAAGATTCCCTCAGGTGCAATAGATCTTCTCTGAAGTAGACTCATGCTGTGGCTTGGGAGGCTCAGCTCCTCCTGGCTGCCCTGGGGCCTGGCCTGGTTGCAGCTGCGGTTTTGGGCTGGGCCAGTCTCTGCTCCAGTGCAAGCTGCCCCTCTCCCATCCTGTTCCTCACGCTTTGGCAGATGTGGAGGTGCTGGAGGCTGTAGATCCTGTCCTCTGTAGACTGGCGGCAGCGGGGCTCGACTCACCTCAGCCCGGCTCCTTCCCACTGCCCGTGATTAGCCTCTGCCACTGAGCTGCCTTCAGCTGGAGATGTGTTCTCTGTATTTTTGTGAGTCTGAGAGTCCTAGACTTTGTCTGGGCTCATATTTTGTGGGTGTTTAGGGTGGCGGTGTGGGAGCTGCAGGACCTTGCTGCTTCTACACCACCATCTTGGCTCCGCCCCCGAAAATCTTAATGTTTTTTTTTAGTTGCATTCCCAAATTCATTGGTCTGTTTTTTCTCTATTGATTAAGCAATTAGAGATATAAATTTTCCACTAAGTACTGCTTTGGCTACATCCCATATATTTTGGTATGTTGTCATTTTGTTTAATGAAATCATCAATTGTTTCTGATTATTTTTTGACCCACTTTTTTTTAGAATTAGAATTTCCAATTTTTGATCTCTTTCCCTTGCCAATTATTTAATGTAAGTTTTAAAATTGCATTATGATCTAAAAAGGATGAATTTACTTTCTGTTTTTCTGCATTTGGTTGTGAGGTTTTTGTCCTATTTTGTCAAATTTTGCATAGGCACCATGTACTTCGGAGAAAAATGTGTTTTCCTTTCTATCCCCATTCAATTTTATCCAGAGGTCTATCATATCTAAATTTTCCAGAATTTTATTTACCTCCCTAATTTCTTATTTTTTAAATATGATTTATCTAGTTCCAAGAGGGGAAAGTTGAGGTCCCCCATTATTTTTATTATCTATTTCCTCCTGTAACTCATTTAACTTCTTCAAAAATTTAGATGCATATGTTTAGTAATGCACCATTTGGTGCATATATGTTTAGTAATGATATGATTTTTTTGCCTCTGGAAGGCAGAGTTTCCTTCCTTATCTCTTTTCATTAATTAATAAGATCTGTTTTTGCTTTTGCTTTGAGTTCATGGTTGTTGCCATTCTTTCTTTGCTTCATTTGAAGCGTAACAGATTCTGCTCCAGAGCCTTACCTTTACCCTGTGAGCATCTCTGCTTCAAATGTTTCTTATAAACAACATATTATAGAATTCTCATTTTTATTCCATTTTGCTATCCATTTTCATTCTACAGGTGAGTTCATCCCTTTCACATTTATAGTTAATGATAACTAGCAATTTCCTTCCCTGCTATTTTCCCCTTATCTCTCTCCCCTTTTCCTTCTCAAAAGTGTTTTATTTCTGATCACTACCTCTCCCACTATACTCTTCCTTTTATCAGCCCCCTCCAACTCTTCTGTTGTCTGTGTCCATTTTACTTTCTTATAGGGTAAGATAGATTTCTATATTCAATTGTGTATGCTATTCCCTCTTGGAGCCAATTTTGATGAGTAAGGTTTAAGCTTTCTTTGGTCCCACCCCGCATCTTCCTCTCCATTATAATAACCTTTTGATGCTTTTCTGGTGGGATAATTTACCCCGTTCAATCTCCCCCTTCCTTCTTCCAGTGCAATTTTCTTTCTCACCCCTTTGTTTTTTGGGGTATTGTCTCATCAAAGTCACCTTATATCCATACCCTGTCAACATATCTAATTGCTCTTATAGTAATAAAGTCAAGAGTTACAAATATTATCTTACCATATAGAAATATAAAGTTTAACCTGAATTTGTTTTCTTTCTTGCTTTTTTAAAACCCTTTTATGCTTCCTGTGAAACATATTTTGAGGTAAAATTTTTTATTCGTTTTGTCTTTTCATTAGAAATGTTTGCAAGTCCTCCATTTCATTAAAAATTCATTTTTCCCCTTCCCCTAAAAGATTATATTCGGTTTTCTTGGGTAGTTGATTCTTGGCTGTAATCCTAACTCCTTTGCCTTCTGGTATATATCATATTCCAAGTCCCCTGGGTCTTAAATGTAGAAGCTTTCAAATTCTGTGTAATCCTGATTGTAGCCCTATCAAATTTGAATTGTTCCTTTTTGGCTGCTTGCAGTACTTTCTCTTTTATCTATGAGCTCTGGAGTTTGGCTATGATGTTTCTGGGAGTTTTCATCTTGAGATCTCTTTTCACGCAGTAAGTGGTGCATTCTTTCAATTTCTATTTTGTCTTGTGGTTCTAATATATCAGGGCAGTTTTCTTTGATAATTTCTTTAAAGTTATTGTCCAAGTTATTTTATTTTTTTAAATCATGGTTTTCAGATAGTCCAATAATTCTCTCCTGGCTCAACTTTCTAGGTCTGTTGTTTTTCCAGTGAGAAATTTCACATTTATTTTTTTAACTTTTATTTTTATTGTATCTTGATGTCTCATAAAGTCATTACTTTCTACTTCCTTAATTCTAATTTTTAAGGAATTTTATTTTCCTCAGTGAGCTTTTGTACTTCATTTTCCCTTTGGTCAATATTTTTAGCAAGTTATTTTCCTCAGTACATTTTTATATATCTTTTCCCATGCTATTGACTCTTTTTCATAATTTTCTTAAATTACTTTAATTTCTTTTCCCAATGTTTTTTCTACTTCTCTAATTTTAAACATCCTTTTTAATCTCTTCCAGGAATTCTTTTTGAGCCTGAGACCTATTAAATTTTTCTTTGAGGATTCACATGTAGCTATTTTGACAGTCTTCTTCTAAGCTTATGCCTTAATCCTATCAATTAAACTTTCTATAGTAAATTTTTTGATGTTGTTGCCCATTTTCTTACTATTTTTTGTGACTTAAGAGTTGGGCTCTGGTCCTGCACTGTCCCAAACTTTTTGTGATGGGGTTCTGGGTCTTACTGGGGGTCTTTCACTGGGCTTCAGGGCTTAGCTGTTTGCTTTCTCTGGAGGGTAGGCTTCCCTTTTGGCTTATACCTAGGGGATGAGTGGAGCCTTCTTTTTGGCCTCACCTGGGTATGGGGTTTAGGTAGTGGCATGCTCCAGGGGTGGGGCCCTGCTGCTGGGTTGCTATGATAACAGTTTTTCTGGTGGCTGGCTCTGGAAGAGGGATCTTGTTGATCTGCCCCAGATATGAGGCCCTGTTGCTGGGCTGCTATGTAAGCAGGGTCTCTCTAGTTGTAGGCCCCAGAGATGGGATTTTGCTGTTGGCCAGCCCTGGAGCAGGGCTTCAATACTGGTCAGCAATGGGGTCAAAGTCTTGCTTTGTGCTGCAGGTTAGGTCACTGGGGTGGGGCCTTGCCATGCTGCACAGACTGCTCAGTTGCCTAGGGGGCTGTTTTCAGGAAAATTGGGCCTGGCTGTTGGTTGGCTCCAGGCTCGAGCCTTGCTGCAGGTCTCCTGCTGTGAGGCTGGCTGCTGCTCTTGGACTTCACTCCCCTCTCACTCCAGTAAGACTGACCTTTCCTCCTGTGCTGGAAGGTGCTCCCCTGCTCCTAGATAAATTCCGAGGCAGTTTTCTAGTTGTTTGGAGTAGAATTTGGGAGGACTTTGGAGGGTTCCTTCCTCACTCCACCATCTTGGCACTGGAACTTGTGAAACCCCTCTGTTGCTTTTTAAAGGCTTTTCTGGTGTGCTTATGAGGGATGTAAACTCCTGTAGGTCCAAACACTGCCATGTTTCCTTACCTGCTTGTGTAGGTCCATATCAATCCTCAACAAACTGGTTTATTTAGCAGAATGTTAAACTGACAGAAGCTTTTGTCATTTTAGGGGTACTTAGTATTTTTTTTTTTACATTTACCACTAAACTCTTACACTCTGATGCTTCATTATGAAAAAAGGGTGACATTAGGTTCTCAAAGATAATTCAAGTGCACAGTATGATAGGTCCTGGCATTTAGAGTAAGCGCAGCACTACAATTTGTTGGAGATTTAACCTAACAAAGTCATAGAGGCTCGTTAACAGATTGTTCACAGAGAGATAATTATTTTGGTTATAGCAGCTCTTAAAGACCATCTGACTGAAAGACATAGAGGGATTTCAATCTTTTATCTTGATTGATGAGGGGCCACTCACACCAATTAAATTACAGCTTCTTTAAATAAAATATGAAAGGGACATTTTTGTGATTTTAAAACTAGCCCTGGCAACTAAAGAAACAAATAGAATTTATCACTCTTATCTCAATACACCTATAACACATCCTAATATTTTTTAAGTTCTATAACACCAATAAAACCATTAAGTGAAGTAGCAAATCCATTAGGTTGAGAAGTGTTCTCATGTGGGAGATTGCCTAATACAGATTACAGTTAGTTAGTATACATAGTTAACATATATCTAGGACATAAACCACCATCAGGTTTGGGGCTTCTGTGTCCAGGCTGGGTAGGGGAAAGACTTCAGCAATTTCTGAGGCTTTATTAGCCTAGGTCAGATAACAGGTGCTGTTGTGTATTTCCACTGATATTCTTATAAGTGACGGTCTGCATCTGGCATCACCTTCCTCACTTGAGGCATGTATCATCTTGTCTATGAATCTTGGTTGGGACATGTGATTTCACTGTTGCAGAGAGCCCTGGTGAGCAAACTCTATCAAAGAAGACAGACAGCTGTTCTGCAATGTTTGGTCTTAAAAGGTTTTCTGAGGTTAAGTGAATCAAACAGCCAATATGTGTCAGAGGTGACACAAACCCAGATCTTGACTGCGGTTCAAATTTCTACTAATGTATCATCCTACCTGTGTTGGTACATATAGCTGAAGATGATTTAAGGCTTTAAAAGTTAAGTTCATAAGAAAATGGGTGTCACTTGCTTCTGTTTCTTGTTAAGGAATCTAATTTCTTTTTCTCCAGTAAGCTTTACAACTTTATGTATTTATACATCTTTGGTTAATGTTCTATACAGAGGTCCAGCAGCTGTGAAATGAGTTCTTTTTTTCCTTTGGAGGGCAATTGGGGTTAAGTGACTTGCCCGAGGTCATAAGGCTAGTATTTGTGTTAAGTGTCTGAGGCCAGATTTGAACTCAGGTCCTCCGGACTCCAGGGCTGCTGCTCTGTTCACTGTGACTCCTAGCTGCCCTCCCCCATGAAATGAGTTCTTGAGGAATAAACAGAAGCCCCCAAAGGCTCAGAAGGCAATCTTGAAGTCTATACTGCTAGCCCCCAGAGACTGAATCCACTGAATAACTGTATTTTTGCCTCTCTTTCTAAATTGAGCTCACTGGACATCTACGGTTAGATAAGATATTATCTTTACTTTTTCTTGTTTTTTGGAAAAAATATAATGAGTTTACTGATCTCACATCAGGACTCATAACACATATCTTATGAAAGAAATAGCAAGAAAAATCATCCTCTACATGCAGTTAAAAGTTTAGATATAGTAAATCTGAAAAATGTAAACCAAATGAAATCTGCTCAGCTGAATGAGATATTGATTCAGGATCATGAAAACTGGAAGGCTCTGATATCAGAAACATTTGGTCAACATACATTTTTATAAAAAATTCAAGGTAAGGGTAAAACAAAAGTAGCACTTTTAACTAAAGGTTTAAATTTCAGCTGAATAAACATTTTACTGCAATTACTCACTGTTTTGGACACCACACAGCATGATCACTAAAATAAGCAAAGCCACCCTAACAAACAGGAATACACAAAATGGAAAGAACTGGGCAGATATTGGTGCATTTGTTTGCACTTGGCTCTGTTTAGAAGTAAAATAGAAGACAGTAAAACTCTATCTCAGATGCTTCTCATCTAATTGATTCTGACAAGGGATCTTCTATAAAGCAAGGGGGACAGAAGATCTAGGAGGAGTCTTTTACCCATCACAACACCAACTTCTGTACCAGGAGCGACTTTAGATGTATCAATAATCTGTATTCTATATAGCAGATCTATGTAGGTGTACTGAACATAAAGATGTGTATACTGCTCTGGAAAAGCAGCAGAATGAGAAGGGTGGTGAAAGGAGTGATGAAGGGTGGGGAGAAGTGGGGTGGAAAAGAGGGGTAAGGAGTGGATGATAACTGAATTACATGTTAACAGTTTCACGGTTTTAAATATTTAGTTTCAGGGATTTCACAAAGCAAATGAGTAGCTCATGAAAAAAAGATCTCTTTTCAAGTGCCTAATCCCATACAATGCCAAGAATCTAAGAGCATTAAGTGACCTCAAACACCAATATCATATATATCCAGGCTGCAGTGGAACTGTCTGCCCAAGAAATATATTGTGACTGAGCACACATGGAGGGTTTTCTCTGCCAAACTGACTCTTTCTAGTAATAGTATCCAAAGGAAAAAAATGAGAGGACGTAAATCATTAGAACAAATTGCTACAAGCCATAACTGTTAGGACCAAGATTTCCTATGTATACTATTTAAAAGGACTACAAACTGTGTTTTGGGTGTCATTTCTTTAATATATAATTTTATTTCTGGTTATAGAAACAAATGCTAAGAGGAGAAGCAAAACTTCTCCCAACCACATACATCAATTTTAGATAACAGATAACAGAACAGTTAAAATAAATGAAAAAAAGTAGAAATTTTAAACTTTGTTATAGCTTTAAAACATTAACGTCTGATACAATTAGAAATCACATTCAGATCTCAAATTACTAAAAAAAAAAAAGTATGGCTCCTTATAAAAAAAATACTGTATCCCATTTGAAATGAAAACACAGGTCTAACCTTAGATGCTGGTTTTTCCATCTTTATGATAGTCCTCTTTCCTCACCACCCTGTTAGCTGGTTTTTACATCTTTCTTAATTTCCCACAATTCATATAAACAGACCAGTTTGTTTTCTCCCCCCCAGAGATAGTGAGACATTACAATATGATATGACCTAAGATTTACATCCAATGCCATAGACCCAAGCTCCCACTTTACAGAGACACCACCTGCTTTTTAAAGCATTGATTATTAAACAAGTTGTGAAAAAACACTTTTAAACAGCCATTGTAAAAAAAAACAAACCACATATGCACACATTCTCACACTCTAAAGTATCTTTACATGTTTGGATAAGGGGAAAAAACCAACAGCCCACAAAGCTGGCTTTATCTTATCCCCTCCCTTAAGTGCCAAACTGTCCGGCAGAGGAAGAGACTCGACATGTATAATTCCTCTTTAGTCATCTGTACACAGAGGGGTATCTGAGGTTCTGTTTTCCTGAATTTAAGCCAAGCCCATGAAGATATTCTGAAATCTAGACTTTTTTTTCTTCTTTCATCTAGTCTTCCATGGTACAGGAAACAAGCCAAACAAAAAGAGAAAAAAGTTTAGGTAAAATGGTCTTTTTTTAAAAAATTATTTGAATTTTAAAAGTTTCTCCATTTGTATTTTCTAAAATACATTTAATATCTAAACCAATTAGTTTAGGTGGTTAGAAAAGGTTGCTAGTAAACCTAAGGTCATACCTTCCAGTAGAGAAAAAAACCCACTGCTTTACAGCCAGCCAGACTTGACTAAACTCCAGCAGGCTCACACTTTGTAGCACTGGTCACAAAGGCTAATGAATGAGCCTACGGCTGCTTCAGCACACTCCATGCCAACCAAGGGAAACTCACTGCCTCCTGCACCTTGTACTGACCTGTGGGTCTGAAGCCTCTTTGCATATGAAAGACACTAAACATTTAACACAAGTAACCCTCACCTTCTGAATGCAGCAGATACATATATAGCTACATATCCTATTGAAACACACACACAGTTGGATTTGAAAATGCCTATGCTGCCAAAATGAAGAAAGCATTCTTTGTGAGATACTTTAGCTCCCTCAAAAAGAAAAAACATCTCCTCTACTTATTTATTAAAGAAAGGTCATCTTCACATGGTAGAGGTACCCTTTTACATTTCAGAAACATTACAATAGCCCTGATTTTTGGATGACTTTTTTTAGAAGTCCCATGCCACCATCTGAACATAGTCAATCTATGAAAAGCTAAGAAATCAAGAGATAGCTGGTTTACTTCTCAGGAAAGAAGAATGGGAACTCAGTCTGATTTATCCTTTACAGCTATCTTTTTCATGGAGGTGACTCGTTTTCAAACTATTGTAAATCAATCAGTTCCTCCATGACTCTATCCATGTTGAAGGCCAGAATTTGTCAACATCATTACTATAGCTTTTTCTTCCCCAGAACCATTGCTAAAGCTTGTGTGTAACAAGAGAATGCAAAAACTGATCATTTTTGAGAATAACATTTCTCCCATAAAAGCATGTAGCTTTAAACTGAATTAAAACAAACAAATGAACAACTTTTTCCTACAGTGCTGGACAGAAAATGGTATGGTCATTGTTTAAAGGATGAGAAAGATACATAGAAATGCCTAAAACTAAATCCTAGGAAAAGATTTTAATTGGGTTTCCAGAAGAAATAAATGAAATGCTTGGAAATCATTCTGTTCCTACTTGAAGACAGTGCCATTATGAGTATGCCAAGTTAGTTATAACTTCCCCAAACACCATAAAATGAAATTTATACTTGAAGGGTCAGAAATGCAATAAAAATGCTAATTACACAAATATTTATAATGATTAGCTTTAGGGGATGTCACAAGTGGGGGCTTAAAACTTCAGAGACAGATTTTAATCTCTCCCGAAAAGGAGAGGAAATAGAAATCTCACTTGGAGTAGATGTTCTTAGCTGTAACATCCTGTTTGTAGCTTGTATGTAAATTCAGATGAACAGACAGGGCATCAATATTAATTAACTCTGCATATATATTTCATCTAACTTCCTTCTAGTTACCTTATACTTTCAAGATTATCCCCTTTATTTTTTATGATTATTATGCCTATCCCTCGTCATCAGCAGAAGGAAGCTAGTGAAAGACTACTTCAAAAAATCATGAATTTAAGTAATGTAGTATAAAAAAATAATTTAAAGGGATCCTAGGACTCAGGTATTCCAGAAGTGCATTCTCTTCTTCCTTTACATGTCATTTTACAGGAGATAGGAATTTGAATGATGGTTACTAGAAAGATCTCTCCTAATAGAAACATTGTTTATCTATCCAGAACTAGATGGAATAATGATCTCTATTGGGGTAAGGAGATATAAAATGGAGAAAATAGTCCTGCCAGGTAAGAGAGAGGTTTTGTTACTGGATACAGAAGTCTAGGGACGAGAGCTACACTCTATATACTACATTCTCCTAGGATTAGTGCCTGGTTTTAATATCTATTTGTATAAAAGTAATTTAAAGTACCATTTACATTCAAAGGGGATAGTTATGCAAACATACAAATTATGTTATATACATATTCATAAATGCATTTAAGAAGAGAATCTGGGACATAAATATGAGAGTTAATTTTCTGTTCTCTTAATGAGTTATGGCTTATTTATGAATAAAGGGGTTAGTTAGGTTAGGGTTTAGAAGATCCTTCTCTCTTTCCTAGCAGCAAGATTTTAAATAGTTATAAAGAAATAGTCTCCCTTTTTCAATTTGAGATCTCCAAAGCCACACCCTAAATAAATTTATGCCTTTAAAAAATTAAATCAAAATGATACCTTTCTCTTTAGCTTAAGAAATTACTTTCTCTCAACACATTCAGTGAAATGGCAATATTTTAGACTGCAGTCAAGAGGAAACCTTAATGATTAGGTAACGAACACCATTCTTCCAGGCAGTTGGGATGGAACCTTTGCTACAACTGTACTGTGTTGAGTAGGATCCTTGAGGCAGATGGAATGGAGACCCAACAGCTGCTCCAGTGAAGTCAAGCAGATACACAAGGAGTCACTTAATGGATGCTGATCCAAAGAAAAACAACGTCCTGATCAAACCCCCAAACACTGTGGGCAGCAGAAGCCTGGGTGAGGTACGCTCAGGGAGCAAAGGCATTGTCTGCCTGCACAAAAATAGACACAACTTAGAATTCTTGTAATGCAACATTTCTAAGTTATTTACTGTGCATTAAATGTAGCAGCTTTCCACATTTTACAGATAAAATGTAGAAAGCTATTGTATCAAGCTGAGAGAACAGATACAATGAACATAAGGATGAATGGAACAATATCCTGAGCATTTAAAAAAACCCTGATGTGGAAAAAAGGGTATGGGGAAAGAACTTCTAATGAGCATCATACATAGAAGGACACAATCTGGAAATAGTGGGAAGCAGGTACACAAAGTAATTCTGACTAAAGCAAGAGATGGCCACTTCAGGTTTATTTAACTTTTACCTCAAACAGATTAAGTGGATCTCAGAAACACTTGTGTCCTATGTATGTATATAACAATTTGGTCTCTGTAGCAGCAAGAAAACTAAAATGCTTCTTATTAAATAACATTGTTCCTAGGCAATACTAAAATAAAGACAACTCACAATAAGGTTGTAGGTAAAAATTTTCATTACAAGAAAAAAACAGTAACTTGTGGATTAAATAAGCTAGCGGGCTTTCATTTTTATTTCTATTCATGTATCACTGAGGTATAACCCAAGACAATGATGATGACACCATTTAGCCTGTATATTTGCAAAGTGTTTTACAATCATTTTGGCCAGTCATTAGTTTTTAGCATAATAGTGCTCTCTTACTGCAGAGAGGTACAAGAGACAGACATATGCACAATGGTTGTTTTAAAGTAGTTTTAAAACTATCCAGAGGGTACAAAAATTTTCCCTAAAGTAGGTATTCTTTCAGGGGAAAAGAAGAAAACAAGATAAAACTAGAACAGCAAAAAACAAAGAGAGGACAGTTTCTTATATCAGATGAAATCATTTAACTACAAAATGATTTGTAGTTACAAAAGAAAATACAACAAAGTTATGTAATCTCTGCCCCTCAACTGCAATTTTTTGTTCAAATTCTGTAAGTTTAATAACCTATGGAAAGAAGACTCTTCTAATACTTTTTCACAGCCAGAATTCTGTATGAAAGACCTGCTGCTGGTCTCAAAAGCACAACTGTAAAGTAAAAAGATAATAACATTTTAGAAAATATAAAACAAAAAAGGCTCTCTCTTTCTCTCATCAGAACTCTCCAAATGACCTCGTGAATGCCACTGCTTATTCTGAATGAAAAGGATATAAGGAAAACTCAATTTCTAATAAAACAGTTGATCCCATACACTTCACTGTGAAATGTTACCTTCATGGCAGTCCTTAATTATTTTGAAGAAATAACAAAAGTCAGATGAAATCCCATCCCACTCTACCCAACAAAATACTCCAATGACAATTAATGGAATATGTCTCCTGGCCTTAGGACTGACAGAGTTGTCATGCAAAATGCTTGTACACCCATATATATAGTAGTCTAAATAATAACACTGTCGCTTAGGGTCGAACAGTATAAGCATGCAAGCATAATGACTGTGATATTCCTTTCACCTCTAAATTTTTTCTTTTACTGTTATATTTATTTGGGGGTACGGGTAGGGGGAGAAAGAAAAGGGAAGGTGGTAAATGAGAGAAAAAAGGACCTGTAAGCAGTTTACAATGAATCCCAAGACCAGATGCCCTCAGGAAAATTGACAGGCTATTACTCCAGACTTGAAAGTCACTATTCATTCTACTTTTTCTTTATTCTCATCCATTTGCTGGAAATGCTTCCATTCTCTTCTCTGAGCAATGGAATCGGATCACCTTAAAATGCAATTCATCCAGTGTGTTAAAGCTACCGCTACACAGAAGGCAAACCTGAAAGCACTAGCTACCATGGTAACGACAGAAACAAACACAGGAGGAAAGAGTGTGTTTGCAACACTATTTTGGTACATTTCAATGAATTTTGTTTTTAAAAACTAAGGCAGCTCTCCCTATTTGAGGCGGAGCTAAATTTTTCCAGACCTAATGAGGGAATATATATGTAACATGTGTATATTTAGAAAACTCAAAAGAAATAAGAGAATGATCGATCTGAGTCCCCAAAAGTCATTTAAATTATACCATTTTATATTCTGCTTACAGGAAAAATAACTGAGATTGGGATAAAATATCATAATTAAAAAAGGCAAGAATGGTTCTTGTTCTGATAGAACAAATGGATTTGTTCTGATAGAAAGAGGTAAACTCATGGAACAAAACATTAGATTAGTAAACTCCTTGAGGTTAGGGACCCTTATATTTCTTCTCTATCTCCCTATAGTGCTTATTATAATGCTCTGTTATGTGAAGATTTAATAAATAACATAGAATTACTGACCTTTGGTGCTTAACGTTAATCACACATTGACTACTGAAGCATAACCTTTGGTTGTGATGCCTTAATAGTAAAAAGGAGATAGGCAATAGTCTCTACAAATTGATATCCAAATACCAACACACAGTTAAAAATTGTCTACCAACTGTTCTAAGGGCTTGTCAATTGCAAAGTACTGTTCTTGTATCACCAACATCAACGTCACCACAAAATACATTTAGAGAGAATGAAGAGGAAAATGAGTACATTTAGGCTAACTGGTAGAACTTTGGGAGGGGGTGTTTCTTATGTGTGTGTGTGTGTGTGTGTGTGTTTGTGTGTGTGTATGTGTGCGCGCACACGCGCGCATGCACTTATTTATTTATTTAAGTGTGGTTTCCTAGATTCTTAAAAATGAAAGTTCTTCGTAAGCAAATTTCCTTTCTTTTCAGGTAAGGAAGCAAAGAAGGGGAGCCACAAAGGGGAGAGGCAAATGTGAACACATGTACCAGGACGTAAGGAAGATAAAGATGACATGGACTCCAGGATTAGAGCAGCACCTATCAGCCACATCTAGATACATACTGCTTTCTCTCCCTCAGTCCTAAATGGTAAAGGTTCTTTCCAGGAATGTCTAAAGCCACCATACATCCCACTTTGGCATTTGTGCCAGATATCTTTGCCATGAACACTGGTTTAGAAGATAAAAGGCAATATTTCTCAGTTATAACCTAAACCTTTCTAAGGTTATTACAAAACAAAGGATCTATGATGGGTAATGATCTCCCCAAAGTCCATCACTCTTCTCTTGACCTTGATCCTTTTTATTTCCTTCATCATGCAAATCTTGCAGAAGTTTAAGGTGCTAAAAATCTCAAGAAGGGGAAATTCCTTCCACTGAAATTTTGCTGTTTTCCTCTTTCCCTATTTACCATCTTTTTTCCCTTCTAGTTGTGGACCAACCATTACTAAGACATAAAGTTTGCACAGATAAAGCAGTTAGTGCTTTCTGACATCAATAAAACAAACTGATAGATGGAAGCAATAAGTTCAGATGAAGCAAAAGACAGAAACAAATACTAAAAAAATCTACGTAAGCCACTGTTTTCTTCTAACCTCCTAACATGGAGTGTTCTCTGCAGAAAATTCCAGCTTGGAAAGGAGAAAATCTGTGGTAGCCATGATAAATGCAGACTAAACACAGCTCCCACCACCTCAAGCCATTTCCCTTTACTAGGCTATATACAAGGAGTACTTAGAACAAACACCAATTAAGGATGGTTAAAGAAGCAATTGATGGCCCTAAAAAGTCACTAATTACAAATCCTCTAAATCTGAACAAGGCGTTGGTTTTATTAGTAACTGAAGTTGTCAGTGCAGAATGAAGCCTGCCTGACACCAATTAGTTCATCATTCATCTCTTATTCTGTCACTCAATTCTAATCTCTTTCTCTCTCTCTTTCACACACTCCCCCCCCCATGCACACATACACACACTTAAGAAAATGTAAGTGTGGAATGGAGCATAATTTATCATCATTAAAAGGTGGGGAAAGTATCTCTGAGAACTGCACTGCTAGTTATCTCATTCCCACTGCTCTGAAACTTTTTTTGTACTTAATATTGCATGGATGTCAATTATTTTTTTGTGACTGGGGTACCCTTTTAAAATTTAGTCACATATACATATTTCCTTTTCCCTTTACTGGGCAAAATGGAGCATTTCATGTAGGGCTCAGTAGTTTTTTATAAGAGGAGCGAGTTCCTTCTGACCCTAACTGAAGAGGGCACAATGGTGTAAAGGGCAATTGTGGTAGTGTCTCACCAGGCCACCTTCCTCTTAAACTTCTGGCTAAATCAACAGGTTTTGACCACAAAGTGGGATCTCTAAAGTAGGCTTAATAATGCCCACTGCTTTAAATAATTAAAAAGAAAACAAAGTTAATTCTTTTATTTTAAAGCAGAAAATTGTTGGTTAGTTCCTAATTCCTATAAAATTTTCTTGCCTTTAATTTGTCTCATATATTTTATGGGGAAGTTCTGAACACCACAGCAGTTTATCTAACAGGGTTTAGAGAGATGAAACAGCTCTAAATAGAGTTAACTGGTTGTGGAGGTAGGGAGAAGAAAGGTACTCTTGCCTTTTCCTTTTCTTCAAAAAAAAAAAGAAAAGAAACAAACATTTCCTGATATTTGAATTTTGTGTACATTTTTTCTTCTTCTAATGATGACTGACTATTGGGAGAAGCAGCACCAAAATATCTGCAAAATAAGAGATAATTTTCTAACAGAAGCATTCCTTCATCCCTCCTGCACACTGCTCAGGAAAACAGACCGATAAAAATCTGAGTAGACAATAATATTTCATATGTTCCCACCTCTTTTCAACATACTTGACACAGCTCAAACTGCCAAGTGTACAAATTTAGAAGGCATTTTCCCAAGGAACACAGATCCATTATACAGAAGCACTTTGTTCACTTTTCTTCTTCAGAGAGGACTATTTATTTATTTCTTTTTAGACACAGTGAACTGGGACAGACAGGGTGACTAAACCCTGGGAAAAGGTGGACACCAGTGAGTAACCTCATTATTTGGGAAGGTAGTTTCCATTATCTTGAACTGACCCCAAAGATTTTGGTGTTTTACATAAAGGAAATATTTTCCAACTGCAATGATAAAAGAATGGTAAAAGAAAACTGAAATTTGGATAAAATTTAAATAGATTAAGATTATAAAGCCGCATCTAGCTATGCTGAGAATATCACATCTTACATTAGATTATGGGGAGAACAGTTCTGAGAAACCTCTGCTCTATCTTCTTTTGAATCAAGTGAGGCCCATAGCTCTATCTAGAATACCTAGTTATAATGGAACTTTACGACTGCTGCAGGAAAGACAGCACAGAGGCTCAGTTCTGATTAACATTCACTCCAAATACTGAAACCTGGATACTGTTGTTATGATTTAGTCCATCAGCTTTTTACCAGTTTTCCAAAGGACGTTCTAAAAGTACTGAGGCAAATCCATGTTCTAATATAGGAAGCTATCGTAATTTCCCCTAACATGACAGTGACAGTTACAGCTGTCGAACTCCATGGAGTGATTAATGCATGCATCATGCATGTAGAACTAAAAACAAAAACAAAAGCAGGTGGAGGGGCAGTTCCTCAACTTCTGTCCAAAATATAAGTAGTCTTAGTTTAAAAACGGATGGTACATGTCTGAACGAAGCAAGTACTGTTTCAGGGTCAAAACCAAACCAGTTAAAAATAATACTAATGTCAATACCTTCTCTTTTGCCTTTCTAGGAAAAAAGACATTTATGAAATAACAAATTGGTCAACTCCTAATGCTCTACCCCTGGTCCCCACCCCGACAGCCTGCTTTCATCCTCCTACATAAATAAGAATTCATTCTAAATACAATTATTTTTCTTTAAAAGGATTGTTTGTTGGGTACCATGCTACTTTAATGCTGTCACTATGATAACCTGTGTCAGTCTTCTTGTGATGGTCAAGGCTGCTTCCTTAAGAACGTCAATGTCAAACTCTTAAGAGGCAGCATTAAGGCATTGGAGAAATAAGGAACCTTCTTCTTATGGAGCAGACATTTGTGATACATTCCTTGAGATACTGAACTGCAATCTCTTCTCCAGCCCCTTGAAGAAAAAGCTGGGGAAAAACAGGGGGTGCTGAAAAAAAAAAAAAAGAATTCCCAGCAGTCATACAATCAGTTGTCTGTATTTGTTTATGTGGGTTTTTTGTTTTGTTTTGTTTTGTTTTTTTAACTAAAAGGTATGGAAGAGAAAAACAAAAGTAAAGGCTGAGCTGAATTCCAGGTACAGGTAGATGGAAGCTTTTCCCAATCTGTTTGGCACCTCGAGATCTGATGAGCTGTGGAGCTGTCTTTCCTATCTCACACTAAGGTAAGCGGCTGTTTAGGCGGTCACACTTCTGTTCTACCATTTCGTCTGATGTGCCTTCTGCTCCACCTATATTCCAGCTCCTTTCCCAGGTACTTCATTCTCCGGTTCCTTGCCCTTGTGGGGTTGTAGATGTTATCACCCCTGCCTGTGCCACAACAGTTCCACTGGGTTCCTCCAACCGAGGTCTTTTGACATCTGGCTCCCCTGAGGAGGCTGCCGGGTCTTCCGGGCCCACTTCACACACCCGAGTAACCACTACAGGAGTGGAGGAGCTAGCCTGGGCTGCGAGAAGTTGCAGTGGGTTTGTAAGGGCTGGGAATGGAAGAGACATAGATTTAATATGCAAAATGAAGACCAACACTTGTTCTTCTGAACAAAGGTCAAAATCACTTATTTGGTAATTTAAGTAAATGGAAAAGAAAAGCTCACCACCACACTCAAAAATTATGGTGGAAAAATCTACAACATACTCAACTCAAGGACATCTATAACAGCTGTACTGAGAAAAATATTCCACATTTTACATTTACCACAACAAAGATCACATAGCAGATCTAGAGAATAAAGTGTAGGAAGAAAATGAATGCAAAGACTACTAAAATCTTACCATAAGAAGTGCCAGTGATGCTGTTGGTAGGAACAGCATGCTTTCCATTTTGTGTCACTGCCCTAACAGGAAGCTGGTGTTGCCCTATGGTCACTGGTGTTGCTGGCTGAAGTATTGTAACTGTTTGTCCTGGAACTCCCTGAGCCATCTGACTGGCCACTGTCTGGATGACTCGGCTGGCAGTTGGAATTGTCGCAAATGCAATTGTAGGCTTATCTTCCAATGCTACCAAAATTTAAAGAACACCGTATTACAGACAAACTAACAGAGGCAGTTCTCTTAATTTTTACTTCACACCAACATATCAGAACTGATAAAAAAGGAATAATGTAATTCACATTCAGGAACACAGATCCTATGGATTTAGGTAACAACACTGTTTGTGGACAGAATTTCAAGCCACTCAACCATTTAAACCACTATTTGTTTAAGGAATGTTGACTGAAAATGGGAAAAGATTTAGACCTTTTTGAGCAAAAATTTTTCAAATTTCAAGTGCACTGTGAGAAGGCCATGATGTTCATTAAATGAAAAGTTCAAGAATCTCCTATTATTTCCCAATAAATTGAATGAGATATTTCCTATACAGCACATAAGTTAGTCTCAAAGAAATTTACATCACTTGAAAAAAAACCATCAAATAGCTGATTAATTCTATATCTAAACAGTATTACCTTCCAAGACTAATCCCATAAGGTTTCTTTCTCTGACTAACAATCACTCAAATTTCAAATATCCATAATTTGATTTTATTTGTTTGTTTGCTTGCTTTTGGAAAGGGGGGGGGAATGCAGGGCAATTGGGGTTAAATGACTTGTCCAAGGTCACACAGCTTAGTAAGTGTTAAGTGTCTGAGGCCACATATGAACTCAGTCCCTCCTGACTCCAGGGCCAGTGCTCTATTCACTGCACCACCTAGCCACCCCTATAATTTGATTTTAAAAACATAATATTAACAACGTTTTTATTTGCCTGAAGGGTTACCAAAACAGTTACTCACAAAAATGCAATTCTCCTATTGATAGTGCCACAAAAATACTGTGAAGAGATAAAACAAAGCGACCAAAAGATAATGACTGAGATATGACTTAATTTAAAAAGCTGAGTCAATTTTTTTTTTTTACACAGTGACTTAAATTTTATAAGACATTCCAATAAGCTCATGAAAGTCAGAATTTCTAGTGTGGAAATGAAATATTTAATTTAAATTACTTCCACAGATTCTTCATTGGAGGTCCTATTGCTACAACTACTAACTCATTTCTATAGGCTCATTCTTTTTATGTTAAAAAATTTATATTTCAGTTTTTGAAAAGATCCAGATACTCAGTGAATGTACTCTTGAAAACAAAAACTACCAAGTATTCAAAGAAACCTCTGTTTTGCGATGTATTAAATAAAGAACAGAATTTATAATAAAAAAGCAGAGTTAATGCAACTGTAGTTCACAGGTTGCAGAAATTGTTTTAAAAAAATCACTTTCATGTTATCTGCTACTATACTTCAACAACCCATCTATGATTCCACTAACTATGCTATTTGACATTTCAGAAACCAAGTCCTAATTCAGTTTATATTTTACAAAAGCCAAAGCTATCTACATCAAGATCTAATGAAATTACCAAACTGCTAGATTACCTCTTGGTTCACTGCCCAAATCCAAAACTGTGCCTGCTGCTTCATGGCTATTTCCTGCTGTGCCCTGACTGGTAAGTATGTATCCATTAGCTGAATTAGCAGATGTGGTCACAACCCTGACCATTGTAACAGTGGGAGCTTGCTGCACAACATGAATTGCATGACCAGAAGGCTGCTGTGAAGTCACTATTGAAGCTGGCATGTAAGCAACTGGTTTGGCCACGAGGTTAGATGGTCGGGGAGGAACAGCCATTATTACTGGTTGAGCACTAACAGGAGAACCTAAAGAATACAAAAAGTGAGAAAGATAATAAAGTCTACAGATTACATGGCATTTAAAAAAATTTTCTTAAACCAGACATCAGCTCTGGTTTAAGAGTACTGAACTTAAAAATACATATCAACACATAAAAAAACCAAAGCAAACCACTTCTCTGCAAAACAAATAATCCTTACCAGGTGCGCTTTGTGAATATCGATACTCTGGAACAGAGGCTAATTTTGATCCAAAATCATGGTCCTGTGGAATGGGTGAACCCTCCCGAGACAGGCACTCTGGAGTCTGTAGGCCACTAGAATGAGGGGACATTAGGCCCGGATGAGTAGGTGAAGCAGGAGCACTCCTTAAAAAAAAAAAAAAAAAAAGAGAAGCATCATGTTATGTCAGTAAAAGTCCAAAGGACTTAAAATATAAGAGTGGCAAGAAATTTAAAAAAAACTGAACACAAAACTCCAACATCTATATCCCACACTCCGCCCCTTTGCTAAACCTTTCTTGTACTGCTCATGCCTCCTAATGTATTTCCAACACAACCATTCTTGGCAGTGACATCTTGCCAACTGATAACATAAAACCACAGTTTTAAAGCTTCATTAAGTGAGACAAAGAGTGCCTCGTTTGTGGTTTTGCAGTAAAAGCTACAATTCAAGAGCATCTACTCCCTGCCTGAGAACAGCGGTTAGCTTTCCATGAACACGCCTTGGCATTCTGCAGTTAAGAATCACACTTTCAGCTGGCCCCTATTTCATATATTAAATTATCAACATGCAAAAATTCACAGTTGAGAAAGCAAAAAAAAAAGCATCATAAAGTATAACTTGCTTTACATACATAACAAATGAAGAGTTCATTCATCTTCATTAAGCAAGACTATAAAACCTCCCACCAGTAGGTTATTGCTGGCATGTGATTACTGGTCAAAGAACAGGGGTAAAGAGCAAAGTTGGACTTAATGATACTTTAATCTGGTTCTGTTACTGGAAACGGGAGGGCTACCAAACTATTTCAGTTAGAAGACAGAAAGGGAGGAGCAAGACAGAGAAAAAGAGAGGCAGAGAAAGGGAAGAGGAGGGAAGAGAAGTAAGAGGGCCCTTTTTAAGGGAATTGGGACACAATTAAGGGAAGGTGAGGATGCAGGAGAAGCAGTGTCTAAAACAGGACTGATGGGGGATGCAAAGAAAGCAGGTACTCAAAATTAAATTTCCAGTCAATATTTAAAACATTACTGTGAAAAATCACCCACAATCTTCTCAGCTAGACAACTTTAAGTCATCTTTAACTCTCCTCCCTCCTCCATTCCCACACACATACATGTCTCCTCTCTATTGACTCTTTCAAATGTCTGATTTGTGCTTTCCTCTATTCCTATAATTTAGATTGTGTGACTAATTTTCTAACTAACCTTCCAGATTCCAATTTTTGTCGACTTAAATTTATACTACATCCAAATTTGTCTTTCTAAAATACCAGTACAATGAGTCCCATCCTTACAGCCCTTATAGTTTTGACTTAAACTCCTCTATTTAGCTTTCAAGGTTCTTAATAAACTAACCTCTTACTATTTATCCAGTTTTATTTCCCAGAACTCCAAGATAAATTCTCTGCTCTAGCCAAGCCAATGTCTTTACTACTGTCCCAATAAACGTCAAACTAATTCCTATCCTTCATTCATGTTGTTAACACTTCTGGAACATTCTCAACTAATCATTCAAGTCCTGGTCAAAGCCTAGTTCAAGATCTACAGCAGCTTCCCCCAAACTTTCTTTAACTATTCAAACTCATACCAGTTTCTTCCACTTCTAAACACCTGCTATTCCTGCAGTTAGTACTTAATTGGTCTTTAACTCTTAAGAGACACACAATGTATCTTGTTTCCCCAACTAAACTGTAGAATATAAGCTCCCTGATGGCAAAGATCTTGCCTTATGATTCTCCTGTATCTTTCAAAATGCCAGGCATACACTGTGTTCATTTTAGGTTCACTGACTGAGAAAATGAGTTAACTAACTTAAAAATGAAAAAGTTTAAGAAACAGTGATTACTTTAATGAAATTTCTCTATTTCTATTTTAAAATGAATCAGGTGTTTTAGAAAACATAGGCTTTGTTGTAGTATGCAAGGGCTGTCAAAACCATTTTGCAAGCTCCCACCTACAAATCTTTGTTTTGGCTATTGCTATCATAAAAGGAAGGGGATTCTCAATGACAAACGATGACATATAAGTAAAATGTTATAGTTTGAATTCATAACTTATACTAGAGACAATTTTGAACTATAACAGTAACTTTTCTTCTGAAAGTTACAAATTTTCTTCTGGAAGTTACAAATTTTAAAATACAAAGTTATTTCCATAAATTAGTGACATTTTTATTACCTTATTTCTCATTACTCCTCTTTATACACCTTACATTCCAGTCTAATTGAACTGTTGGGAGATCTTGGTCAAATCATTTATATATTATCTAAACTAACAAGTATATTTTAAAGGGTTATGGATCATCATGCTCAAGTAGCATCAATCAATTTACCTTTCAAACATTACAGAAATTCATCAGCTTCTAAATCATTCTCAAAAGAGTTGGGTGCTTTTGAGAGCAAAAACTAGCAAGACTCTTCTCTCTATTTAGAGTGAAATTTCTTTTCCTAATATCTTCAGAACAAGAAAGCCAAATGGCGGGACAGAGTGACATTTACCTTGATGATAAGGGCCCAAAAGGGGTTCGGAAACAGGAAACTCCTCTCTGTCTCCGTTTCCGGAATGCCTGTTCTACTAGCTTGGCTTCTGATGCCGGGTCAATTCGCCAAAAGGACCCCTTTCCAGGTTCCTCCTGAGAACGTGGGACTTTAATAAAGTAACGGTTCAAAGAGAGGTTGTGTCGAATAGAATTCTGCAGAGAGAGAAAAGGTGGATATGCCAATTACTGAACAACCCGAAAACAGCTCAAACAGCACCAAGAGATTACAAGAATATTGCTGTAAACAGAGTCACAAAATATGGAAAATAATCTGAATACTGGACTACTTAACTATAGAAAAATGACCATAAAATGTATTAAATTGGTGGCTGACAAGGTATGTTTTCATTTATTATTGTTTGGGGGGAAAGCAAAAAGAACCTGTAAAGAACACCATTATTGAGGTGGCTAGGTAGTACAGCGAAAAGAGCACTGGCCTTGGAGTCAGGAGGCCCTGAGTTCAAATCCAGTCTCAGACATTTCACACACACAGACACACACACACCCCTACCTAGCTGTGTGACCTCGGGAAAGTCACTTAACCCCAACTGCCCTGCCCTCCTCCTCCAAAAAAAAAGGCCAAAAAAAAAAAAGAACACCATTATTTTTCTACTGTATTTTATGACAGAACAGTTATTGCCCATTATATAGACAGCAAAAAAGAACTAAATGTCATAATAACTATCTGTAGTTCAAGAGCAAGTCAAATGACAGAGTTAAGATTGGTGGTTGCCTTGCTAGACCCAACCTATTTTTCCAGCTTTATCTCTCCCTTTACATACCTTATGCTCCAGTCTAACTGGACTCCTGGCAGATCTTGGCCAAATCCTTTCAACTTAATGGACCATAATGTCTTTATCAAATGGAAAGAGGCCAAGATCTGAAGGCAGGAGAGACTTGGATCTAAATCCTGCTTCCCATACTTACTTGCAATTATGGAACTGTCACGAATTAATTTCACTAATGTCACTAATTTAATGTCACTAATCCTCGGTTTCCACATTAATAAAAACTGCAAGCATCTACCTGCAGGTCTGATGGGAAGAGATTCACACACACACACACACACGCGCGCGCGCGCACGCATGACATATATGACCTCTTCAAAGTTTTCTTCTAATCTCTTTGGCCATTTGTTGATACCATTTGTTCATTTTTAGATCTCGGCAGTGCTTAGCACATTGCCTCATACAATGTAGGTACTTAAAATACACATGTTCAAACATTCAAATATTCAGTTTATTCAAACTGAAAAAGCTAAAATAAATACATCATTTTCAGAACCATAAGGCACAGCTATAAAAGTATGAATAGATCAATAACTGGAGCCACCATTTTTAGACACTGAAAAGACTAGAGGGAAAAGGTGCTATAAAGAAAATGGACAAAGTTAAGATCACACTGGATTTCACAACAAAATGTCCTTCGTACTTTAGGAAATGCTTTTTATGAACCCCCAAATAGCTGGCCTTCTGATTACAATTCTTCCCTTCTGACTTTCATGGAGAATTTTCTGAAGGTCTTCAGAGAAATGGCAGAACTGTCCAACTCACCTGCCAGCCCTTGTCAGCGGTCCTGTAGTAAGGGTAATGCTTGGTGATATGGGCATAGATGCCGCTTAGTGTTAACTGTCTGTCCTGGGCTGAGGAAATAGCCTGAACTATGAGCTGAGCATAAGAATATGGTGGTTTTGATTCATCCTGAGGAGAAGAAGAGAACACAAAGGAGGTCTGAGAGAGAACAGAATTCACATGTCACCAATAGAAAGAGCAGAAATTATGTCAGCTTCTTAAAATTAGGCTCCAAATAATTCATGTTCTGAGATTACAGAAAACTAAAAAGTATCTACAGTTTAGACATCTCCATTTCTTTCCAAATCTGCTTCACTCTCACATACTTTCATGAAAGTAAGGACAATCACTCCTGCTTCAGGTGGAGGCTGGAAGCTACCACAAGCACATGATTTTGAACTTCTTTCTTTACTTCTTCCACACAAAGACATAAATCTGCATTACACAGTAGAAGAAAATGAAGTCCATAAAGACAAATTAGGGTATGATGATTTTACATGGTGACAGACTGCAATTCTGTTCAAAATTTTTAACAAGGACTCTTTGAAACAGCTGTTGGTAACAAGTGTAGAAGGGTTGTTAACCTTTTTAGTTTCACAGACTCCTCTGACAGTCTGGTGAAAGCTATGAACCTTCTCAGAATAATACAGATATATTTAGCCTTTTGGAGGGGGAACGGCAGGGCAAATGGAGTTAAGCGACTTGCCCAACGTCACTCAGTTAAGTGTAACATGTCTGAGGCCGGATTTGAACTCAGGTCCCTCCTGATTCCAGGGCCAGTGCTCTATTCACTGGGCCACCTAGCCCCCTCAGAATAATAGTTTTAACAAAACACATAGAATAAATAATTAAAATACACAGAATTACAAAAGGACCCAATTATATTGAAGTACAGTTCTAACGATACCTTAAAAAGCAAATTAACTGACCTTGAGTTAAGAACCCATGAAACCAAATATTATTCATGTATACCTGACATCAAAGGACACTACCTAATAATATACCTAAGTATATTATTATATTATATTATTATTATAGTATATTATTATACCTAAGTATATTATTCTGTACTTTATACGAATGCAATGTCAATTATGATATTAACCAGAAATAGCTTATTTACATGGTACGCTGCAAGAATATTCTCAGGAAATATCTTTATATCTTAACAAACCTTTGGGCTGTCCCCTCCAGATGTGTCTGCTTGCTGCTCTGATGCTGCCTTTGCTGCGAATTCGGCCGCCAGCTGCAGGTCTGAGGTGACATTCTGAACAAAGCGATATCCTGAGGACCCAGCACCACGAGGACTGGCTGGGCAGGAGTTGGGAACACTGGAGAGAGAAAAAGACACAACATAATTTGCTGCCATTAACCACCAGGAAGTGTTTCCTGAATAAAGCAAAAGACCCCTTTTATTTCATTATTTTTTTTTAAGCTTTGTAATCCCTTTTCAAATGCTTTGATGTATAAACTAAAATACAAGGAATTCACAATGTATAGGTGGCTGAACGGGTAACACTTCAGTAACTATCTCTCCCACTTGATAGAAGTTTCATCATCTGAGAGAATGATACTGTCATATTATGGTGGAAACTCCATACAAAAGACACATGGAAATAGATGCCTACACTCAGTTTTTTGCACTGTATTTTTATATATCCTCATTTGGTCACCTGTTTCCTTGTTGGTTTTGACTGAAGGAACCTGAAGCATGAGGATGCTATAGTACTTTCTCTTACGCTTATGAAAAACACAGAATTCCAGGGCCCTCAGAAATCATATAAAGCACCAAGTTCCTCCGACAGCATCATCATGTGGCCAACCAACCTTCAGTTATGATAAATTCCTTCAACTCCACTTTCAGGTAGATCTTATTGCATAGGAGTTCTTATATTGAGCAAAAAACGTGCTTCCCAATAACTTCTACCCACTGGTCTTGGTTCTGCCCTCTTCAAGCCACACAGAATAAATCTTAATCCTTCCTCTACCGAACCTTCAAATACCTAAAGACAGCTGTTGTACATACTCCCTCCATTCTGTGTCTTCCCCTTTCAAGGCTAAACCTAGGTATCCTTCCTTAAATGACATGGTTTAGTTTTTATCACCATGATCCTATTCAGTGTCTCTCCTAAGATATAGTATCCAGTGTTGATCAAGTACACTGTTATTAATAACAACCTCTTTTAATGTCTTATTTGAATATGTTTTAGAATTTTACATCAGTAATTCCCCCAATGTTCCCCTCTCCCTGTTAATAACCCATCTGCTTTGTAAAGAAAAAAAACTTTAAGCCAAACTTACTGACAAAATGACTACATCTGACAATGTTTTGCTCTCCCTTGTCTCTATTAAGTGTGTTTCACCAACTGTTCTTCAGGACCTCTCCAGGGCACTTCACTGTCTCATTTCAGCTGCCTTTTGGTGGTGTTTTTTGCTTATGTTATTGTAACCACTGTGCAGATTGTCCTCCTGGTTCAACTGATTTCACTCTGCATCAGTTCATACATGTTTTCTCACATTTCTCTAAATTTCTCATATTCATTTCTCACAGCACAGTAGTGTTCCATTATATTGATATGCCAAAATTTGTTTAACCATTCCCCATTTGATAGTGACTCACTTATTTCCAGTTTTATTAGTACCTCAAAAAGTGTTTCTATTAATATTATTTCATATACGAAGTTTTTCAGTTCTTGACCTTGACGGTGAAAGTATATTAGTGGGACTGCTAAGTCAAGTGTATGAAAAGTTTAGTGACTTCTTTCACGTAATTCAAAATCACCACCCCTTTTTTCTAGGCACTATAATTAATACAGCCTAAGAGCATCCACATCAAACTTATGGTTCATACTGCACTTGCCGTATGTATATTAGCCTTTTGGAGGGGGAACGGACATATTAACAAACTGGAGTTTGTTAATATGCGCCATATAATAACATTAGAAAAATAAGTTGATAGATGAAAGACCTGACATTTCACATGAGCATTTTTATTGTGGAAGACGTTTCCTTTCAGTGATCCACAAGATGGCACTATAAGAATAGGAAGCTGGAAGGCCTATGCGTATGAAATGACAAATAGTAAGGAACTTAACATGTGTTACACCGATCAGAAGTGTCGTACATACGGTGGACTGAAATAAATCAGCAAAACTAGTCAGTAGTGATAACACATCCTGATTCTGTAGAGACAAAGTTACTCAAGAAGGAGCTGATGCAACTGTCCTTGAGTCAGCTTTCCTCCGTGGAGCCTAACAATTCAGGAGCTCTCCCATTTACATACTTCAAAAACATTTTACTCCTTATGGTCTCTCTCCTCTTCATAATGCAACAGGACTTCTAGATTCGCAGGATGCTACAACTGAAAGAGTCTCAATCCTAAGAGATGTTTCATCAACCAAGTCCAAGAATAGGATGGATGATGGGCATCACCCCACTTTTCCTTTTAACCACCAATCATGGGGCTTGTTTGCATCACATTACCAACATCCTGCCCTCCTCTTTTCCCCCATTTCATGGCTCCAACAGGCTCCAGCCTCTGATCTCAAGTGCAATGACCAATAAGAACCTTCCTCCCCTCCTTTTTATTGGTGAGGCAGGATGAGCTGGTACAGGATTAGAAGGCAGGGCGAGGATGCGATTTACATCATAAACACTATTACATGACCTTTCCAGGAAAACCCTCCCTTCTTCAGGGCTTCTCTGTTTTGGTCAGTGCACCACCATCTTTCCAGTCATAGAGAATCTCACCCTTAGCTCCTCTGATTCTCCCTCCCTCCATTTACCAAATCAGTCATGATCTCTCATTCTTTCTTTCTCTGCAGCATCCTCTCTCTCCACTCACACACACAGCCACCTCCCTCGAGGTTTAGGTAGGCCTGTATCACCTCTCACCAGGACAGCTGCAAGGGCTTCCTCGTACGTGGTTTTTCTCAAGTCTTTCCCACTTTATCCAATATATCCAATATACAGTCGCCAAAGTGATTTTCCTGAAGCCCAGGTTTTACCACCCCATGCCCAATTCCCAACTGAATAAATTCCAGTGGGACTTACTATTACTTAGAGGACCAAACAAAAACTCCTGTTTGGCATTTAGAGCCTTTCACAACTTTGTTCCAACTTAACTTTCCAGGCTTGTTACACACGACTCCCCTTCTGGTATTTTTCAGTCCAATCAAATTGGTCTTTTTACTGTTCCCCACAGTCATACAAAAATACCAGTAAATGTCCAAATATGATTGCAAAATAAGGTAGTACGTCACTCATTAAATGGAACCACATAAAGAGGAAAATTCAAAAAAAAACATTCTGCTGAGTTGAAATGAAATAATTCACTTTTGTCTGCTGTTTTTGTATTATGTGTGGTCACTATCTATGCAGAGATAAATACAGAAAAAGTACTATGTTGCCTGAGGATTATGACCCCTTAATTTGTTTGTGCTGAGTATCTTTCAACAAAAAGGTATCTTCAAGGAAATTCATTTTTATCTAGTTATCTTGATCAAGATAACTGAATCATTAATTGCTATTATACAATTAGTCTGCCTTATCCCCTAGGACAGCGGTTCTCAACCTTCCTGATGCCGCGACCCTTTCATACAGCTCCTCATGTTGTGGTGACCCCCAACCATGAAATGATTTTCGTTGCCACTTCACAACTGTAATTTTGCTACTGTTATGAATCATAATGTCAATATCTGCTATGCAGGATGTATTTGCATCGTTACAAATTGAACACAATCCACAGGTTGAGAACCGCTGCCCTGGGACTTAGAAAGGGATTCGGAAAATATTGAAAGTATATTCAATCACAACTGCTCTCAAGAGAAAAACAAAAATTTTTAAACCACTGACAAATAAATTTAAAGATTAAAAATACTGTTTATTTCATCTATCTCGCTATTTAAACATCTTTTCACATGACAAATAATTTATTACTACAACAGTTTACATTTACAAATAAATGAATATACATGTTGGGGATTTATGCTCAAACGTTTTTAGTGATGAGGTGAAAGATCAGAGAAGACTGGAGACAATGGATCTAGTCGACCCCTTTCTTTCCACCCTTTTGGATCCTCAGTCCTCATTCGCAGAGGAGGAAAACTAAGACCTAGAGAAAAGTGACCTGCACAGGGTCACAGAACCGGTCACTGGCAAAGCCACAACTAGAGCCTAGGCTCAGGTTCTTGATGCTGCATCGTTATGACAATTAAGGAAAACTAACACGTAAGATGCAGATACTTAGTATTTCTTAGGGCTGCTCGTATTCTGAGAGTTTAGATTTTTCAATTTGACTATAAATATTCTAAAAATAACATTCTCTACACACAAGGTATATGAAAACAAAAAGGGAAAATATTGATAACAGAAATAATCACTAAATGATTTGTGAGGAAAAAAACACTGGTTCAGAATAAAAGATGCCAACGGTTCACAATTAATTCGTTAATGAGACGAATTCAACGTTATCTCTGAACATTATCTCTTTCTGGAATTTGTAAATGAGAGTCAATTATGTAACTGTTTCAAAAGCACTTGCTCACTTAACCAAAATTTGGTTGAGGCGTCTAACCTGAGAATATGAAAACTTGCATTCATTAAGAGAATATAGGCTGCTATGAGAATCCATAAAATAAAAGTAGCTTTTTCTGGACTTATACAAGAATCTGGGAGGGGGAATCTGGGAAGGGAAGGGGAGAAAATCTGAAACTCAAGGGATTGTGGAACTGAATCTTGTAAACTAAAATTAAACAAACAAATTAATAAAGACAA
>CM053599.1:190920627-190936687 GCA_028646575.1 Pseudocheirus occidentalis
GAAAGAAATTGGGGAGGGCAGAAGAGAAATAAAAAAACTGTGGAGACTGAGAAGACCCAGAGACCCTCTAAGTAGTGTATTCCAATTAATTGTTTTTTTAAGTTCATTTGATGTGATTTCTTTTCTAAATGCTTCCATTTTTGTAGCCAAGGATATCATCTGTAGCTTCAAATTCAAGCACAAAAGAATTTTATCTGAGGAACAAAAGTAGAGAGTTTACATAGTGCATTCTAAAAACCTAAAACAGTCTTACAAAGCATTCCCTACTATTTGGGTCTCTAACTGTCCTTCTAATCACAGAGTTAAAACCTTATTTTCCCTACTTCCTGACAGCAACACAACTGAGGAGCTCAAAGCAAATTGGGAAAATCTAGGCTAAGTGGGATGGGAATCAGGTAGTACAGAGCAGAAGCTTGCCTCAGAAAACCTAGGGAGTATGAGGATACTTTAAAAGTCCAGTGCAGTTATGAAGCCTTACAAAAGAAGCATGCTTTGTCCTGTCCTCGGTAACGGTAACTTACTGGAGATAAGCAGGTCCATACTGAGTCTTTCAAGATAGTCATTTAATAAAAGATCATGGTGGATTTATGTCTAAACTCAGGAAGACAAAACCTAAAGAAAAGCTCATCGTTCCCTACAGCATGATTTCAGATAGAAATAAAAACCAAAGCTCAGCAAAATCTGACTCTGGAAAAGGAAAAGAGGAAACTTTTTATAGTTCTAAAGTACTGAGTCTGGATTGTGGTGCCAAACTCATTTGGGAATAAAATCAACCTATACTGTAGTTTAAAGCTAAGGACATAATATTGAAGTTTATTGACTTGCTAGAATTCTGAGAGTTTTTCCAATAGTGATTGGTTAAGGGAGAATGTCTATTTGCTCACACAGCTTTTTTGGTCAATACTTTCCATTAAGTTACACACTTTAGAAAGTTTAGGATAGACAAGAGAAATGAAATTGACAACTAAGTCGAATCAGCTAACCCTTAGATTAAAACCACCCAAATAAGGGGAAAAAAAATTTTAAGGCATTACATATCTTCACAACAAATATGGGTGTAATAAATCCTTGCTATTCTTAAAAAAAAAAAAAGTCACCCAAGTACTTCCAAGCAGAGGATGCAGTCCTAAACTGGCATGTTTTTTATCCTTTGGGACAACATAGAGGAACCACAGGCAGTAGTTCTGAAAAGTTGACTGAGAAGTCTGAAGAGTCTGAGGTTGGAGTTTTATTCTGCTATAGTTAAAAAATTTACTGAAGGTTTTAGGAATTAAAATTTAGTGTGTGTGTGTGTGTGTGTGTGTGTGTGTGTGTGTGTACCTATGTAAATATACACATGCATTCTACCTATCTGTTGTTATGTGGGCATTAGTTCTCAGTGCCCATCTACTTTTGAACATAACTAGTGCACACCTCGGCAAATCTACTCACTATTTCTTGCTGATTGAAAAAAAAAAGCCCCAGCAACTAGCAGATCCTTCAAAAAGATTCATTTACTTTTCTGTGAAAAATCAGATCTTTAACCTATGGCAACACTGTACAAGGGCATCAACATTTAAGTGAGTCTGAGGAATTTATTCATCAAACATTTATCAAAATAATAGAGTGTTAGAAAAAGGACTGAAAAGGACCACCTAGTCCCACATCTTCATTTTCAGAGGAGAAAACTGAGGGCTAGGGACATGAAATAAATGACTTGTTTTCTTGTCATGCTGATACTGGCGTAGCTAGGATTCAGAACCTGTTTTTTTTTTATTCCCAGGCTAGTATATCTAAGGAACTTAAGCAGCTTAAAGGATATTACTAAAGTTGTAATTTGTTAAAAAAATTTTTTTTAAAAATTAAATTCCACCTTGCCAGGCGCTTGGTTCAGTTTCTTCCTTTGGTAAGACTGGTCAAAATGTGGTAAGAAAACATGAAGAAAACATCCTAAGCGCAGCGCCATTGTTTTTATTCTCATTATATGGCTTTTCACTTGAAGCCCTGAATGGCAATGGCAGGATTTAAGAGTTCTGAATTGCTTTATTCTCTGATTATGCCTGTGTCACATACCCCTGCTAAACTGTAGGCTGTATGAAAGCGGATTCTGCTTTATCTAAAAACGTTTTCCCCAAAATACGTAGTACAGTGACCTGCACAGAATGGGTGCATTTTAAGTATTTTGTTTTTGTTAAATCAAATAATACAAATTAGTGTAACAATACAAAGTACACTGTACCCGATAACTGTTCAAGATGATGATGATGATGATGAAGGAGATGAATGGTGCTGATTCTATTTGTTCTTGTTTTTCTGCATGTTAATAAAGGGGTAATTAGTAACCATATATAAAACAGACATGTAAAATAGATTCACTGGGACAGTGAAATCAAATCAAACTCAAATAGAAATTATCCCTGTGGGTCACACACTGACTTAGAAAAACATAAATTAATGTTACTATGTTATACTGTATTTCTGGTTTTGATAAATGTTTCCTAATTACATTTTAATCTTTAGGGGGCACTAGGGAGTGTTTTTGATTGCACTGCATTTTTTTTTGCATTGCATATTTTTTCAAAAAAATATTTCATTTACTCATTCATCTATTTCTAATTTTCACCATTCAGTTCCAAATTTTCTCCCCATCTGTCTCCTCCCTCACCCTAAGATGGCATGCAATCTGATACAGACCCTACATGCACACATATATATATATGTACATATACATGCACGTATACCAACATATATTCATAAACATATTTTCACATTAGTCATCTTGTAAAGAATTAGAACCAAGGGGAGAAACCATGAGAAAGAAGAAAAGGAAAGGGGGGAGAGAGAGCAAGTAGTATGCTTCAATCTGCATTTAGACTCCATAGTTCTTTTTCTGGATGTGGATAGCATTTTCCATCATGAGTCATTTGCAGTTGTCTTAGATTCTTGCATTGCTAAGCAGAGCTAAGTCTATCAAAGTCAGTCGTCACACAATGTTGCTGTACAACTTTCTTCTGATTCTGCTGACTTCACTCAGCATTAGTTCATGTAAGTTGTTCCAGGTTTTTCTGAAGTCTGCTCAGCATTTCTTATGGAACAACAGTACTCCATTACATTCATATACCATAACTTATTCAGCCATTCCCAATTGATGGGCATTCCCTCATTTTCCAATTCTTGGTTACCATAAAAGGTTACTGTTGCATATGTGGGTCCTTTTCCTGTTTTTATGATCTCTTTGGGATATAGAACTAGAAGTGGGATTGCTGAATCAAAGAGTATATATGCAAAGTTTTATACCCCTTTGGTCATAGTTCCAAACTGCTCTCCAGAATGGTTGGTTGGATCAGTTCACAACTCTACCAATGTGCATTGCATCACTACATTTGGATCAAATCATCTTAAGACTAGGAATTCTTAATCTGAACTTATATTTTTTCTTAATATTTTGATGACTGTATTTCAATATATTTGGTTTCCTTTATAATCATAATTATTTTATACATTTAAAAACATTATTCTGAGCAAGTTAATAGACCCCAGAAGGGGTCTACATACAAAAAAAAAGATCAGAAACCCCTCTTCTAGACTAAATCAGGAAAGCACATGGACATGGTATGCTGGATTCAGCCAGGTATTGACAACATCTGATAGTCTTCTGAAATCCTTTTGAAAAAGACGGAAGGATACGGACAAAATGATAGCCTATTTAGGTAGATTTGGAGATGAGGGAGAGAGTGGACCCAAAGAGTAGATTAATGGCTCTATGCCAACCTGAATATAGATATCTGGTGGAATCATTACTCTCTTATAATTTATAAAGGCTAAGATGGCGTGCTATAGAAGTTTGCAGCCGAGAGGAAGGTAAAATTTAGTAAGGAGGCAGTATGATATAATGAAAAGAGTCCTGAACTTGGAATCAGAGAACCCAGGTCCTGGTTTTTCTACTTACAGCTTGTGTGACCTTTGACAAGCCACTTAATCATCTCTGAGTTTCAGTTTCCTCATCTATAAGAGGGAGAAATTGGGCTAGTAACCCCCAAGATCTATATCTGTGATATAAATATCTGTATCTGTGTAGGTTAAAAAAAATTGCGTAGGTACTGTTTGGAAAGATATAGTAGGTAACAGTTCTTATGAAAATATGTTGTATATAATAGGTGTTTAATACATGTTTGTGACATAGCAGCTGAAAAAGTTAACGCCCTTACTGGGTGCATTAGAGCTCAGAATGAGAAAGGTTATAGCCTTTCAGTACTGTACCCCCATAAACACACAGCTGAAGTACTTTGTACAGGTACAGACACCACATTTTAGGAAGGATATTAACAAGCTGGAGAAAGACCAGGATGGATAAAGGGCTTTGAAACCCTGGATTTATATATGTGCATTTTGAAGGAACTAGAGATGTTCAGCTTAGAGTAAGGAAGACTTCTTGGGGAATATCTTAAAGTATTTAATTGGTTGTCATATAGAAGAGGATTTAGATCTGTTTTATTTATGCCAGAGGACACATCTAGGAGTAGTGCATGAAAATTACAAAAAACATATGTTTCAGCTTAATATAAAGAAAAACGAGCTGTCCCAGAATTGGATAGATTCTCACTTAGGAGAAATAGGTATCTCTCCACTGAAAGTCTTTAAATATCACTTATCAAAAGATGCTGTAGAAAGGTTTGCTCCACAGGTACAGTTTAGACTAGATGACAACTCAGGTTTCTTCCAATTCAAAGGTCCTTCAATTAAATGATTTTTAACAATTATGTTCTATTTAGGGCTCTATAAGACTATGCTGTTATTCAGGGTAGGGGAAGAACAGTAATATGTCTTATTTATTAAAATTAGCCAATAAACCATTGTGCAAATAGTTTTTCTACCTTTTAGATTGAAGGGTACTGGATGTTAAAGTTTAGTCATGTCCCTGGACATAGCCAGTCACCCCATCCTGTGGTTAGTGTTCCTAAAAAAGTTTGCTGAATTAGCAACTGCAGCTTTTGGAGAACTGGAAGAAAGACACTATGTTCCTGGTAAGAGCCATTGGAGGAAGGATTTGTAAAATAGCTAATCTAAAATCCTGTTTTAGTCATCTATACCTCTTAGTGGAAGATAGGAGAACTTGAGAAAAGAGGGCTTTAAATCAAGGAAACAAAAGGTAAAAAGTACTGTAGGTAAATTGATTATAGTGTATTCAGTTCTTGTATATTTATAATCTGTGGAAACTTCTTTAGCAAATCTTTTATTCTTTCATTACAAATAGGGAAAGCCAATATTGTTTCCTGGTCAGTCTTACAGTTTCTATTATCAGTTCCCATTCTACACAAAATACACTGTCTTTATAAACAAACAGAATCCCTGAATTATGAGTTTATCCCTGGCTATGTCTATATCTGTATATATGTAATTAAAAAAAAAAAAGAACTTGCCTAAGAAAGCATTGTTAGAGAAACTGATTACAAACTGTTAGTACTTAGAATCTGCTTCTGTTTGGACTTTCAGTGTTTGGACACTGGGGCGGTGTACTTTGGCCCAAGTCTCTGTCCACTCATTTGAAAGCTTTTGTCCTCTTTTCAGTATCTAGAGGAGTGAGTGCCTTAGAGTTAAAATGTTAGTCACATAGAAGGCTAATGCCAAACCACCTTAAGTTGGGGAGAAGGGGAAGGAGAGAGGCATAACAGCTATTTGTATGATCTTAAACAAAATGAGGGACTGAACTCATGATCTTTAAGGTTCCTTTCACCTACCTGAATTACTGCTAATGAAAACTCTTTTCTCGATTAAGATGGTTAAAATGAATTATTTTTGTTATTTTTCTTTCCCATAGCAACTCAGGTTGGGGTCTGAGGCTTTGGATTTTTAAGTTCAACTTAAGTTCTTTATCACAGTTCTTCTATCCCATAGAAGTCATATACTTTCTTTCCCCCTCCAAAATGCTCAAACTCCTACCAATATTAATCAAGAGAATGAGAGTACTGAGAATGATATTGGCATAATTCTTTGTAATCAAAACACCAGGTGTGGACCCAGTGAGTGCCACACAAAAAGGTGGCCCAGTGGTGACTGGGTAATTTTAAACTCTTGGTATTATAGTGAGAATTTAATGTCACCACAATTACATAATCTTGTGGATGTTAGAGCTTAATAATTAATATCACAAATAATTTGTTAATATTAATAACTGTAATACACAACAGGAAATTATATCGGAGATTTCTTGGGTAGGATTATAGGTCCTTGCAATATATTATTCGTTCTGTGAAGTCTGGATTCAGTCAAAAGTCTGCACTTAAGGACCTAGAGGAACACATGTGGCCCTGAGGCTGTAGGTTCCCTTTCCTTAGCTTCTTCTTGCTTCCTCGTGAGTTTTCTGATTGCAAAATCTTAAGATCTCTATCCCAAACATCTATCCCAAACAGTCATATGCCCACATGCTGTCACATGCTTACACAAATGTAACACAACAACTATTAATGGAGGCAATCCCCACTCACAGGAAGATATAAACTAAAAATACCAAACAGCAACCTTACCATAACATCCAACCTAATATAGTCAACATCCAAACCTAATGTCATTCCTTTTGAAGTCTAGGAAATATTAGTTGTTGATTTTGACACTTCCAATGACAAATATGAACATTTTGATTTTCTAAACCAAAGGATTAAATCAAACTTTTTATGTTGTAAGAAGTAGTTTTCTTTAGGATTTATGGCAAAGTAATCTCTGGAGAAACTAAAATAAAAGTAGAAGAGACCAGCATAGAAACTAATTTATGTTATATTTACGTCAAGGAGACGGCCCCAGGTGTTTTTCTAGTACAGAGTTGATTATTTTCTAGAATCACTGAGATGGGGGGGGGAGTCAGGCTAGAGCGTCCACAGATTCAGGAGATCAGCGCTGCAACTGATCAAGTGCTGGTGTTTTGTTTTGGGGGAGGGGGAGTGCTGGGAGGTGGGAAATGAGTAAAATTGATCCCTGAACCTAAATACTATACTGTTCTTCAAAATAATTTTCTGGAAGTAGGCAAAGAATATAACTTAAGGGTCTTTAAAAAAAACCAAGATAGTCTTGAAGGACTCAAGAGGTTATAGAAAATAATGAAAAAGAGTATTCCTAAAGTAGATTCAGTGCCCAGCAACCTTTATTCAAGGGCAGTACTGCAAAGTAATAAAGACCGAAGCTGGCAAAGCAGATGAATAACACCTTTAAAGGTTTGGTGTCCCTGTGCCTCAAATAACTCACTTTGCAATATTCACGTTCAGATTTTGAAGTAAATGACGACTTCCTTGTATACAATTTAACATTAGCAGTCACCTTTTCCAGACTTTTCTTTTTCCATACTGGAAAAACCAAGAAAAACTTTTGCATAAAGATTTACACAATTCTAAAGCATTGGCCTTTTTCTCTGTGTGCAACAGTTGTAAATGGTCCTTTAGTGCACTATATAGCTAGAGGGCTGGGTTTTCTGAAATCCCAGCTCAGAAAGACACATACAAGGTGAGCTTTCTCACTTGGTAAAACCCTGCCAATGATTAACCAACCTACCTTCTCACACACACAAAAATTCACCTCTCTTTTAAAATGTAGAAACTGATTTATAAAATACTGTGGAGGAACAGTTTATGTTGTTTAACGTAAATTCATTGGGGGAGAGGGACCAAGGAGATGGGGAGGGGATCCCAGAAGTTTGCCAGGTAAATGTATAAGGAAGCCAACCAGAGAGTAAACAGCAGGCTGGGGGAGGGTCAGGAGGGAAGGGCTGGAACAGTTTATTCTCAGGTGTACCTTGGTTACGGTGTTCCAGCAGGTAATAGCCCGCCCCTAAAGTTTGGACAAGGAGAGGGAGGGGTGAGCGGGAAGGAGGAGTCCGAGGAAACCGGCTCCAAACAGGAACCCGACCCGGCCCGAGACCTTCACACCCCACCGTTTTCCGGTAGCCAATCAGAGAAGAGCGAGGCGAACACACACCAAATTAGGAAAGTAAACACTGGGGGGAGGAGGAGCGGCCCCCGGGCCGGGCCGAGGGCGGAAGGGAACAAAGGATCGGTTAGGCCAGGCTGCGGCTCCGAGCCGCGTCCTCTCGGTGCTCCGGCCGGAGCGGGATGGACGCCACGCAGCTTTGGAGGCTGTCACCGTTACCCCGTAAGGGCCGAACCGAGCGGACGGACAGCTTCTGTTCCCCTCCCGGGCTGGGCGGGGGCGGGGAGAGTGTTGGTAAACACGGACTCCACCCCAACAACAGACACTGCAGAGGAAAAGAGCCAAACCTCAAGAGGCTGCGAGGGATTCAAAGAAATGGACGTAAGCGGAAATCTCTGAAAACACCGCGGCCGAGGCCTCGGTGAGAAAGCCAGTTTCGGTTTCCCACTTTCTCACCAAATCGTTTCTGGACGGCCCACGCCCACGGTCAAACGAGCGAAAAGCCACCTGTAAAGGCCGCGGACCGAGCGGCCCCTTGCCCGCCCGCCCGCCGCTTCCTCCAGGCCAGCGGGGCCAATGCCCACCCACGTCTGTGCCTGCCCAGCGCTCGGCGGCCACGCTCCTTCTGATGCCAGACTGCCAAGATTATAAAGTTTTGTATGACTATTTTAAGTTAACTGCTTTATTAACTGTAATGCCACTGAGAAACTCAGTTTTGTAAATCCCAAAGCAAAACATCACCACCAACAAAAACATAACCAGTAAAAAAAAAAGCCATAAACACTAATCCGAGTACTTTCCTTTAACTCAAAGGATGCAATTTGACTGGATTAAACCGATTATGAAAATTATTTTCCTTGACTTGTCAAGGCTAGGACACTACCCCATCACTACTTATACTGATAACAGCAACTCACATTTATGTCATATTTTAAAATACACAAAATGCTGTCCTCACAACTTTGTGAGATGAGTAATAATATGTTACCCACTTTACAAGTGAGCAAAGTGACTTACCCAAGGTCACAAAGATCCTAAAATTCTTAATCTGGTTTCATCTATTTTTTACAATGATCTTGATTCCAAGCATTTTAAGATTGGGGTCTGTGTCTTATTTCATTTTTCTGTCTATAACCTAAGATAGTTTCTTGCATATAATATGAGCTCAATAGACATCTGTTAGATTGGATTGCTAGAATTATTGCTTCTTGAACTGAACTTGGCATCTATTTTCCCACTGTGCACTAGCACTTCATAAAATAATCAAACTCAGAATCTTAGACGGAAGGGAACTTGCATATCAAAGCCAATACATCTGCCTTATTTTCAATATTTCTAAACAAGTAATTATCTAATTTTTGGTCTGAAGGCTTCCTTAAGATACTAATTATACACACATGATTCATTAATATAGGGATAGGGACTGAATCTGTGATTTAACTGATGCAGGAAACTCCCAGTGCACAAATGTGGGTCAGCACCTTCTCTGCAATTTATAGTCTGAGACAGTGATGCCTGAACAACTGAGAAGTTAAAGACTTAAGTGATTTACTCAGCCAAAGCCAGAATGTGTCAGAGGCTGGACTTGAACTCAGTTTCTCCAGTAGGTCAGCTCTCTTGGTGACACCACAATGCTTTCGTGAATATGTATGTATACAAAGACACATGTATGTTATCACTGTAGGATCAAAGCTCTAGAACTGAAAGGTATGTCAAAAGACATCAAGTTCAACCCTCTCATTTTACAGATAAGGGACCTGAGCTCCAAGGAAGTGGAATGTCTTGTTCAAGGTCAGAGAGGAAGTCAACATAAGAGGATTCATACCCAGGTCCTGTACACCTTGCTATCCGCATAATCATCATGTCAGTTTTTTAAGTGGTCACTATTTCACCAGGGTATGAAAACCAAAAGCAAACAAGATGTATTAATGCAAATCAGCAAGATTTCTAGTTACTTATTCTGAGAAAACATTTAAATATCTGCATATTAACTACAGTTAAACATAATTTTAAAAAACGTTCTCCCAAATGGCACATTTTCTGAACTGCAAACCAAAATGACCCCCATGATTTAAACTATAGTCATATATTTTTGAAAATGTTAATATAATCCATGGTTTTAAAATTCAAGAGACATTTAACTCATTGAAGATTAAATCTATTAAAACAAATCTTTCATTGTAAACATTTCTTCATTGTCATTTATGTGTGTAAAATTGTACAATTATTATTGTACAATTAATTGTAAACAAGGATTTTCTAAAATCAAATACTGAACAGGTGAGTTTTGGGCTTGAAATATTTTTGATGCAGTCAGTAGCTTTTACTGTGATGGCAACTAATTTATATTTTTCTCTCTTTGATTTAGATGGGAAGTCAGGGTGTGGGAAGGATCATTTCAGAATATGAAAAGAAAAAGGGAAGTTACTAAAGATTACTATGCTACAGTAATTACATATTCATTGCTGGGCCAGAATTGCTAGAAGGACCTAAAGGAAAACCGAATAAGAGAAACAGCTTGTAATAGAAAGTAGAATTTGCCATGGGTAAACATGTTCCAAAATCTGTCTAGCCCCTAGGGAGAAGAACAATAACTTTGTTATTTTTTAGAACAAAGAGATATAAATCTCATTCTACTCATATAAATCTTATTCTAGACCCTCTTAATTTGCTGTGCAAACTTCTTGCCTAAAATTAATACTGATGTCTTCTGACATTTCAGCCAATTCATTTCTATATTCCTGTCTGGCTTTTAAAATAAACCTGTCAGTTTATTTGCTAGAAGAAATTACAGCAACTCAGTTTGACTTCTAAGTGGAGACATATCCCACAAAACCAAGAGACTACACGGGTCTTACTTTAGTACTAACAATTCATTTTGGCTTCTTCATTTGTCTTTTCCATAAGATTCTTTACTTATACTATGTTACAGATTTCTGGAATGGCTTCCCACTTTAGTTAAAACAGTTTCCCAAACAAGGTGGGGGGAAGAAACCACATCAGTTAAATAAACATTTCCTCCCCAATTCAACCAACAATTATTAAGTTATTCTGTGTAATTCATAAATAAGGGTGACGCAAGAGGGAGCTTATCTGATAGAAGGGCAAGACAAATGCTATCATTGAATCTAGTCTTGTGGAGTCTTAAGACAAATACAAACTGTCTTTCTCTGTATTTGTACTGTATTTATACTTGTATAAAGTATAAAGAGATCCAAACAGTGGTCTGAAAGCAGTCAAAGAGATTGCTTACAGTTGGAGGGCCTGAGGAAGGCTTCACAGCAATGGAAGCAGAGTAGTATTTGAAGGAATGGAAGGACTTCAACAAGTAAAGTCTACATTAGTGGTGGTAAAAAGAAAAGGGTATAGACTCTATACCCTTTACTATTGTATAAAGCATTATTGCAGGTATGTGGGAGTTCACACATAAACAAAGACAAGAATGGGAGATCTAGATGAGATTAGGAAATGGTGAAGAATTCAGTTTGGCTAGGTCTTAAAAGATAGATGCATGCAAAATTTGTATTTTATTCATTAAGCAACAGGGAATCAATGTAGGTTTTTGAAAAGAGGAGCTCATGGTCAGACTAATGTATTAGGAAGTTTACTCTGGAAGTGGTAAAGGGAGACTGAAATAGTGACCAGAGGTAAGAAGACTTAACTACTTTATTAAAATTGTCCCGGTGAGATAATAGGGCCTAAAATAAGGTACTGGTATTTAAGAGTGAAAATCTGGGGTGGATATAAGAGATACAGCAGAAGGAGATGCGATAGAACTTAATACATAATTGGATTTGGAAAATGAAGGAGAAAGAATCCAAGATGGCTTAGGTTTCTGAGCATGAGTAACTGGAAGAACAGTAATGCCATCAATAGAAACAGGGAAATCAGAAGAAAATAGATTTTGCGAGAAAACTGATGACTTCATTTTTAATCATTTTATGTACAAGGTGATGACAGATCAACAAGAAACGGTTGTCTACCGGGTAGCTGGAAACACAGGACTGAAGCTTACTATAAAAAGATCAGAGCTAAAGATTTGAGAGCTGTCTCCCCAGAGGTACTAACTGAAATCATGGAAATGGATGAAATAGAAGGGAAACTATAACAAGAAGGATGGAACCTTGAGGAAACCACACTGGAAGAGGGGAGAATGAAAAGGGGGAGGAACAGCCGGCAGAAGAGACAAAGAAGGAATGGTCGAGCCAAGAGAGTATTATAATACAGAATGAATGAATAAAAACATTTATTAAATGCTCACCATCTGCCAAAGGAGAAGAAAGTTTAAATAGGAAGAGACTGTCTACAATGTCAAAGGCTTGCAGACAAGTTAAGGACAATGAAGACAGAAAAACCTTCACTCGACTTAAGGAAGTCATTAGTAATCTTGCAGAAAACAGGCTCAGTCAGGTAGTGAGGAAGGAAGCCAGATGGTAATGGGTTAAAGGAATGGATAGTGAGAAAATAAAGGCAGAAAGTTTTTTTTTTAAGAAACTGAGTAAAGAGATATGTTGATAATTTGAGGAGAAGGGAAGGTTTTTTTTAGAATAGTGGAGACCTAAACATATTTGTTGGGAGGGGGAAGGAGGCAAAAGAGAGGAAGAGATTCAAGATGAGAGTGAGGATGACTACTGGTATAAGGTATCAGAGATGAGGAGGGGACATTTAGAGGGACAGGCTGAGGGGACAAACAGGTCAAGGAGCAAGGCAGTCTCATCCAGAGACTGGGTTAGGACACTGAAAATTTTTGATGTGTGAAAGAGGAGAATTAAGAGAGCTCAGGTCAGGACTCAGTCTTTTCAGTAAGGTAAGAGGGTCATCTGACGAGAGAGATAAAAGAAGGAATGAAGCTGCCAGTCTGGGAAAAATGAAGGCTTAGAATAGTTGCAGTGATGAATGTGATAAGAAATCTAAAAGAGGTGAATACAAGGACTGTTGTGCAGTAGTAAAAATCCAGCTGAAGTTAAACAACATAAACCTGTAATCAACCAAGCAAGCAGAATTTTTTGTGGCTCTTCTCAGCTATGGTCAGCTGCTTGGAAGTGAATATAAATGAAGATTGGAATGTAGCGGCTACCCAGAACTAGAGATGAGCAGAGTAAGAACATGAGCAGGATACGGTTCAGAAGGATGCTTCAATACTAGCAATGAAGCTGCTTACCAACAGGTCAAAATTATATAAAGGAAAATGACATCAGAACTGGCATTTACTGGCAAGTAGAAAAGGGAAGAACCAAAAACTCTGGTAAGTATAGGGGCTGTTTCAGGATGAATGAGAGTCTAGGAGTGGTGAAATGACAGCAGATGGAAAGTCCAATAAAAGGATCAGAGAGTTCAGAATCCTAGAAGGAGAATAGTTTTAACTGACGGCAGCATTGAGGTTGTGACCATTCCAGTGGTTGCCTAAAGCACAGTGGAAATGGAAGTCAGAGAAGTTGCAGAAGTAAAGGAAATAGGAGTCAAAAGGGTCATCCACAAGAAGAAGCTGGTCATAAATAATGGCAGGAAGGCAGAGAGGAAGAAAGACTATAAACTATTTCTCGTCTAAGAGAATTTGTTAAGCAGTACCTCACTTTACACAAGTATTTACCATGGATTTCCTTGAAATACCTGGTTGTAGAAAAATTTAGTTCACATGCAACTTTTCAAGAATATGTATTCTGTATATAATGTGAAATAACACTCTTTTCTCTTAGACCAATTTCTAGAGACCACATCTTATTTTATATATGATTCTGGACTCTGTGTGTGTGTGTGACAGACAAAAATTTCACTGACTGTGTGTGTGTGTGTGTGTGTGTGTGTGTGTGTGTGTGTGTGTGAGAGAGAGAGAGAGAGAGAGAGAGAGAGAGAGAGAGTGTGAGAGTGTGAGACAGAGAGAGAGAGACAGAGAAAAATTTCACTGACATCGAGAATTCCTGGTCCTGGTAAGGAGGAAAACTCCCTCTACCAATGCAGACTGGCAATTAATCTGCAATAGTCTTAGAAAGAAAGAAAGAAAAAAAGTCTTAGAAAGTTGTTTGGGGCACTGATGGGGTAACTGACTTGCCCACGGTCACAGATGAGTGTGTGTGTATATATACATATTTGCATGTATATGACAGTCTTCCTAACTCCAAGGCCAATTCTTTTATTCACTACACCATGCTGCTTCTCAGTAGCTGTTACTGTGCTCAATATTAATTAAGAATGATTTTGGTTAACCCAAAGAGCAGCACCTATGGAATCTACTCCTTACCTGATAGTGCCAGTAGGAGATGGAATGGGGCTGACTAGGGTCCGGAGATCCGGCTCCGGAATGTGGATCTTCAGAGGGGAAATTTGAGGGTAAAGAGGTCGAAGGGGAGATGGTGGAGCTTCTTCTTTATGGTACAGAGATGTGAACTGGATCTTTATAACCGTACTAGGAAATCGAAAGGTACATCTGTAATGGGAAGAAAAAAAAAGGAGAGGTGATAAATATTTTACCCATGCAATACAAAGAACTGGTCAGAGACTTTAAATATGGAGAAAACACCCATTGAGGAAATTTCTAATTCTCCAGAATAATTCTAATGAACTAATGCTTGGTGGTTCATGTGAATAAAAAGTACAGAATGTTTCTATTATTTTCAGCAGGCATATTTATAAATTTGAACTAGGAATCTGAGATGAGTTTGATTCTCCACATGGTTTCTAAATTTAAAATTTAATTTTAAATTTAAAAATTTAAATTCAAAAATATTCATCTCTACTTAGAAGTGCAACTTACAACCTAAAGCAATTTTAAATCAAAGCAATTTCATGTACATTATATACAAATTAAATTATTCTAAATGTTAAACAATTGGTATTGGCTGAATAAACAGTACTATAATAGAATGGTATAACATAACACCATTAAAATACAAATATAATGAATACTGTACAGAGTTGCTTGGGGGAACTGAGAGTTTAAGTAACTTGACCAAGTCTTTGTGATTTTAAGGCCATCTCCTCTGTCCCCTACAATATGCTGCCTACCTACTATATCTAAATTTTTTGGGGGGAGGGGTAAGGTGGGAAGGCAAGGCAATTGGCATTAAGTGACTTGCCCAAGGTCACACCACTACTTAAGTATCTGAAAACTGATTTGAAGATTTGAACTCAGGTCCTCCTGACTCCAGGGCCCATGCTCTATTCACTTCACCACCGAGTTGCCCCCCATAAGTTTTTTAAGCCAAGGGCTAGGGTGGGAGAGAGATTAGAAGAGAAATTAGAATCTATTAAAAGTAAAATGTGATTGGATTTTTTGGGTTGAGTTCATGTTAAAAATTGTTTTTGTGCCCCTTTAAAAATTAAACTACCCGGCACGGAGCCAAGATGGTGGTGTAGAAGCAGCAAGGTTTTGCAGCTCCCACATAGCCACCTCAAATACCCATAAAATACAACTCTAAACAAATTTTAGGGCTCCAAAACTCACAAAAATACAGAAAACACATCTCTGGTTGAAGGCAGCTCGACACAAAGGGATCATTGCAGCAGGCTAGGAGCCGAAACCAGACCACCCTGAAACCTCAGCCTGGCCCCCGGGTGGTCAGGAGGAGCCACAGCTGGAGTCTTCAGGAGAGTGGATCAGTGGCAGCTGTGGCAGTTTCCAGATGTATCAAGCCAGAAGAAATAAGGACTAAGTGAAAGGTCAGTGGAATTCAGCTAAATTTGGGGGAAGAAAAGCAGTCTGGCCGAATTGCCCCCAGGGCAAGGAAGCAACATAAGTGGCAGCCGCCTCCACCTGGTTGCTTCAGAGCTCTAGGCTTGCAGACTGCAGGGGGGCCAAGCCATTGTTCAGAGGCCAAGTGCTTTTGCCTTGAGCAGCCTGGATCCAGATCATGGTTTTGGGTGGTGGTGCTGGGGTGCATTTTCAGTGAGCCAAAGTTTGTGGGGGCAGCAACAGCCCCCTAAATAGCTCTGACAGCTATGAAAACCCCAGCAATTTGGGACAGAGCTTTCCCCTCTGGAATCAGAGTTCCACAGAGTCAAAAACACAAATAATTTACTGGCATCACAAGTCGGAAGAGGAAGCAAAGTAGGAACAGTAACCGAACTCTAGAATCCTTTTTGGGGGACAAAAAGGTTCAAAGCATGAAGGTTCAAAGCATGGAACAGGAGGAAGACAACACAATCAGAACTCCCACACCAAATGCTTCCA
>CM053599.1:190937187-190956191 GCA_028646575.1 Pseudocheirus occidentalis
TATCAGCATACTTATAGTTACTGTAGGCATTGTGAATACTGCATTGCTGATACAGGAACATTATTTATTAAACTCCTACCATGTGCCAGACTCTGTGCTAAGTGCTTTACAATTGTTATCTTGCTGGTTCCTCACAAGAACTGTGGGAGATAGGTGCCATTATGACTCCCATTTTTCAGTTGAGTAAATTGAGCCAAACAGAATCTGCCTTATGCAGCTAGTGTATTACATAGCTAGTTAGTGTCTGAGGCCAAATTTGAATTTGTCGTCCTGACTCCAGGTCTAACACTCTACCTACTGCAGGGAAGAAAGCATGCAAATAACTATACATAGTGTAAGTTGAAGGTAATCTAACTGGGAAGTCACCAGTAGTGGGACTGGAGGTTCGCTGGGAAAGACCTTGTGCATAAGATGAGATTTATCAGAAGTCTTAAAAGAGAACTGGGAATACAAAAAGTAGATGTAAGGAGTTGGAACATTACAGATATTAGAGATACCCAATGGAAAAGTTACAGAGTCAAGAGATGGAGTGTCCCAGGTGAGGAACAGTGAGGTCAGTACAGCTAGATCACAGAGTCCACAGAGAGAAGTATAACATAATATTAGAAAGGTAGGTAGAGACAAGATAGAGAAGGACTTTCAAATCCAAAAAGAATATTTTGTATTTGATCTTGGAGGTTATAATGAGTTGTCCAAGTTTATTGAGTGGGGGTTGATAGGATCAGACCTGTGCTTCAGGAAACTCATTTTAGTAGCTTAATGGAAGATGAACTAGAGTGAATAGAGATAAGGCAGGGAAAGTAACCAGAAGGAAAGGTTTCCTAGCAGCCAGACTGCATGTTGGGAGTTCCTCTGTCATTAGCTATGTTGGTCTTTGGAAAGCAACCTGTGTCTGTTACCAGACTGCTGATTCAATATTTCTGAATTGATAATACCTGCCATAAGCTTTGACCCCTGGTCTAGCCTCCAAGAACCCAGGGTCAGGAACATGCCAAGATGAAACGTTGAAGTATGACCTCTGTGGATCTCATAATGTAACGCCACCAAAACAGGAGTTGTTTCTTCCAAAAGGTGAAGATAAGGGTTTCAGACAATCTGAACTCTGGTTTCCTCAGCCACATTGTGTTTACAAAGTCCTTTCTGCAGAGGAGAAAAAGAAACTGAGACTGACTCATGCACTTAGATTTAAGCTCCAGGGCCTTCAGAAGCCAAGTCCAAGGTTCTTTCAAATTCTCGGAGGTCCCCAGAACAGACATTTACTCCTTTATTTCCCAATTCACTGATGTCTCCAGTAAGAGGACAGCTACTGAAAAACAAAACCAAACAAAACCAAAAGCAAAAAAGAACTAGCTTGAGGGCAAGAAAGGGCCAACTCCTCTGCAAACCTAGTCAGAGGTGGATTTGTCCATATATTTAGAGCTGAAAGGGACCTTAGAGGCCGCTTAGTTCAACCTCCTCATTTTACAAAGGAAGAAACTGAGGCATACAGCAGTATATCTATAAGTGAATATATTTCCTCCCTCCAGCCAAGGAACAGATTCACATTTTAACCATAATCTTCTGTAGATTCACATTCAATGGGACAATTAATGGTGGGAATCTGGACTGTCTGGCAAGCTTGTGGGGGACATATTTTTAGGTGAGAGAATATTAAGCTTTTGTCAGACTGCACAATGGAGACAGTTGGCCATAATGTCACCTTGTATGCTGACCCTGACAATACGTAGCCTTAAGAAGACTAAAAATGTGGGATAGTTTTCACGAAAGGGCTAGAAAGAGACAAAGGAAGACAGAGAATGTAACTCATGGGTAGATAAAGCATATAGGGACAGCTAATATTATTTTCTGTTTAAACCTCAGGTGAGGTTGATTTTTCCAGTATAAGAATGTAGAGACTGTTTAATAGTATATTTTAAAAAGTTTTACTTTTGCCTTTTGTTTGAATATCAAATCATTTCTCCTTCCTTCTTTCTGCTTTGCCAGTCAATTCTCGCTTATAACAAAGAAAAAATGTTAAGCAAAATCAGCCAATTCCACGACCCAGTTGATAGCAAATACTATTTTTCACATCTATAATATGCCCCTTCTTTACTGAGAGGGCTGAGGACAATTTTGTTATAATTTCAGAGACCCATGTTTAATGGTAATGATCAATTGCAACATTCTACTGCGATTTGGTGTTGCTTTCATTGTGTTATTGCTGTTATGGTGGCTAATTTCATAGATATACTTACTTTTCTTTGCATCAGTTAAATCAGAAGCATTTATTAAATACTCACTATTATATGCCAGACACTATGCTAAATGCTAAGGATACAAAGACAAAAGCAAAACAATCCCTGCCCTCCAAAAGCTTGCGTTCTAACGGTGGTGACAATATGTAAACATAGATGTTTTGGGCATGTACAAAGCAGACACATTTTAATATTGGGTGGGAAGGCGCTAGTAACTAAGGAGACCAGGATAGGCTTCTACTGATGGTGATATTTGAATCCTGAAAGAACACAGGGACTCCAAGAGAGGTGGAAGTGAGAAGGGACAGTATTTCAGGCATGTGATAGAGTCAGGCATGTGGAAGAGTCAGTGCAAATGCACAGAGGTGGAGATGGAGCATTATATGAGAGGAACAGCCAGTGGGCCAATATGGCTGAATTGCAGAGTTCATGGAAGAAAGTATCATGTAAAAATGGAAACTTAGGAAGGGGCTAGGTAGTAGCAAGCTTTAAATGGCAAACAGAGAAGTTCGTATGAGTCTCCCCATTCATTATAATCTTTGAAAATATTTTTAACATTATATTTTATAAATATTTTGTTTTTGCATCACATTAACTTCCAAATACACCCCTCTTCATTCTCTTTCTAGCGAGCCATCACTTGTAACAAAAAAATAAAAAAAAAGAGAATAGCAGTTTAGCAATATTAACCAGTACATCAACTGAATCTGACAGTACATGCCATGATCCATACCTCTAGTTCCCCCCCTTTGAAAAGAACATTTCATATACTTAGTGTGAAACAATGGGCAATGAAGTAGAAACAGTGATGGATAAAAAGAGTGACATACATGCTGACATAAATAGAAAAAGATGAATTCCAATAGTTGCATGAAACATGAATGCTTGAGGGCCTTCAAAGGAGTAAACCCAATAACTCTAAACTTTTATCTCCATTTTTTAATAATAAATATTGACTATCAGCTATGGCAAACATTTTTTTTCCTCCTGAACTTAACTGGCTACAACTGGACTACATATTTTGGGATTTTTTTTAACAGCAATAAAAGAAACTTTGAAATTTCAGAGATCAAGATTTTGGTGATTACACATAGTCCTGTATATACTATCTCTTTAATTCCCCTTGTGGTACAACAGCTTCAACACTAAAGGTATGAGTCATTAAGAAGGGTCAACAACATATATGATTTAAAATATAAGGAATAGATTAGGAGCCATCTAAGGCACCGATAGAGGTGAGGAGAAAGTAAAGGAGCTGATGAATGATCAGGAACATTATTCCAAACTTTGGTGCTGGAACTTGGATTCTACTGGTTATCTTCCTGGCATCCCTCTTTCTATAAGTGAGAGCAGCAGCTTCCTCCTTTCTCCCTGTCCTCAGTATCCTTTTCAGAAACCCATGCTTTCCAATATGGCAAAGATCATAGTAGCCCCACTATCTTCCAGGCTGTACAGCTCAAATAACTACGTGAAAAGGTTTTAGTAAAAAGTATGATTCAAATAATAGAAACTGTTATTTTTGTTGATAATCTTATGTTCCTCCCTTCACTAGTTATAGATGACTCACACCCTTATCTCTCCTCACTGACCATCTCTCTTCACTCCTAGGTGAAGAGAGATTCATTGGTGGAACTCCTTCTCCCCTCCAAAGGAGAGCTTCCTTCTTTTCCCTTTTTCAGTCTTTCCCTCCTCTTTCTCACTTATTTCCCTTTAGGCTCTTCTCTTTCTGAGACCAGAGTCAATCACTCACTTCTCTCTATCCCACTCTGCCCCTCCCCACTTTAAGTACCTAAGGGTATAATGAAGTCCCACAAAAGAAGCATTCTCTTGTAGGCAGGGTGATACCGGGTTCTGTCCATAATGTCCCCTGTCTACCTCTTCCCTTTTGCCTCTACCAGACTTCTGCCTTGATCTCTGTCTCTTTGTGTATATTTAGAAAGAAATCTCTTATTAGTCTTTCTTTTGTCATGCTGTTGCTATTATAGTCCTTTTTCTTGTATTTCTTTTGTTTGAGGTGTTCAAGAAGCAAGTCATTTCTTCAATTCTGGTTTTCTTCCTAAAAAATGTTTCTAACTCTTCTTTATTATTGAAAGGCCATTTTTTTGGTCCTCTATGGTTAAACAAAGATTTGCAGAATAGGCAAGACTAATGGAAACTGTCTGTACTTACAGTGTACTGAAAGGTCCTATCAAACTGCTATCAAACTGGTGGCAAATCCAGGTCGCAGTTCCCCTGGGTGGAGATTTGCTCTTGAGGAAGGAAAGCCACAGACTATATGTCAGGCTTATAAGATCAACCTGTTAAGGGCAGGTGGATTTCCCTGTCCCTTTCAGTCCTTTTCTTTACAAAACAATGCTCCTCTGAATATGCACTGCACTGATCCTGGTTTCTAACTTGATTCTGTAGGCTTCCCCAATTCATCCCCACTGTAAACATTCATTTGTCCCTCTCCCTTTTGACTTTCTTAGATAAGATCATCCCTTTGAAGATTATTTACTTTTTACTTTCTGCACTTGACCATGTTTATTCAAATTTGTGGTGCCCATAAGCATAGGATCATAGATCATGGAAGGGATCTTAGAAGTCATCAAATCCAACTGCTTCACTTTACAGATGAGGACTCTGAGAATCAGAAGATAAATGACTTGCCCAGAGTCATGCAGCTGGTAAATAAATATTTGAACTCAACTCTTCTTGACTCCTAAGTACAATGTTCTATTAGTACCATGTAGTTTCTCATCAAAGGATTCTTCTTCTTGATCCTTCCTTCCTTTTTAAAAAATTAAGTCTATCTATATGCTATTCGTTAATTCGTTTATTTGTCTCCTACCCCTTTCCAGTCCCATTTATGGCCTATAAATGCCTGCCAAATTGACTTTGCTGTGGGATACTCATTTGCATTTTGTTTCCCAATCTTAGACTGGAAACTCCTTGAAGACAGGGCATTTATTATTATTATTATTATTATTATTTTTTGGCCTGTCTTTGTTTCTACAGTGCCTGGCACATAGTAGGTGCTTAGTAAATACTTGAATTGTTGAGTTGGCATTAGGTCATAAATCTCCTCCAGAATTTTGTTCACCTTGACTAACATTCTAGTTCTTTCTCTCTTCTCTCCTTGCCCCAATTCTTTGAGGTAATTTTACTTCAACCTCTCCATTTCCACTGTTGTTTTACTAAGCCTGCATAACTATTATTGAAAATCTTTTGTTAGTTTTATTAGGATAAATTTTATTTCATGTTCATGTTAGTCAAATGTTCCTACTTTGTTTCTCCAGGAATTACGTGGAAGTTTGTTTATAAATTGACATATCAAAAGCTTTAGGCAGATTTTCTTTTATATTTTCTAAGTATAAAAACACTTAGAAATATTGTAATATAACAATTTTTGCGTATTATTCTTTGTTTAAATGGGTAGTAGATTTTTCTAAATGAAGCACTTACTGATCCCTTGTCTGTTAGTACCCCTCCCCAATTTACCTTGTAATATATTCTCTGTATCCTTATTTATATGCATGTCTCCTCTAGTAGAGTGTACAACTTTTTTTAGGGCTGGGAATGTTTCATTTTTTGTATCATTAGCACCTAGTCCAATGCTTGTCACAGGGTAGATGCTCAAGAAATGCTTATTGATTTATTGGGATTAAAGTCTTATTTTCCTTCACTTTTTACAAATAATGTTCTAGCTTTTTAAAATCGTCTCATGCCTTAATCTTGTGTGATGTGAATTAATTAAATAAGTTCTTTTCTTAACAAATTATAAAATCTTTTTTAAAATGAAGTTTTGGAGTTTGATGACATTGTATCAAATGAGTTAATTTAAATGTTTCTCTTCAAGAGCGTCTGATGAATTATGTAAATTTATAGGCTATCCCTTGATCTTAGTAGTTCTGTCATTTTCTTTAACAGTTTCCTGAAAAATGATGGTGAGAATCTTTATTTAAATCTTCATATAATCTAGTAATTCTTAAATGATCTCTCTAAGCTCTTTCTTCTCATTCTGCCATCTTGGTTTGTCTCTTTCTTGATGAATTTTCTTTCTTTTCATTCTGCCATCTTGGTTTGTCTCTTTCTTGATGGATTTTCTTTTTATCTTGTTTTGCAACATTTTCCTGCCACTTCTGGGTAATGGTCATACAGCATGAAAACTTTATTTCCCATTGATTATATTTCTTTTTTCAAATTTTCCACATATTAAAAATGATTGACTTTTGTTATTGATTTGTCATGTTTTGTTTTTACTGATGCTAAATCTGTCATTATGAGTAGATCACATCATTCTTTACCCAAGCCAGCCATTTCTTTTTCATAGGAGATGGAGTAATCTCTGGACTATTTATTTCATTGTCATAGGTTTTTCTTGGTGAGGAAACTCCCCCTACCAACGCAGAACACCAATACTTTAGTATCTTAGGTTTATAGAGAGCTTCTTGGGGGCACTGAATAGTTAAGTGACTTATCCAGGGTCACACAATCAGTGTCAGACTTTTGTTTATAGACATCATACTTGTCTTTATTTCCTTCAAAGCATTTATTATCTAATTCAGTTTTCTATGTTTTATGGCTAATTTTGTTGTTTTTTTTTGATCCAGTGAAGTTAATTTATTAATTTTTCTTTTTGGTGATTTCTCTTCTAACTCTTTTTAGCTTTAGTATTTGGGGTGTAGTGCTGTAGACAGTGAGGCGCAGTGCAATTAGTATTTCGCATGTAGGGCTGAACTCAGAGTCAGCGAATCTGGACTTTAATCCTGAGTTGTACAGATCACTCACTAGTGCTGGGACTTTGGACAAACCATGAAATCTCTGTGGGTCTCAGTTTTCTCATCTATAAAATGGAAATAATAATAATAGCACCCACTTTATAGGGTTGTTGTGAGGAGCATCTTGCAAACCCTGAAGCTTAATATTAATGCTAATTATTATTCATAGTGTTAGAGTGTTATTTTTGTTGCAGCTGCTGCTTTATTTTATTTTTTCCTCTTTCCTAATCTGAATGACTTTGATTTTGAAACACCTTTATCTGCTTTTCTTTTTTTCTCTTTTCCAATTAATTTGTTCGTTTAGGGTGACCAGGGATTTGCTCTAATGTTCTGATATTTAGGGTATATTGATAGTATTTACAGTCCTTCAACAGCATAGAAACAACAGCACTCATCACTTCTTTGGCAGGACAAAACGAGTTAAAATGGAAAGCCACTTTGTCCCCCTCTCTCCTGCAGGGGGCATACCCCAGATGAGCTTCTGCCTGACCCTAACTCTACTTCAGAAAGTCTCCCCACTAATGAGCGAGGCCATATTTTGTGCTGCTCAACCCAGGAGTATTTTGGCTACTTTGTCCAGCCACGTAATTGCTTGTTACAGCTCTGGTCTTTGATGACTTAGAAGCCTCGCATTCTAGATGGTCAAGGCTGAATCTTATCTCTAAGCTGTCTTTATTGCTTAGGAACTAATTACTGAAATTGAGATTGACATTGAGTATCTTTGCCACAACTTTTAAACATTTGCATTTTTTTGTTATAGATATGAAATATGGCCACACTCTTTAAGAGTCTTTAAGAACCTGAGGATTCCAGGATCTACATCTGTGCTTTCTTTGGAACTATTTTAGCCTACCCCAAAGTATGTATTTGAGGGTTCTCTTTTACCCCTCCTGGGGGTAAAAGCCATTTTAACCCTATCAAATTAGAATCTGTTGTTTTTCCAAACTTCTTTCTAATTCCAGGCCTAAAATCTCATACTTTCCAAGACTAGGTTGCAGCCTTGTTCTCTGTTAGTGTTATATACCAGTGGCATCAAACTCAAATAGAATCAGGGACGCTGGTTTGTACATAAGCATCTCCATGGATTGCATATTGGCTTAGTTTTAAAATGTAATGTTATCTATGTTTTATTGCATTTTTATTTATTTTGTTAAATATTTCCCAATACATCTAAATCTAATTCATGCGACGACTCTGACCAGAGTACATTGGATACAGGGCCTTTTTTCATGAAGGACAGACATTAGCAAGTGTTAAGGACTGAGTATTTTATTCTGAATTCTGCTTGTATGTGTGTCTGTGGTCAGCATCATGGATCTTTTTTGAAGGATTAATCTATTGATGGGAATTCCCCATTGAATCCTGGTGTCCCTATAAAATGAGTATTTGTTTCCAGTTATTGATCCAACACAGGATGTTTGTAATAAGATTCAGTGTGATATAGTGAACAGAGTCTGGATTTAGAGTTAAAGACCTGCTCCATTAGCTGTTATCACTATGATGACTTAACATTAATGAGCCTTGAATTCCTAATCCACAAAGTGGAGGATAATGATATGTATGTCACTTCCATTATAGAAAAGATTGTGAAAGATCAAATGAAATAATGAATATAAAATGTAATTTGTAACTGAAAATAATTACACAATGACCCAATGGATAGAATGCTGGATGTGGAGCTGGAAACACCTGTGCTCAAATATTCCTCTTGACAGTTAGTAGCTATATTCCTTTGGCTTCCACTTAAACTGTAGATTCTTTGAATATTAGTTTCCTCATAAGCAAATTCCTAAGATGATAATAGAAGGGCTCCCAGGAAAGCAGGAGGGACGATATTTGTAAGATTCATCTCTCTTCTTTTACATTAGATTAGGAATTTTAGTTTTTTTTTTGTTGTTGTTGCATAAATTGTGCATGATCTGTTACTTCAAATTCTCAGAAAGTGAAATGATTCATTATTTGGCAAGTTAGACTAGAACTGAATGCTTTGAAGAATTGTTCTATCTCCTGGACTATTAAAAATACCATTTGGGGGGGGGGCTAGGTGGAGCAGTGAATAGAGCACCAGTCCTGGTGTCAGGAGGACCTGAGTTCAAATGTGATTCAGATACTTAACACTTAGTAACCATGTGACCTTGGGCAAGTCATTTAACCCCAATTGCCCAGCCTTTCCCCCCCCCCAAAAAAAGAGAGGCAAAAATACTGTTTATCTTGCAGATTGGCATTATCTTTGATGATTATCTTCAACCTTCCTACCTCCCTTCCCCCCTTACTCCCTTCCTTTCTTCCTTTCTGCCTCCCTGCCTTCAACTCCTCCCTTTCTCCCTCCCTCTCTGCCTTGCCTTGCCCTTACCTTCCCTCATCTTTTCCTTTCTTCCTTTCTGGATAAGTAATCTGGCAACTGTCCAGTTCTCCTTAGAAATTTAACTTTTTTCATACTTTTTATTTACTTACTTTTCATATTTACATACTTCACATACTTTTTATTTAAAACTAATCTTTACTTTGTCTACATTGAGAGAAAGATTTAGAAAGAACAGACTTTAAATGGAGACTGAAGCAAACTACACGCTAGCATTCTTTTCCATGTTTGGTTTTGTTTCTTCTTTCCCATTGTTCACTCCATTGGTTACAACCCTTCTATACAACCAGACTAATGTCCATTGTGAAAGTATTTGCAGGTCCTATACTTGATTGCACGCTGCCATGGTGAAGGGGGGGGGGAGAAGGGAGGGGAGAAAATTTGAAACTCAAGGGATTGTGGAACTGAATCTTGTAAGCTAAAAGTAAATAAACAAATAGATTAAAAAAATAAAATTAATCTCTTAAAATGACTAAACTCTGAATGATTCAATAAAACAATGAAGTTTTAAATAGATCTGGTAAATGTAAAACTTGCTAGAAGCATTTTTGACACATCTATGTTGCAATTAAAAAGATGTTAAAAAGAGAGGTAGGTCTCTGCTTGTTCAGGCAAGGCCTCAGATGGTGTGTTCAGCTTGGTGAGGGCATCATGAGTCCCATGTCTAGTTTTCAGTTTTAAAGTTTCAGAAATTTGCTTGTTTTCAGTTTAGTTAGGGGTGGTCAGGCTCTGGGGGGACCTCCTCAACGTGAGATGCTTTGGCAGGCTAATCAGTAAGGTTTCTTAATGAACATAGAATTGAAGGGAGGAGAATGCTTTTGTGGCATATTTCCATCATGTTGTGGTAACTGAATGGAACTTGTTTTTCCAGTCTAGGATGAGATTTACAGGTCTGGTTATTAGTATCAGAGTCTCCTCAGCTATGGGCAATGTTGATTAAATACTGACAGGTTTTGATGACTTTTTGATAAAGGCCCTGACAGGTTTTTATGACTTTTCGATAAAAACTCCTGCCCTTTTACTATGACATTGCTTTATAATAGCTTAGTGATTTTTTTTTGTGGGGAGTATATGTGAGATGTTTAGACCTGTTCTTATGATTAGTATTTAGAATCTCAATAAGGAAACTCTGTGTAGACCAGCACCAAAGACTTGTCTGTGGTACCTAACTTCACAGAGCCAGTATATCTCTGAGGCAGGGCTTGGATCTTTAACCCAAGTCTTTCTGACTCAGAAATCAGTTCTCCATCACTATGCTATTGTATCTTTTACATTTATGTAACAGTTTAAATGTATATTGCGATTAATTTGATCATAACTGATCTTACATTAACTGCATTTTAGTTTATATGAGATTTGGGAGACACCATGGTCTCATCAAGAAACTTAAAAAAGCCAAAACAAACTTTATCTTCAAATTCTGGGTTCAGATTTATCTGAATGTGTACCCTTTCATGAGCTAAGCACTGTAGAAATCTTCTGCCCTCTAGCTGATTTCTTAGTTTTTAAATACGTGAATGTGTTATAACTTCTAGCCTTATGTTTAACTCACTTGAGAAAATTCTTCTAACTCTCTCAATATTGACTTCTATCAAAGCCCCAGCCTTTTTCAATTTAATTCAATTCAACAAACATTGATTTCATTAATTTTTTTTTCAAATCTGTGATTTAATTAGAATACTGGACTCCTGTGCAGTTGGCAGCCATTTTGTACCTTAAAGTCTTAACTGACTGACCACTAGAGAGGTTAAGTGATTTGTCCAGGTCACAGTTACATAGCTAGTATAGGTTGGGGGAAGGGGTGCCTTGAAAAGACCACTTTTTTATTCACTAGATTTCACAGTCTCTCTCAACAAATATTTATTAAAAGTGCCCACTCCAGGCTAGTGTGATGTATAAAAATTTTGAGATACATAATTTCTGAGTAATTTATTAGTCATTGCAATCAAGTGATTAATTAAAAGGGTCAGGGGAACTCTCAAATGCCAACAACCCCTCATAGAAACTGCTCAATACTTACGTGCCCTTGGAAAAGTGGGTGTTTTTGAGGGTGGCAATCAACTCTGATTGGTTAACAATGAATGAGAAGAATGAATATGATAATGAGAGGTGGACATATTCTAATTAGGGACTGGGGGACTTTGATCACTCTCTCTCCCAGCCTCTAGCAATCTAGACAAAAGATGTATCCCTACCCAAGCCTGAGTAGAACACAATAGGTGGGAATTCACCTTAACTTAAATTCTTTGTAAGGTTCTCTAGTTGGGTCAGGTCTCCCCTCCAGGATCAAAAAATCACGTACCCTGGCATTTGGGCAATCTCATCCATCAGCAATGACCTGAACAACCTACGGGATTCTGAAAAAAGTCTTGGACCTAATTCAATAATTGATTCTTAATATAAGAAAGAAATAATTATTTCTCTCACCAGACACTGCTCTGTGCCCTCTCTGTGTCCTTGACAAATTCTTCTGACTTTAGTGTGCTCTTTTTGGACCCTAAGATTAAAGCCTTTAGGCAGGCTCAGAGATTTCCTACCTGATTTCTCATTCTTTAATCACTTACTACCTTGGACCTCCTACTGTTTTTTTGAATGGAGAAAACTGTTCTCGAGTCAGTTTACATTTTAAAATAAACATTGGGCAACTGGGTGCTGATTTGCAGAGCACCTGAAGTAGAGCTGGGAAAAAACAGGAGAATTAATAACAGGAAGAAAGAAAGAATTTAAAGTAACAGATGAAGTTTGTTTTTTTTAACTTGGCTAGTGCTGGTTGCTACTTGTTTCCAAATACTGCTTATTCTGGAAAGTTGTAGAGGGAAGGGTAAGGGAGGAGCTGCATTGAAGTAGGATTAGTTTGTGGACAACCAGTCTTGCAGTAGGCTCAAGAAATCCAGAGAGCACTCGGAGGACAGAAGATCATTGAATTACAACTTTAGGGACCTTTGAGGACAGGTCTTTTAAAAGAGGGTCAGTCCCCCAATTTTACAGGTGAGGAAAATTAGTCTCAGAAATGTTAAATTACTTGTACAGGATAGTAAGAGAAGTGGCAGTGCTTAGATTCAAACCTAGGTGCTCAGACTCAAAAGTCCAGTAACATTTTCATTACATATCCCATCTTCCTATTAATTAGTTTAATTCATTTAAACAGTTTTATTAATTGCCTTATGTATACAGCAAAAGGCAGTGTTATGGGTAGTGTGTGGAAAGCTGGCCATGGAACCAAGGTGACGCTTCAAATCCTACCTATGACACATACTGTCTGTGTGACCTTAGGCAAGTTTGTAACCTTTCGTTTCTCTAGGCAACTTGCTAAGACTGAATTGTAAAGAAGATGCTGACCTATATTGGTAGAAAGTGTTTCTTCATGGTAGAATACCCTCTACCAGGTTCAGTCCCCATCCTTGAGTGTAGCCCCCTAAGGTCTTGGGGAAGTATGAAGATAAATAAGATAGCAACCTCTGATTTAGTTGTTAGGGATTTGATGTATGTATAGATAAAACTATAATACAAATTAGAATATGGTGAATACACCAGAGAACAGTTAGATGTCACAGTGGACTCAGGAGAAGCCCAGAGTTCAAATCCAGTCTTAGATATTGCATGATGCTGGGCAAGTCTCTTAGCCCTTTCCCCCTCATTTTCCCCATCTATAAAATGAGCTAAATGACAAACCACTACAGTATCTTTGCTAAGAAAACTCCAAATATGACTGGAGAGAGTTGGACCTGAGTAAAAGGACTCAATCAGTACATCAGAGTACTGAGTACTCTATGATCACATGATGATATCAATGGCTATGCAGTTCTTCAAGTTTTGCAAAAACACTTTACACACATCATGTTATTTGATCTGTATAAGAACCTTGTTAGACAGGTACTATTATTATTCTCGTTTTACAGAGGAGAAAACTTAGACTTGTGGTAGTTAAATGATTTGGCCAAGATTACCTAGATTAAGTCTTTGAGGTATGATTTGAACTCTTCCTAAACTCCAAGACCAGAGCTGTTCTCACTGTACCTACTTGGATGAATGACAACCATTTCTATCAGTGGAGATCATAGCAGGCTTCATGGAGGAAGTGGCACTTGGACTTTGGAAGGTTGTGGGGAGGCTATCAACAGGCATAGAGGGAGTAGTGATAATTTTAGGCTTAGAACAAAATAGTGTAAGAATAAAAATAACATTAGTAAATAATGCTATTTATATTTATTGTACATTTTAAGAAACTACTACTACTACTACTACTACTATTTACTGCTACTACTACTACTACCTTCCTTTTTTAACTGCTGAGACAAGATCGATCTATTGTGAAAGTATATGAACAGTCTGGCTCCATGGAGGAGAAGAGAATACAAAACACTTGGGATTGATCTCTTTCAGCTTATTTCAGATTAGTGACCATTGACTCCCTTTTCCAACAGCATGTAGGTGATGCTTATGCTGTCCCAGGGGAAGCTTGGCAATTGAAGAACCATAGAAAGGTAGCCTGGTGGAGGCTTGAGAATTCCTCCAAGGAGAAATGCTCAGAGAGATGAAGAGTAGCAAGCACAAAGAGGAGAGCTAATTGAACAGATGGCCATGGGACCGACTAGCTTTTGTTACTGGAGTTTCTCCCTACAACATTTTCCATTTGCTCTTCAGAGCCTTTTATAACCTAGTCCCCGCTGCCCTTTCCATTCTTCTTATTACTTACTCTCTACTCTCCACATATGCTTTTTGATCCAGTCACCCTGGACTCTTGGGTGTTCCAGGAAGAAGACACCATTTCCCTTTCATTTCTCAGCTTGGAGCATTTTCTCAGGCAGTCTGCCATGCCTGGAATGCTCTCCCTCCTCAACTCTGCCTACTGACTTCCCCAGCTTCCATTAAGTCCCAACTAAAATCCCTTCCCCCCCATTCTAATGCCTTCCCTCTGTTAATTCTGTTAATTATCTCCTACTTAGCCTGTATTTAGTATTCTTTGTATATGCTGTTGGCATGCTGTCTTCCTCATTAGACTGTATGCTCCTCTTTCTCCTCTTCCCATGACCACCACCACCACCACCACTACTAGTACTAGTACTACTACTATTACCATCACCTCCTCCTTCTCTTCTTCCTCCTTCTCCTTTTGTTGTTGTTGCTGTACTAGTAAAGCCACTACTACTAATACCTTATTTTAAAATGCCTCTTTCAGGGCTTTGTGGACTTTGACATGACATGTTTTCAAAAATATAGGAATACTTGGGAGTGGGTATTTCATTAAATATTCTCACTATGAACTCAAATTTCCATGGTCACTCACTCAGCAACCTGACGATTCTGACCTACAGATGCAAACAGAACCTTCAAACCATCCATGAATATTGATTTTTTCCCCCAGTGAGCTGTTCTTTCTCAGAGACCAAAAGGTTCAGTGCAAATTTACAGTCCTAACCAGCAAGATCTTTGAAATGGTATCTGACGCATGTAGGATCTGATGGCCCGAAAACCTTTGAAGTAAAATCAGCTATAGGACTTTCTGCCAAATCTGGAAAACATTTAAAGCCAAGAATTTCTAGTCAAAATGATCAGATTTGTTTATGTAATCCCCTTCTGCTACTGTCTATATTCTACTTTGACCACTTGTGTGGAAGAAATAAGATTCTTTTTAATTGACTTCATTATCCTGTTGGATAGTTTTGACTGTTGGCATCAGACCCTTTCAGACTCTGAAAGTTAGTGAGAGCTGATGAAGGTGTGTGAATAAGTTTAATTAAATCCTTTGTGCTGATGTAAAGGTAAGGTGCTTAAACACCATTTCAACCTTCTTAAGTCTTCAGAGCCTGTGTGTGTGTGTGTGTGTGTGTGTGTGTGTGTGTGTGTGTGTGTGTGTACAATCCCATGTAATTATCCTCCTTCCTCCATTTTGGGAAATAGGTGGTAGTGAATTATATGAGTGTAGGATTAACTTGAACTTGCCAAGAGGTTCAAGATTCTGAAGAGGAACACCCACAGGCCTGGAAAAAAATCCCCCTGGTGTTCCCTCCCTTGATTCTTGGGGAGTTTGCCATGACCTTGTGATTGGCAGGGTTCCACTTTGACAATCTAGCTCTTTCTATCCTAAGGGACTGTGGGTAGGGGAAGTTGGAGAGACCTGTCAGCTGGAGGAGAGGAAGCAGATGAGTATAAGCAACACCATGAGATTGTCAACACTGGACTCCAGTATTGAGGTTATGTGAATAGATTAGGTAGGAGCATACCTGTGTGGCTTAAACGCTATCAGATTGCATACTCCAAGGGGGTGTGTTTTCATTTCCCTTTCCCCTTGTGCTTCCTCATTTCTGTATCCAGGGCAGGTCACAGGGGAAATTTTTTTTTCTTTTTCAAAAAATTTTATTCATTTAAAAAAATTTATGGAATAAAATAGTCATTTCCACAACACACTATAATAAAAAAGATGATTGCACATGAAACTGCAAATCTATTATATATGACTTGCTATTCATTTTAAATGTATAATAAAGTTATCATGTGAATTTCTCTTTTTTCCTTTTTTCCTTCCCCTGTCTATACCCCTTGTCCCAAATGGTCATTCACAGTCATTCTTCAGATGATATTGCTATTACTCTATACAATGTTTTCTTGATTCTGCTTTTTTTGCTCTTTGTTATTTTGTGCAAGTCTATTCATGTTTTTTCAAGATCATTGAGCTCATTATTTCATATAGTACAACTTGTCAAGCCATTCTCCAGTTGATGGGCATCCATTCAATTTCCAGTTCTTTGCCACCACAAAGAAAGCTGCTATAAACATTTTAGAATACATATATATTCTTTTCCATTTTCTCTAAACATCTTTGGAAATAGTCCCAACAGTCTTATTGCTAGGGCAAAGGGTACAGGTAGTTTAATAACTCTTTGACTATAATTCCAGATTGCTCTCCAAAATGGTTAGATAAGTTCACAGCTCCACTAATAGTGCATTAGTGTCCCATTTTTTCCCTAACATTGATCATTTTCCCTGTCTATCATATTAGCCCTTCTGACAGGTTTGAGGTGGTACCTCAGAGTTGTTTTAATTTGCATTTCTGTAATCAAAAGAGTATCTTTTCATATGACTATAGATAGCTTTGATTTTTTTTATCTGAAAACTGCCTGTTCATATCCTGTGACTGCTTACCAATTGGAGAATGGCTTATATTTTTATAGATTTGACTCAGTACTCTGTATATTCTAGAGATGAGGCCTTTATCAGAGACACTGGCTATAAAAATTGTTTTTGCAGTTTTCCGTTCCCTTTCTAATCTTGCACTGATTTTGTGCAAAGACTTTTAAACTTAATGTAATCAAAAAATCCTTACATTTCATAATGTTTTCTATCTCTTGTTTGGTCATAAATTCTTATCTTCTTCATTGATCTGACAGGTAAACTATTTCTTGTTCTCCTAATTTGCTTATGACATTACCCTTTATGTCTAAATCATGTTCCCTTTTGACCTTATCTTGGGTGTAAGATTTTGGTTTATTCCTAGTTTCTGCAGCACTATTTTCCAATTTTCCTAGCATTTTTTGTCAAACAGTTGAGTTCTTATCCCAGAAGCTGGAGTCTTTGGGTTTATCAAACAGTAGATGGCTGTATCATTGACTGCTGTGTCTTGTGTACCTAAATTATTCCACTGATCCACCACTCTTTGTAATCTTTCTTTTATATCAAGATGTATTCATTTTGACCTTATCTTGGTAAATAGTGTAAGATATTGGCCTATGCCCAGTTTCTGCCATACTGCTTTCCAGTTTTTCCAACAATTTTTACCAAATAATGAATTCTTATTCCCAAATTATAAGTCTTTACCATTGTCAAATTCAAGGTTACTATATTTATTTGGCACAGTAAATTTTGTGTTTACTCTGTCCTATTGATGTGCCTTTCTAATACTTAGCCAGTACTAGATGATTTTGGTAATTACTGCCTTAAAATATAGTTTAAGGTTTGGTACTGCTAAACCTCCTTCCTTTACATTCCCCCCCACCCCCCAATAGTTTCTTTGATATTCTTGAAATTTTGTTCTTCCAAATGAATTTTGTAGTTACTTTTTCTAATCCAGTACAATTTATTTTGGTGATTTTGTTAGAATGACATTGAATGCATGGATTAGTTCAGGTAAAATTGTCCTTTTATTATATTTTCCTTATATTTCTTCTGGATATTTTATATCAATTTTCCATTGACTTATGGTCTTTTTATCACAAATACCTGGAAGTCTTTCAGCCTGTCAAATGTCCATTTTTTTCCAGTCAAGATTACACTAAACTTTGCTGGGTAAGTAAGTTACTCTTGGTCACAGCCCCATCTCTTCTGTTCTTTGGAACATAATGTTGTAAGACCTAAAGTATTTTAGTGTAGAAGCTGCTAAATCTTGTGGAATCCTGATTGTATCTCCATAGTATTTAATTTTTTTTTTGTTACTTGCAATATTTTCTCCTTATCCTGGGAGCTTTGAAATTTGGCAATGACATTTGTGTAAGCTTTTCTCCTAGGATTAGTCTTTTTCTTAAAAGTTTATTTTCTTTTGTTTAAGCATTGTTAATTTGGGTATATTTATTGGGATATATTTGTTTATTTGGAAGATGATAATTATTTACAGAAGCACCTAGTCGGCACAGTGGTTAAAGTACTACACTTGAAGTCAGGAAGACTCTTCTTGAGTTCACATCCAGCTTCAGACACTCACTAGCATTGTGTCCCTTGGTAAATCACTTAACCCAGTTTGCCTCAGTTCCTCATCTATAAAATGAGCTGGAGAAGTGTATCAGCAAGCATCCTAGCATACCCAGGATGGCTACTAGTATAGGTTCTTAGATCTGCTTTTCTAAAGGAAAGCAACTCAAAATGAGTTAACAATCTTATCTTACTTTAATCAATCAAACATATATCATTTACTTAGTTCAGGGAAAAAACGTCAACACCCTGAACTTCAGACAATACAAACAGAAGTTACCAGCAGGCAAAGAAACAGATCAGCAGATGGGCTTCCAGACGTCTGACCATTACATCCATATCTACTTAGTAACCAGAGAGGGAAGCACCACCATCTGGGTTTTCAAAGCTGGGGCTGCTCAATGGCTGCCCAGACTCTTGTCTGGCCAAATCACATAACTCTTTCCAAAGTGAGCCCCAAAGCAAAAACTCACATCAGGGTATATATAGCCTCCTGGGTCAGAGAATGTTAAACCCTCTTGATCCACTGCCCAATCACAAATAATAAGGTGCGGGCATTCCTGAAGAATGAGCCTTTCTCCACAGGCTCCATGTGACCACATTCAGCCTATTAAGAGGCAGAATATATTTTCAAATTAGGGAAGGTTCTCAGAGTCACTTACGCCTATCAAAGGGCCTAGGGGCAGGGAAGATCTTCAGATTCCCATGACAAGAAGGAAATGGCAAATGACTCCAGTGTCTTTGCCAAGAAAACCCCAAATGGGGTCATGAAGAATCAGGCACAGGTAAAATGACTGAAAAAAAAACTTATTTAGGAGAGAAAAGGTTGTCACATTTCTTGCCATTAATTTGATGAGTGGGGGCTTGGAGCTGAAAAACAATTATTTTATTGATCCATATTTAGCAATTACTCAACACAAAGAAAAGAAAACTCATATAAGGATCCTTCTAGGAAAATGAATCAGC
>CM053599.1:190965504-191005271 GCA_028646575.1 Pseudocheirus occidentalis
GTACAGAAACTTTTCAATTTAATGTAATCAAGATTATCCATTTTGTATTTTATAATGCTCTCCAGCTCTTTTTTGGTCATAAAATCTTCCCTACTCCATAAATCTGACAGGTAAAGTATTCCTTGCTTCCCCAGATTATTTACAGTATCAGCCATTATACCTAGGTCATGCATCCACTTAGACTTGACTTTGGTGTATGGTGTTAGATGATGGTCTATGCTCAGTTTCTGCCAAACTATATTCCAGTTAGGTATTTGGGTACTCAGTAGTGAATGACGATATTGTAACTTACTGTGACCTAGGGTAGATGGTGTGTTTGTACTTTCTGATTACCTCTTAAAGATGATTGGCTTAAGGATGATTGAAAGCCAGCCTCCCCTCAAGACAAGATAAAAGAAGACTTTAAGTGGGTACTTTATATTAATTGAGGAGATTATGACTTACTGAATGATATGTTCTGTTTAAGACTATGTGGCCACCTTAATAATAAGTTGTTATATAATGTTATAATGAATGTTGTGCTTTAGTTTCTTGAATGTTTTGCTTTAGTTTATTGCTGAATAGAGAGTTCACTATACTATGCAATTAGATCCTTAAAGTTATTCATAATAGCAGTCCTCAGGAGAGCTGCTCATGATTGGCTTTACAACACTATAGAGGAGAACCATTTATTTGGGCTCCTGTACCTCCCAGGGTTACGATCTCTTGACTAACCCTACCTCCAGCTGAGGGAGGTGCCTCACAAAAGCCTGTCTGGAAGATGGCATAGTAAAATCCCTAGGCAGGTCAGGAGGACAGTACTGGTAATTTTCTATCTAAGCCCCTCAGCCATAGAGAAAGGTGAATCACTGAATGTGAGAGGCATATTTTACTAAGGGGCAGCTAAGTGGCAAATGGCTAGAACCCTGGGCCTGGAGTCAAGAAGTCCAGGTTTCAAATTCAGGCTCAGATATTTACTAGCTGTGTGACCCTGGGCAAGTTTGCCTTGGTTTCTTCTTCTATCAAATGAGCTGGAAAAGGAAATGGCAAAACATTCCATTATTTTTACCAAGAAAGCCCCAAGTGGGGTCATAAAGAGTCGAACACAATTGAAATGACTGAACAACAATTTATTCTACTAATGGTCCTCTCTTTATTCCAATTGTCCAGAATCCAGCATATCTGAAAAGACAAGAAGAACCCTATGACTATGGAACAAGTCTTCTTTTTCTATAGTATCTGAGAGACATGAATGGAGTCAATTTAGAATTCAATGGAGTAATTTATCCTTGTGTTAAGAGGCAAGGTTGAAACAAAATAAAGGAGGCTGAGAAGAATCATCAAATCAGACGTAGAAACTAGAAGGGACTTTAAAGTTGATCTAGTCCACCCACTTCATTTTAAAGCACTACATAAAAGCTAGCTATTATTATTATTATTACAGAGAAAGAAACAGAAGCCCAGAGAAATAAAACTTCTCAGTAGCAGATGTGGGATTTGAACCATGGACTTCTAGCTCCAAATTCAGCTATCTTTTCATTGCACTGTTCTGGGACCCAAGTACAGTTTGGGGTATAAAAGCAGAAAAAGGAAGGTTGACCATAAACTCACTGAAACACAATCTGTTACATTTTGGATTTTTTTTTCTGTGAGTTTTGGGTTAGGTTGAGGCTGTTAGAACTTAGAGAAAGCTACAGAAAGAGACAGAGACGGAGTGCTGGAGAGGGAAAGGTATGGATATCGATATAAACAGATATTGATATTAATGAGATTGGTATAGATAATATAGAGGCAGAGGGAGCGAAACAGACAAGAGGCAGAGATAACAAGAGAGAAGCGGGGAGGGAGAGACACAGAGATAGAAAGAAAGATAGAGAATGAGAGACAGAAAGGAGGAGGGAGAGAGCAAAAGAAAGACAAAGAGGAGGAGGAAGAGGGAGGGAAGGGAAAAGGGCAAGAGAGAGAAGAGATAGGAGGGGAGGAGAGATAGGAAGAGAGGAGAGAAGGAGAGGGAGAGCGAAAAAAGGAGAGGCATGGATATAGACATATAAATATATGAGGCAGCTAGGTGGCTCAGTGGATAGATCTAAGTTCACATGCAGCCTCTCTTACTAGTTGTCACAACCTCTATTTACCTTAATCCACTGGAGAAAGAAATGGCAAACCACTCTAGTACCTCTGCCAAAAAAACCTCATAATGGAATCACAAAGAACTGGACATGACTGAACAACAATATAGATGATACAGAGGGAAAGACGGAAAGTTATTTATTCTCTGGACTGTAATTGATGGTTTAAAGTTTTTGTTGTTCCCTGGTTGAGTTCCATGGTCAAGTCTTTTAGGCAGTGCTGAAAAGGTGGTTTTCAGGTAGAAAAGACTAGTTTGTTGTTCATACTATCCTAGGCACTAATGCGCTGTTGTAAGGGATGACTGTTAGATTGCTATTAGATTGTGATTCAGATTGCACTAAAGTAGCACCACTATGACTGCCCAAGAATTGGAAAGTTGTTGGGCCCTAAAGAACTGGAGCCCTAAGAACTGTAAACTTCAGAACTATCAATGGAATACTGTAATGACGATATTTAAAAGATTTTACAAAGTGTAGACAGTTTGGGGAAATGTCAGGTATTTTCTAGAGTCCTCAAGAAGGACGACTGAACTTTGACTGTAGTCTGAGCACTCCACCAGTTCCTTGAGGCAATGTTTCATTTCAGCATTTCCAGAGAAATAAAGGTTGAAGGAGATATTAGGAATTAGGTACTAGCCCTCCTCCATCTTCACTAAGGATGAGGATAAAGCAATTCAGGATATAAAATACGTTAGACTGAGGATGATGAAAGATGCCAAATAGGAGGGATGACAATATCTGTGCTGGGAGCACTCGCCTGAGATAGGGAATAGACAATTGGTCTGCCAGTTCAAATACAAGAGAGCTGCTATAAGTTAAGTTTTTTCTAGGGCAGGAGTTCTTAACATTTTTTGTATCATATGCCCCTTTAGCAATAATGTGAAGCCTATGGATCCTTTCTCAAAACAATGTTCTTAAATGCATTATATAAAACACACAGGATTACAAAAGAAATCAATAATATTGAAATCCAAATTCTAGGGAATTATTTTCTGTCCTCTGGGGAGAAACTCTTTTAGTCCTGGCTAGACGTGTTATTGAAATAAGAGATGTCATAGCAAAATGGTTAGGTACATGACTATTTGCACATTGTCTCGCCCATTAGGGAGCAGCTAGGTAGCGCAGTAAATAGAGTTCCAGACCTAAAGTCAGCAGCAGGACTCATTTTCCTGAGTTCAAATCTGGCCTCAGACACTTACTGACTCTGTGACCCGGGGCAAGTCACTTACCCCTGTTTGTCTCCGCTTCCTTATACGTAAAATGAGCTGGAGAAGGAAACGGTAAGCCGTTCCAGTAAGCATTCTTTGCCAAGAAAACTCTAAATGAGATCATGAGGAGTCAGACATGACCAAAGAACACCAAAACTCACCCATTAGAATGTGATCTCCCTCATGTGACTCTGGACAAGCCACTTAACTCCAACTGCCTTGCCAACAGAAAAAAAAAAGTGAGCTCTTGAGAGAAAGAATCCTATTTTCCCTGACACTTAACACACTTCCTGGCACACAGCAATGAGTGTTGAGTTAGGCTGAATCTGTTAGAATTCAGACAGACAGAAACAGAAAGAGAAAGAGGCGTACTGGAGAGGGAAAGATACGGATATAGGCATAAAAAGATGTAGATATCAATGAGACTGATACAGATAATACGGAGTAGAGGGAGAGAAACAGACAGAGGCAGAGACAACAAGAGAGAGATGGGGAGGGAGAGACACTTACATCCCTAACACTTAACACACGTCCTGGCAAGCAGCAAGCAGTGCTAAAGAGACCAAAGCTACGAATTATGATCCTGTAGTAACGCATTGGTAGAGGGCTGAAGTTTAAAAAAAAAAAGAAAAAAAAAGGTCAATTGAAAGCTTCAGGGGACCTGCTTTTGACCTCAATGGTGACAAGTACTAGCAAAGAAAGTATAAACAACTTGCTAAGCTTGAGTTAAATTTGAAGTTAATGTATATATCCCTTTGCCATTCATGAATGGTCTGTGTATCTTCCTTCCAGATAACCCTTGAACTCACTAATTCCCCTCCAGCTGATCTAAGGGCAAAGGCACCTACTGATCCTAAGGTCCAACCCCTTCATCTAACGTAGGAGGAAATGATTGCGGAGGAATTTATGTCACCAAGTGTAACAACTTCCTAGCAAAACCAGAATTCAAATCACCATAGTGCTGTGGAAAGACTGTTGGATCTGGAATCGTAAGAAGTGGGTCCAAACCCTAGCTCTCCCTCTTTCCACTTGTGTGACCTTGGGCAGATCACTCTAACTCTCTAGGCCTCAGTTTCCTCATCTGTAAAATCAGAGGATTAGGTCTGAAGATAAAACCAGTCAATGAGCCAGACACAATCAATCAGCACAAGTATCTATTATGAGCTAAGAACTGTGGTACGTAGTACAAAGAATAAAGCAATCTCTGCTCACAAGGAGATTACATTTTAATGGCAGAGATGACATGGACATATCAGATTATCACAGCATAAATATAAAGTGATTAATTACTAATATATTCAAGGTGAGTTTATGCATAAAGGCACAAATTGGGAAACTTGAGCAAGGAAGAATTTTTCTATCCTCACTTTTCCTGTTCAACCAGAGGGCTACTGAGGAAAGGGAGTTAATAAAACAACTTCTCTTTCCCTAAGCACATGCTGACAGCTAGAATTAACTCTGGAACCTTAGGGACCAGTTCTGAGATTTAACTTCTGAGAGATCCGGTGACAATGGCTGACTTTGTTATTTCAGTAAAGTTGGAATTTATTCACCTTCCAGGTCCAGGGTCTTCTTGTTTGCTGAGACTTTAGTCTGAAATACTAACTAAACACTACCCATGAGGACTTGGGTCGATCGAGAAGACTGGGCCTAGTGAACAGACTCCCTTTCTTCCTTCCCTCTGCAGTCTAATCCTTTTTTCTGTTTCCTTCTTTTTTAGTTTTTCCTTCAGCATCTTTTCTTTCTTCTTCATGTTTCATTCCACGCACTACTTTTTTTCAAGCTAGGTTCTTGTCTCTTCCCCTTTTCTCTGTTTGCTTCCTGCTCTCTGGAACAGGTGAAGTCTGACTCTAGCACCTCCTTTTTTTCCCCCCTCTCTCACAGCTCTGCTCTTGTCTCCCTTCATAGGGTTCCCTTCCTTGAGGTGCTCAGGTACTCTGCTGGGGACTGTTTTCCTTATGGTTAAAACCTTTACCTTCTTCTTCCCCCTTTCAGAACTTGGTATGGCACATAAAGACCCCAAAATCTTTGAAGGCAGAAACTGAGGGTGTGCTACGTCCTGTATTTAAGATTTAATGAAGGATAAATGAGATGGCTTCCATGGGTCTAATCCTATTAGGAAAAAAAATTACTCACTTTCTAGCAATCACAGACTTCCGTAATAAATAGGATATATTTATTGTTGTTGTTCAATCATTTCAGTCATGTCTGACTCTGTGATCCCATTTGGCATTTTCTTGGCAAAGATACTGCAGTGGTTTGCGATTTCCTTCTCCAGCTCATTTTACAAATGAGGAAACTGAGCCAAACAGGATAAAGTGACTTGTCCAGGGTCACAGAACTAGTAAGTATCTGAGTCTGGATTTGAACTCACCAAGACAAGTCTCCCTGACTCCAGGCCCAGCTCTCTATCCACTGCAGGCCCAGATATATGAATATGAATATGATATATTCATGAATAAGAATATAAAGAAGCAGATATAAGATATCCTACATATAAGATCATAGATGGAGAGTTAAAAGGTGACCTCAGAGGTCACCTTATAGAGTCTCCTAATTTTACAGAGGAAGTTGGTTTTAAGCAGGATTTGAATGCACTAACTCTGGTGTTTTCAGGGATCATTAGTAGCGGTCAGTGACAGATTAATGTGAGCAGAATAATTATTGGACTTAAAGTCAGAAAACCAGGTTCAAATTCTGACTCAGTCATTTTCTAGTTACATAAACTTAATCTTTCAGCACCAAATAAAATGATAGGATTTAGAGAGGAATGAACCTTAAAGATCATAAGATCGTAGATTGAGACTTAGAAGAAACCTCAGAGATCACTTAGTCCAATTCATCCATTTTACAGAGAAGAGATGAATCTACTTAGCCAGGGTTACACAGGTACCGTGGGCTTCAAACTCATGCCTGACTTTCAGGCTTTTTCCAAACTCATACCTCAAGTTCAGTACTTTTCTAATTGTCCACCCTACCCACCACCCCCTCTGCCCCAAAAAAAAATCATGTACATTTCTTCCTCTTTGCTTTCTCTTATGTTATTATCTGTGCCTAGAATGTCCTCAGCTACTTATATCAATTCTATCTGTCCTCCAAGGCAGGGCAGATAGCTTACCCCCTAAGGGTAGCTAGGTGGCAAAGTCACCAGTGCCAGGCCTGGAGTCAGGAAGTCCTGAGTTCAAATCTGACCCCAGAGACTTAGTAGCTGTGTGACCCTGGGCAAGTCACTTTGCCCTATTTGCCTCCATTTCTTCATCTATGAAATAGTAGAGAAGGAAATGGCAAGCCATTCTAGTATCTTTGCCAAGAAAACCCCAAATGTCCCATAGTGCCTGATATTCTTAGTTTCTTTTTCATACTTGGTTTATGTCTGTGCTGTGCCTAGCACTTAGCAAGGTGCCTGACACAGAGAAAGTGTTTAATGAATGCTTATTGACTTGGCTCATGCTCCGTCTGTCTGAGTAGAACATAAGCCCTTTGGGGTCAAGGATCTTGTCTTATTTCTCTCTGTATCATCTTACTGTATGGCACAGAGCCTTGAGTGAGTACGCAAGAAATGTCCTCTGGTGCTATCCCTGATGACTCAACTCTCCACCATGCTTTGGTTATAGAGCCTTGCATCTATGACTCTGAGAAGCAGAGTGGTACATAACTGGCCTTGCCACAACACCAAAGAACATGGATTTGAATCCCAGCAAAGTTATTCACTAGGTGTGTGACTCAGGGCAGCACTTCACCTGTCTGAAACTCAGTTTCCTCATCTATAAAACAGGAATAATACTAGCCCCTTCTCTCATTACTGTTGCAAGGTCCAAATGAGATAATGTGTACAAATGCTTTGCAAACTTTAAATTACCTTAGGTGTATGATCTCTTATCACTGAAACTGCAAGGCAACTCTAGGAAATGCTTTTATTGCCTGGCAAGAAACACGAGAAGCAGCAGATCAGTCATATCATACTCTGCCAGCAATGTTCCTTGGCCTGGGCCCTGTTTGAATGAAAAATAAGTGGTGTTAGCAGCCAGAGACTATAGAGACCAGCTGCCAAGCCTGTAACATATAACCTCACCTATCATCAACAAATACAAACCCTCTGCTCAGTGAACTGAGCTCCCTAGGAGGCCACAGCAACTCAAGGAAACCCAGGAGGATCCACAGTGGGGAGACTTACGAGCAAAATTTTCTCAGTATTTTACAGCCTCCCTGACATCCCTGGGCTACAGGTGAAGAGTGAATGATCCAGTCATCCAGAGAAAAGCCACCTGGGTCATGGGTACCACCAAGTTGCATTTTATACTAGAAAAGGTTTATTTTCTCCAGACTTTTTAAAGACAGCACCAAGGACTTTAAGTGTTTGTGTCTGTGGCTGTTATTGTTGTTATTTGGGAGGAAGAAGCCCACCAAACCGAAATATAATGAGCTACAATGTGACCCAGCCCATCAAAAGTACAGAGTGGGCATGCAATACTAACAGAAATTCAACAAATGCTACAAATATTATACTCTACAAATCTGTAATTCTCCAAATGCCTTATCCCATTTCTTCCTCACAATGGTTCTCAGAGATAGGCAAAGCAGAGATTATTAACCCCTCCCCCTTTTCTTCTTTAACATTTAATAGTATTTCATTTTTTCAATTACATGTAAAGACAGTTTTCGTTTTTGTTTGATTCTGAGTTTCAAATTTTTCTCCCTCCTTCAGACGCCTTTACCCTCCCCAAGACAACAAGCAATCTGACATAAGTTATACATGTATAATTGTGTTAAATAGATTTCCACATTAGTTGTGTCATGAAAGAAGAATCAGAACAAAAGGGAAAAATCACAAGCAAGAAAAAAAAACAAAAAGAAAAGAAAGAGAAGCTTCAATCTGCATTCAAACTCCATAGTTCTTTCTCTGGATGTGGGTAGCATTTTCCTTTGCAAGTCTTTTGGAATTGTCTTGGATCATTGTATTGCTAAGAAAAGCTAAGTCATTCATAGCTGTTCATTGTTCTGCTCACTTCACTCAGCATCAACTCAAGCAAGTCTTTCCAGGTTTTCCTGAAATCCTCCTGCTCATCATTTCTTATAGAACAATAGTATTCCATTACATTAATATACCACAACTTGTTCACTCATTCCCCAATTGGTGGGCATGCCCTCAATTTCCAATTCTGTACCACCACAAAGAGAGCTGAGATAAATATTTTTGTATATGTGGGTCCTTTTTCTCTCTTTTATTATCTCTTTGAGATACAGACCTAGAAGTGGTATTATACCTCCCCCTTTTACAGATGATGACACTGAACCCCAAAGTTTAAGTGGTTTGCCCACCATTAATTTTGGTGCCTACCACAGTAAAAAAGAGCAAGACGTTTTGTCTTTGTATCTCTAGTGCTTAGCATAATCCATTGCATATAGAAAATAATAAAGAATGAATGACTGACTGAGGGAACTGGCAGGAAGAGTATGCTAAACAACATATTTTTAACTTATGGAAGCAACCCAAGGGCCTTCAGCACCAATGGACTTTCAAGTACAGCAGCCCAAGAAAGTACACAAGAGCCAGAACACAATGTATATGGCCTAGAATTAGAGGCTTTCCTCACATGCCAGCTCACCAAACTATGGCATCAGGATCTAAGGAAGCACCTGGGATCATATAAGGATCATAAAATTATAGAACTGGAAGGGACCCTAAAAATAATCTAGTCTCTAATTTTATGAATGAGATGCAGAGAATTTAGGTAACTTGTTCAATCTCATCCAGTAGCAAAGCCAATATTCAAAACCAGGTTCTCTTGACACAATGTCAAATTACCTTTGATAGATTCAGGGTCTGATGGCTTTGTCTGAGTCCAAAGGAGGGAAGACAGACCCCACCCACTTCTCGAAAACAGGGATAGCCAGAAGAGTCTCTAAAAGGACTAAAACTTTGGAGAGATAGGACAACTCAGATAATCAGTCAGAGCTCCCCAGTTGAAGTTGGCTCCTTGATCTAATATAAATTAGATCCAGAAAACAGTTATTAAAACTATTGCATCCTCAGATCCTTGTGATCCACAGATACTCTAATATCAAGCATTCTTGCTTATGCTTGCTGGCCTGCTTGCTTGGATTCTGCCTCATCTCCCCAGCTAAGAATTGTCCTTCCTCCACCAAGAAATTTGCCCAATTACCTTCAGGGTCATCCCTGTCTCAGGTAAGATATGACAGCAGAATTTATTAGATTTTATATAAAGTTACACTAAACTATTTTGTTTTCATCTATACAGGTTAGAATTCATGCCTCCAGCCCAGGATTATCCATTATGTCATTAATTATCCAATCTACTATCCTATCTTTAGACAAACAGAATCTCAGAATTGGAAGGGATTCAAAAACCATCTAGTCCAATTCACATTGGAACAAGAATCTCCTTTTTAAAAAAAATACCCAGAATTAAGATATACAGGCACATATACAGACCCATCCTGCCCTTCCACAAAGTCAGAGGGGCGATGGGGGAGGACATAGGAGAGAGCAGATTGGGGAAAGTGCTATAGAGTGGGATGGCTGTTTTAGGGTGGTGGGTAGGGGAAAGATGGGAAGAAAATTTGTAACTCAAAATCTCATGGAAATGAGTGATGTAAACAAGAACATAAACAAACAAATTAAATTTAAAAAAAAATACCCAGGTGCTAATCTAGTCTCTTTCTTAAAATCTCAAGGGAGGGATAATCCATTACCTCCTGATGAAGCCCATTCCACTTGTAGACAGCTAATTGCTTTTCTTTCCTCTTTCATTTTAATTCAGTTTTTTTTTAATTAACAACAATCTATTTTCTCTCCCTCCTGTCACCCCTATTGGAAGAAGGAAATAAAGAAAAGAAAACAAAACCCTTGTAATAAATATGCACAGTCAAGCAAAACAAATCCCCTCTTTGGCCATGGACAGCTTTAATTGTTACGAGGTTGAATAAAAGCTTTGCTCAGCCATAGGTCCATTCAGGATGAATCATTTGCTAATAAACATGCCATTGTAAATTAGAAGAAAATGAAAAGAGGTACCTTTAACAATTATTGCTGAGGAAAATTCTTAACCAAACAAGGGGAAGAACAGATTTTTTTTTAAATATATCATTCAATTGTATATTTTTTTAAAAAATACTTTTGCAAGAACAAAATCAATGCAGCTAGAATAAGAAGAGAAATAGTCAAGAGGAGAAAAATTTGTATCAAATACATCTGCTAAATGTCTAATATCCAAGACCTATAGGGAATCAACACTATTGTATGAGACCAAGAGGCACTCACTCCCAAGTTGGCTAAAGGATATGAGAAGTTATCAAAAAAAATTCAGACTATCAATAAATATGCAAAATGTTCTAAATCACAAAATAACAGACAGGCAAATTAACAAATTCTGAGTTTTCACTTTATACCCAGAAAGCAGGCAAATATGACATGTAATCCAAATAATCAATGTTGGAGGAGTAATGGGAAGAAAAGCACACTAATACACTGCTTTTGTTTCATTTCTTTTATTATGAATTTGAAAAACATCAACAAACATGAATAGCATCATATAAGCAGAAAACAAAATGAGGACTGTATATGGAATAATGAATCTCTTTTACGTTAAGTATATGCTAAATTTACTTCTGCTTTCTTTAACATATACTTTAGTATATATTAGCTATACGATCATATACTTTGCAACCATAGGTGGAGAAACTCTATAAAGTCAATTGAAACAAGAACTGAAACTGACTGTAGCTCAGACCATGAGCTTCTTATTACAAAATTCAGACTTAAATTGAAGAAAATAGGGGAAAACATCAATCCATATGGGTATGATTTAAATAACATCTCTTATGAATATGAAGTAGAGATGACGCAAAGATTAAAGGGGTTAGATCTGGTAGATAGAATGCCTGAAGAATTATGGACATAGGCACAGGAAGCAGAAACAAAAAAAAATTTCAAAGAGCAAGAAAGCAAAATGGATACCTGATGAGGCTTTTAAAAATAACTGAAGAAAGAAGGAAAGGGAAAGGAAAAGGAGAAAGGGAAAGATATAGCTAATTGAATTCAGAATTCCAGAGAATAACAAGGAGAAATAAGGTTTTCTTAAATGAGGGATGTGAAGAAATAGGAGAAAACAATAAAATGGGAAAGATGAGATCCCTTCAAGAAAATGTGAGATATCAAGGGAAAGTTTCATATGAAAATGGGCATGATAAAAGACAAAAATAGTAGGGACTTAACAGAAGCAGAAAAGATTAAGAACAGGTGGCAAGAATACACAAAAAACTATACAAGAAAGATCTTGACATCACCCATAACTATGAAGGTATGGTTACTGATCCAGACATCCTAGAGAATGAAGCTAAGTAAGCCTTAGGAAGCATTACTAACAATGACAGAATTACAGCTGAGTTATTTAAACATAAAAGATTATTCAGTTAAAGATTCGTAAAACACAGAATAGCCACTGGATTGGAAAAAAATTCGTTTATGTCCCAATCCTAAAGAAGGACAATTCCAAGGGAATTCAAATTATTGAACAATTGTTCTAATTTCACAAGCCAGAAAGGTTATGCTTAAGATTCTGCAAGCTGGTCTTCAGCAATATGTGAAACAAGAATTACCAGAGCAGGTAGGTTTTTCAAAGAGGCAGAAGAACTAGAGACCAAATTGCCAACATTCATGGGCATATGGAGAAAGCAAGGGAGTTGCAGAAAGAAAAAAAACAGCATCTGCTTCATTGATTACACTAAAACCTTTGACTATGTCGATCACAAGATGTGAGAAGTCTTCAAAGAGATGAGAGTACCAGATCATCTTACTTGTCTCCTGAGGAATCTGTTTATGGGCCAAGAAGCAACAGTTAGAAGCAAATATGGAACAACTGATTGGTTTAAAACTGTAAAAGGAGTATGACAAGCTGAGTGTACTGTCATCTCATTTATTTAACTTAAGAAGAGAAAAAGTCAAAAGGAGAAACATCTGCATCAAATACATCTGCTAAATGTTTAATATCCAATACCTATAGGGAATTCAACACTAAGACCAAGAGACATTCATTCCCCAGCTGGCCAAAGGATATGAATAGCTATCAAAAAAAATTTCAGACTATCAATAAATATGTGAAATGTTTTAAATCACCAAATAACAGACATGGAAATTAAAATACCTCTGAGTTTTCACTTTATACCCAGTGAAATCCAGGATGAAATTTCAGACTGGATGAATCAAAAGCCAGAATTAAGGTTGTAAGGAGACATATCAACAATCTCAGATATGCAGATGATACTATTCCAGTGGCAGAAAGTGAAGAGGAATGAAGATGCTTCTTGATGAAGGTGAGAGAGTAGAGTATAAAAGCTAGCTTGAAGCTTAACCTCAAAAAAATAAGTATGCCAATAGCTCAGTGGATAGAGTGTCAGGTCAGAAAGACTCATCTTTGTAAGTTCAAATCTGGCCTCAGACACTTACTAGTTATGTGACATTAGGCAAGTCACTGAACCCTGTTTGCCTCAGTTTCCTCATCTATAAAAGGAACTGGAGAAGGAAATGGCAAATTACTCCAGTGAAAATTCCAAATGGGGTCACAAATTGTTGTACCCAACTTAAATGACTAAACAGCAAAACTATCTGCCAAGCACATATTCCAGCCAGGCAGACCTTGACTTAAGGTTTCTGTTTAATACCATTGTCAGTGAATCAATATAGCCATGCTGTTACGTCCCCTCTTTTTAGACAATCAGATCTGTAATATTTGTTCCCCCGAGCTTCTAGAAAGATAATGTTAATAAACTTGAAAGTGCTCTTTGATGATTGTCAAAGAAAAACTGAGGCTTAAGGACTTGGTTGTTTCCTGCAGTCCATTCATTAGAATGAAAATTCCTTTAGAGTAGGAATTGTATAATTCTTTATATTTGTGTCCCTGGGTATAGCCTAGTGCATGACTCCTAATAATACCTTAATAAATGCTTGTTGGTTGATTAATCAGTGTAGGGAGAAGTAGCTTTGTGAACTGTGAGCTGATTTAGCCTAAGCTTTCCACTGATTACATTGCCTGACTCCCAATAAAGTCAGCACCTTGGAATGCTTCCCAAGCCTTGCTCAAAGAGGCTGCATCATCTTTCACAGGGGTCCCTCTAGGATGCTGTGAGCCTTTTTTGTACTGGATACTCATTTGTCCTGTACCTGAATTCTCCCTCAGTCTCAGTATATTCATTTCCACAGCACTTCAAAGTTCCATTTCCCCAGTAGATTCTAAACTAATACCAAATGCTGAGCTTCTTTCTGTCTTTCATTCTTTCTTTTTTATTTTATTTTTTGTTCCCTCAACACCATGGAAGAAAAACACACTAATCTTCCAGAATTGGGAGTGCTCCTGACAGCTGAAAGGAGTGATGGATGCACTGGGCAATCAATTCATCAGACCATCTAGGGATGACGTTGGCTACCACCACTCAATCTTGTCATTTGAATCATCCCGATGTACAAGATCACACTAAGATCCGGTAACAGGAATGTACTTCGTATCTCTTTTGTCAAAGATGAATGCCCAGGGTCATTCATCCAGGCCTCATGTGTGTGGGAAGTAGAGAAAGAATGGTTAATTAGATAGTTTCCTCAAGGTGAAATCAGGGATTTCAGAGGAGGGGGAATCACAGGAGCTAGAATTCAAAAATGCAATATTCCATTACTTCAATATTGCTGGTGTATAGAGAAGATGCCTGAAAGGAAAGGTTTCTTTTGGATGATGTCAAAAATCACACTTCATTTTCACAGTATTTGTTGCATGGAATTTCTCCTTGTAGGTCTTCCTAAAACCTTCCTTCATCTCCCATTTCCATGACTTCATCGCCGCATTTATTAGTCACAGCAACATTTACAGATATCAGTGATTCTTAATCCTTTTTTGTATCATGAACCTCTTTGAGAGTCTGGTGAGGCCTACAGAGCCCTTCTTGGAATAATGCTTTAAACTGCATAAAATAAAACATTATACGTAGGACTACTAAGGAAACCAAAGGTTAGCAAAAATAAAGATATCATTTTCTTCTTATTCAAGTTCATGAACCCCTTAAAATCTGCTCATAGAGTCTTCCATGAATCCTAGGTTAAGAACCTTATGAGTGTGTGTGTGTGTGTGTGTGTGTGTGTGTAACAAAGAGAGAGTTATCTATGTAGATACAGATACAGATATATAGAGAAGGGGGTTGGCTATATACATATATATACAAACATACATGTACACATATTATACATGAAATAGTAACAGAGAAAAACATTATTTTATTCTACAGAAAGTAACCATATGAAGTAAAGATCAAAATAGTAATGCCTGGTATACAGTTAGATTCATGGACCCCCTCAAAAGAACTCTACTGTTTCTTATTGCCTGACTCTGTGAAGAGAGAAATCATCATTCTGCTGTGTATCTCTGCTCCCTCAAAACTACCTCAGGTCTCTTGCATGGGGCCCTGCACATAGTGGGTATCTAATAAATGCTGAATTTTATAGATAAGGAAATTTTACAGATGAGAAAAATGAGGCACAGAGAAGTTTTCGTCAAGATGACATCACTAGTTAATCTCTGCTAACCTCTAAATTCTACTAGCTTGTTTTTCAGAATCCTATGTCTTTATTCTCTGATATTTCCATAACTAAAAAAAAGTGCACTCTGCTCTTGGACCCAACTTCCCCCAGAACTCCTTAACAAATTATAAGGAAAAGCATTTATGCCTTTTGTTAATTGTACATGGAATTAATGTGCAAATAAATGAAAATTTATAATATTTCACTATCTTGCAAATATTTACATTGTGTTAATTCCCAAGGCATGTTTTAAAGTAACAAGCTAATCTGCACAATTTTCTATTGAAAAGAATTTGGTCGGGGGTAGTTACAGGGGTAAGGAAGGTGAAGAGTTCCTTTTTTTAAAAAATCAAAAGTAATTACTTTTTAAAATATACTCTTTCCTCCAGGCAGTGGACATTCATGATTTCAAGCTGAAATTCTCTTTATTTCTATCACATTCTCAAAATTTCTAACCTAAAATAGTAACTATGAATATAATTTTTTCTGCTTCATTTGTCACTTTCTCTGTTCCTCAATTTCCTTTCCACTTCTCCCTAGAAATTGCCCCTCAATTTTTAATAATTAGTCTACTTTGATAATTCTTTTATTTTAGTTCTAAAATATATGCTATTGCTGCATTCACATAATGCCTCAATTCCCAATGCACTGATCACCATTTTTAGAATAGTACAGTAATAATAATCTCTTCCATTTCAGGAGAACCTTTTTCTCTGAGAAACACAAGGTCCTTTACAGGCATTTTCTATTCCCAATGAAGTAGACTAGATAGGAATAAGGACACATGCCATTTAAAGTCTTTCACAATCTGGCTCCAATCTCCCTCTCTAGGCTTATTCATCATTATTTCCCTCCATACACTGCAATTGGTCAGCTTGCTACTCCTCACACATGATGCTCTTCACCCTGGCTGTTCCCCTGACTGAAATGTATTTCCTACTCACCTCCAGTTCCCTGTTTTCATTTTGCCTAAAACCTTTTAATGGCAAGCAAAAAAGTATGTAACATCTTGTTCCAGCTATTTAATTATGTAGCACCTTGTTTCAGTCCAAGTTTCTTTTAAGCTTTGCCCATGATTTTATCAAGTTAAGAAACAGAACTTGCAAACCCCACAACTTGTGAATCCTACAACTTGTGAACCCCTGTTGCTGACACAACAGGAAGGGGAGGAGCTAATGGCCATATATAAGGAGAAGCCCAAGGTAGGAGAGACCAAAAGTGAGAAGAGAACTCTTGTGGTGGTAGAGTTGAGAAGGAGAAAACTTGTGGTATCCCAGCACTCTATGTTTGTCTGTTCTGTCTGTGCTGATTTTTGTTTGTGATACTTTGTACAGAAGCCCTGGGATCTTACTGAAAGCTCTGAAAGAGAATTTTCTGGCTGTCTGTTTTCAGAACTCCTGGAGGAGGGTTTCGGAGGTCCTGGGACTTTACTGATGATGTGTTGACCTCTCAGACCTTTTTGTGGGTCTCTGTTGATTTCACAGGCAGATAGTGAATTGATGGTGGGGCCGGCAATGTGTATGAATGCTATTTTGTCTTTGTTAAGCTTTGTCTTCCCAGAAAGAGAAACTGTGAAGGACTTGAGGTGGACTGGACATTGTGAGCTTCAATATGGAACTAGACAAGGAACTGGACAAGGAGCTGGATAAGGAGCTGAGAGCTGCCTACCTTCGACTCCAGGTGATAGTTGGATAGTTTCAAGCAGGAGCTGGGATCATGGAAGAGGAATCATGGAATCTAAGAGACAGCCTTGAGTCAAGATGAAAAGACCTCTTCTTGGGTACTTAATGCTGACTAAGGAAAACATGATTTACTGTGAGTTGGAGTGGAGAACTTTGATCTTTGTACTTTGTGTCCCTTAAGGAGGCTTGCTCCTTAAAGATGATTGAGTTAAGGACTTACTAAATGATATCTTTTAAACTTTAAAACTATGTGGCCACTTTGGTGAAAACTATGTGGCTGCTTTAGTGATAAATTGTTATGTTATAACATTGTGAATACTGTATTTTGGTTTCTGTTAATGTTTTGCTTTAATTTACTGCTGAATAAATAGAGAGTTCATTATGCTATATAATCAGAACCTTAAAGCTGTTCATAGCAGCAGCCCTCTGGAAAGCCGCTTGTGCTTGGCTTTACAAACCTTTCCTGATTCCTGTCCTAGTAGCTTATACTCTTCCTCCACCCCGTGCTCCCCCCAAAAATCTTTGAACTTCTCTTGTATACATTTTGTATTTATATTATACATGCACATTACTTATTTGTATACCAGCATTGTAGTACATGAGTGGAAAGGAACCCTGGTTCTGGAGTCAGATGAAATGGTTTCGGAGTCACAAAATTTGAAAGTCAATAGAGACTTTAATGGCCATATATTCTAACACACACAAAAGAAGTCTCCATATAAAATATTAAATGAGTAATGATGAATTTTTTGCTTAAAAAACTCTGAGGAAGGGGAGGGAGCCTACCTCCTCCTATGAGCTCCAACTCCACTTTTGGACAGCTCCAATAGTCAAGTTTTGTTGTTCTTTTTTCTGACCTGTGTAATAGCAATGGAATTTGAAGATCCTCTTGTATTTGCAATCAAACTGGTACTTAGCATCTTGTTCCGAGTTGACAATTGTGTCAAGTATTAAGACCCAGAACTTGGGGATCCTACAGTGGGATGGACTTGTTGATGTAATAGGAAGGGGTGGAACAGGGAGAGACTAATACCATATATAAGGAAAAGCCCAAGCTGAGAGAGGCCAGAACTGCTTCAAGTGAGCTTCTGGAGGCTGGGCTACTACTGCTGGAGAGAGAGAAGAGAACTGAAAACTGAACTGAGAAGAGCTGAGAAACGAAAAGAGAGGAGAATTGGGGGTAAGCATGGTTGTGGTATCAGTACTTTGTTTTCATTTTACTTTGTCAGATTCATTTGTGGTTAGAGGACGATGCTGTTGGTACAGAAGCCCTAGGACTTTGCTGCTTTTTCTGGATTTTCTGGATTTTCTTGTTGTAAATTTACAGAAATCCTACAGGAGGGCCTTGCTGATGATTTCAGAGGTCCTGGGACTATACCAATGATTTGTGTTGAGTTCTCAGACCTCATTGATGGGTCTGAGTTGATTTCACAGGCAGAAAGTGAATTGATGAGGATATCAGCAATGTGTTTGTTATTGCAGCTTTGTTAAGCTTTGTCTTCCCAGGAACAGAAACTGTGAAGGATTTGAGGTGTACCAGACACTGTGAATGAACTTCAATGTGGAATGGGAACTGGACAAAGAACTAAGAGCTGTCTGCCTTTGAACTCAGGTGACAGTGGGACAGATTCAGGCAAGAGCTGGGACCATGGAAGAGAAACCATGGAAGCTGAGAGCTTGCCTCGTCAAGATGAAAATACCTCTTCTTGGGTATTAATGCAAACTGAGAAGATCATGATTTACTAGGGGTGGAGAACTTTGACCTTTATATTTAGATTATTGAGTTCAGAACTTACTAATTAAGGATGATTGGGAACTAATCTCCAAGTAAGAAGAAAGAAGACTTTTCAATTGAAGAGATTAAGACAATGTGACCTAGGGGGGGAAGACTTTGACCTTTGTACTTTGTATCAATTAAGGAGGCTTGCCTAAATGAAGGACTTACTAAATAAAGGTTATCTTTTGCTTAAAACTATGTGACCACTTTGGTGAAAACTATGTGGCCATTTTAGTGGTAAGTTGTTATGCCATAACATTGTGAATGCTGCACTCTGATTTCTTTGAATGTTTTATCTTAGTTTGTTACTGAATAGAGAGTTTGCTATGCTATGTAATCAGAACCTTGAAAGCTGTTCAAGTCCTCTGGAAAGCTGCTTGTGCTTGGCTTTACAACATGCAACTTCTACCTGTCATTATTGGCAGCAAGGTGGCCCAGTGGATAAAGTGCCAGACTCTTTGTGAGTTCAAATCTAGCATGTCCTCACTGTGTGACCTTAGGTAAGTCACTTGGCCCTGTTTGCCTCAGCTTCCTCACCTGTAAAATGAGTTGCTGAATGCAATGACAAACCACTCCAGCATCTTTGCCAAGAAAACCCCAAATGGGGTCACAGAGAGTCCAGTGTGACTGAACAACAACAACTCATTGTTCCTGGCTCTGCCTTTTGGAACCAAATAGAGTAAATTCAATCCCCTCTCCACATAACAATTCTTCCCATACTTGAACATAACCATTGTGCCTCATCCCCCACCCCAGTCCTCTCTCCTCCAGGCTAAATATACCGAAATATACCTAAATAAATATGCTCCAGTTGATCCTCTAATGGCATGGGCTTAAGGCCTTTCATCATTCTGGTTGCCCTTCACTGGATCTTCTCAACTTTATCAAAGGCCTTCCTAAGGAGCCATTCCCAGAATGGAACACAGGACTCTAAATGAGGTCTTACAAGGGCAGAATACAGTGGGATTGTGTATCACTTCCCTATTCATATAAGTTTTGCCTCTCATTGTAGCCCAAAATCATATTATCTTTTCAGCTGCCACCCCACACAGCTGACTCATAGTGGCTTGCAGTCCACTGAAACCTCCATATCTTTTTCAGATCATCTGCTATCTAATTGTGCCCTCCCAGATCTTACTTGATTTTTTTGTACCTAAGTGTGAGACTTTACATTTATCTCTAATAAGTTAATCAAATCTCCCCCTCAGATACTTACTATTTGACCTTGAGCAAGTCTCTTAACCTGAGCCTCAGTTTCCTCATCTGTAAAATACAGGGATTGGACCATGTTGTTCCCCCCTCCAAAAAAGAAGGTTAGCTTTCTGAGGGTAAGAAATGTGCCATTTTTGTCTCTGTGCCCCCACTGCCTAACAAGTACCTGGCATTTAACAACTGCTTAATAAATGTGTGTTCAAGGATTAGTTACTGCACATAGATATATAGATTGTTGATTATCTGACTTGCCCACAGTCATAAATTAATGCAAGGAAATCTTTGAGTTTCTAGCCTAGACTAGAATTGGGGTCAGTACCTTAAACCGTTATGTACCATCGATGATTTCTCACTGGACTGCTTGCTGCATCCAGCTCCCTCCCTGGGGCACTCCCTACCCCTTCCCACTCTGTTTGTAAGAATTATTACAGGCTGATGGGAGATAGACCTGGGCTCCCTGACACATGTATTTCTCAAGGCACTCTTCAAGAAGTTAATCTCCATAACAATTCTGGTATTGTAACAATGACTAAGTGCCTGTGAGCCCTTTCCACCTGATTTAAGATGCAGCTAAGCCTCCTAGAAAGAGTTGCCATGCATTGCTAATGCCTTAGACTGCCAGTCTTTCCCTGCACTTATCTTTAAATATATCCCATTATTTAGTATTACTCTCAAAGGTCTGTCCATCTCCCAGTGTTGTCCAATAGCCACATTTAGACATGTTGCTCCTCTGATTCCCACTGGCATTGCATAAGCTTTATAATCATCTTACCTTTAATCTTCAGAGGAAATTTTCCCAATGTCAGAGACAGCTACTCTCATATAATTCAAGCACATCCCTTTTCATAGACTAAGAAATGCTTTTATTCCTTCCAACAAATAAAAAGATTTTAAAATCGATATTGAACAGGCAGAAAAAATATCAGGTAGCTAATCCTCTAATCTTTTATACAAATCTCATATCAGTTCCAGAATTTAAACCCAGATGTTGTTGTTTGCCCTTCATTTTGAAGAGGACCAATAACATCTTGGGGTGATGTCCTGCCTTGCTTGTGAGTTAGATTTAAGTGAGGCAGAGTCGCACAAAGTCATCAACTTCACTCTCTCTTCCAGAGTCATCAAAGTCAGGACAAAAAGTCAGGATCATTGGTGATGACCTGGGATGCAGTGGATGCCCTTGCTATCTTCCATGTCTGACCATGCTTTAAGTACTCTACAGCACCTGCTTCAGTCACCTTCATGACCAATGGAACAAATTATTCTCATCCATCCTTCTGCTGGGGGAAGTTTTCACATGCTTGAGGTAAACACCTCCATAGCTCACTGATGGGTTTGAGGCCCTCCAGCTTCCCGCAATCTGGTCTAGCCTGTCTACCAAGATGGTTTTACTAAGGTTTGACTACTGTGCATGGAGTACAAGTATAATTTCTTGGAGCCACAGGTGGACCCCAAAGGTGGATGAGCAGCCTTGGGAAAGGCTTAGCAAGCCCTTATACCAGACGTGCTAGCCCTCCCTATACCCAGATACTGCAATACTGAAAAGAATCTGGGAGAGGGAAAGGTATGGACAAGTTTAGTAGACCCCCAGAGAGGAAAAAAAATTATGCACATCCTTCCCTTTTCTATTTCTCATTTCCCTTATTACTCAATTAAGTGCCTTACATTTTTCAAAACATTTTCATGAACATATCTTATTTGATCCTCACCATTCACCTGTGAGGTGGTTGGGTCAGTACTATACTAACATGGAAACTCATTTTGCTATTAGTAGTCAGGACATGACTAAATGTATTCAACGAAGAGTGTGATTTTGGACCCATTTGTGGGATAGATGAAATTCAAATTTGCAATGTGAAAATTATTCAAAGCCTCTTAAATCAGATAAATGAAATCAAGACAATCATAAGATACCAACCATCAAATAAGTACCCAACAAGGGATTTTTTTTTATTTGAAATTCAATGTTGGCAGGACTAAGGGGAACAAGCACTAGATTACATTGTTGGCATTACTATAGACTACTGAAAATTTTTTGAAAAGCAATCTGGCCATAAATAATAACAAAACTGATTCTACCTAGTCATCCCATTGTTAGAATTCTACTTTAAAATTCCAGTAATCAAAAAAAAATTCCAGTGGCCTCACCATTTTAAAGATATTGATATGGCATCCAAAACATTGATGCTTTCTCATCCTGTGCAAATGCTTGTACTCCAATAAATTCTTCATAAACAAATTACCCATCATACAACAGATCTTCCTCTAACTTGTTTTTAATATTTCTTGTTAACCATTCTCTAGATTATGTTAATGTTCCATGAGTAAAAGGATCAAAGAAAGAAGAAAAGGATTCATATGTGCAAAAATATTTATAAGGAGTTTTTTTAATTGAAAAATAATTGGAGGGGTGGCTAGGTAGTACAGTGAATAGAGCACCAGCCCTGGAGTCAGGAGGACCTGAGTTCAAATCCAGACTCAGACACTTGATACATTTATCAGCCATGTGACCTTGGGCAAATCACCTAACCCAGTGGTTCTCAACCTGTTGGTCACAACCCCTTTGGAGGTCAAGCAACCCCTTTGGAGGTCAAACAACCCTTCCACAGGGGCTGCCTAAGACCATTGGAAAACACATATTTCCAATGGTCTTAGGAACCAAGATACCACTCCTCTATCCATCTCCAGGCACGTTCACCCACGTGCAGATACGCCCACATATGAGTATTAAAGGGTCATGGCATTAGGAAGGTTGGGAACCACTGGCCTAACACCAATTGCCTTGCCTTCCCTCCTGCAAAAAGCAAAAAAAAAAAAATTGGAAAATAAGAGGGTACCCATAAATTAGAGAATGGCTAAAGAAATTGTCACATATTAATATATGATAAAAATATAAAACTATTAGGTATGATGAAGGAGGCAGTTGCAGAGACCTGGGAAGACTTATGTAAACTAATGCTGACTGAGGTAAGCAAAACCAGTATAATGATTTATGTAATAATAAAGACAAACAATTTTGAAAGACTGAAAAACGTGAATCAATTTGATGACCAATCATGATTCCAGGGACCTCATTATGAAGCATGCTACCCCACTCCCAACAGAGATGATATTCATGGTGTAGAATAAAACATACATTTTTCTAACATAGACATTATGCGAATTTGTTTTGCTTGACTACATATTTGTTACAAGGTACTTTTTTTTCCTTTTCTCCTTCTTAGCGCAGAGGTGAGAGAGAAAGGTAGGAAGGAGAGAAAATATGGCTAACTGAAAAATTAAAAATAAAAAATGTTTAATATTTATATCTCAAGGGTACTAAGAGAGACCTTAAGAGTGTCCTTGTATCTCTTCTAACCACCATGTAAATGCTTGCCCTGTGTGAGTTCTCCATAAAAAAAGTCTTTTTGGCAAGCATATATTTTACCTTTGAACAATGTGGCATAACTTAAATAAATATTAAATATTACTTATTAGAAAATGACTTTGGTCACATGAGAAGAACAAAAGATAATAGATGAATAACTCAAGTGCTGCATAATAGTTAATAATAACTTGAGCTATTCATCTGTTACTTCTTGTTCTTATGTGACCAGTACAAGTTCGTTTCTAATAACATTTCCTAAATGATACCCTTAAGTTGCTTTTTTGCATGACTAGTTGGCAATATACTCATATTACTTATACCCTCCATCTTTCTCCATTGCTCCTTGAGTCACCTATAATTTTTATTCTAAAGAAATTTGGGGTACTCCTAAAGATTTCAAGAAATTTGATAGTCCCTTTACTCTGCTCTAGTCAGGAGCATTGTGTTCAGTTCTGGATGTCATGGTTTATGATGGACATTTATAAGGGGGAGAACATAAAGAGTTAGTGAAAAGCCTGAGTTCATATTATATAAAAACCAGCTGAAGGAACTTGGAGCTGTTTTAGACTATTTGAGGCTATGGAAAAGAGATTAGATTTGTTATACTTGGTCCCAGAAGGCAGAACCAAGAACAAGGGGGAGAAGTTGCAAGGAGGCAAATCTAAGTCTGATAACTTCCTAATAATTTGATCTGCCCCAAAGCACAAAGGGTCTTCAATCATAGGCTGGATGTCCATTGCCAGACATGTTATAGTTGGGTTTCCTTTTTGAATATGAGTTGGACTAGATGGCTATTGAAGTCCCCTCCAATTATAGAGGAGAAGTGAAGTAAGTAGAGTATGGCATTTGAGGACAGGAAGACCTGAGTTCAAATCTTGCCTCAAATACTTACTAGTCAGGTGACCCTAGACAAGTTAATTGACCATTATTTACCTTAATTCCTTCAACTGCAAAATGTGGATAATAATAGCATCCACCTCCCAGGGTTGTTGTAAGGATAAAATAAGATGACATTTGTAAAGTGCTTAACAAAGGGCCTTCCACATTGTAGGTATGTAGTCAATGTTTGCTCCCTTCCTTTCCCCTTCTAACTCTGTGATATACAAAGTAACATATACTTTGAATATAACCACACTTCTTAAATAAAGGCAAAATATCTTTGTTAATATGCTAAAGGATTTAGAAGGAAACATAAAGCAAATGTACAATAATTAATAATAGTAAGAACAAGGTTTACAAAATGTTGTGTTTATATTGTCTCATTGGATAGAATGATCCTATAAGTAGATGTTTTCAATTATGCTTATTTACCGATAAAGAAACTGAGGCAGACAGAAGTGAAGTAACTTGCCCAGAGTCACATAGCTAGCAAGTATATCTGAGGCCACATTCGAACCCAGAAAGATGAGTCTTCCTGACTCCGGGCCTAGCACTTTATCTGTTCTGCCATCTCGTTACTCTAAGGTGAAATTCTCAGATAGATAGATAGACAGATATAGATATCCATACACATATATGTACATATATACATGGAAATTTGTCACATACACACGTGTGCTGTGTACCTATGTTATATACATATGTGTGCATATACATGTGCTGTATGCACATATAACGTGTGCGCGCATGCATGTGTGTGTGTTCTTATCATACGTAGAGTTAGTATTACAGGCTTTGAGTTAGAAGGGATCGCAGAAATCATCTAGCCCAAGTAACTCTTGTGGAAATTTAAATACATCTTTATTTTACTAAGGGTCACCAGAGGCTTTAACCAAATTGTTAGCTTTAACAGTTTAAGGCTAAAGAGGATCCTAATTCATGCCATGTTCCTAGGCATTCTCTGCATTGACTGTTAGCTGGAGCCTGGTCTTTTCTTATGACACCTACAGCAGTGAAAAAGAACACTGAAAAATGGTTGATCTGGGGTTTTTAGTCACATTGACAAGTGAAACTGAACTATTTACAGAGTTGGTCCTATATACATGGAAGAAATCAGTCATTAAAAGAGAAAAAAAAATTAATTGACAGAAAAGGGCAGATGTGGCCTTTGTCACAAGAAATACAGAGTGTGTCAAAAATCCCACAGTCTCCTATATTTCACTCCAGTTTCTGTACATCAAGAAAAGGAGTAGATTCCATCAGCGTTGGCAAAAGTAATTTTCTCTAGAGATGTAATGGAAAGAACATTGAACTCAGAATCAAATTTTGGGTTCAAATTTTGGTTTTGACATATACAAGCTATATGACCCCAGGTAAGTCAAACAACTTCTCTGAGTCTCAGTTTCCTCATCTATCAAGTGGGGAGAATAATATTTGCATTACCTCACAAAATTGTTGTAAAATGAGTTACTGTTATCATTAATGAAATAAAATATAGAATGTTACCACACCAAAAAATATTCTCAGGTCTATATCACACTAAAAATGAGTGCCACATTCACACACAGAGGGCAACAGAAAGGCATGTGGTGGGTAGGAACGAGCTACCCTGATAATTGATAATATTTATTATCATTGATAATATTTACTTCTTAGATATTTAAAATGTTTGGGATTTCATCATGTCATGTTAAGATGAATCAAGAGCTAAAAAATGCAGACTAGGAAAAAGCCATTCAAAAACATGGCTAGTGAAGGTATATTTACTTCTTGCCACTCTAGGCAAAAGCTTGGGATTCTGGCACCTAGGGAAAATTCATTTGCATGGGAGGGGTGCAACGACATACTAAACAACCCCCAGAAGGAGGCAGAAGATGGACCCCAAGAGAAGGACAGGACCTTCATGGTGCCTAGTCATTTACAAGGAACAACTAGATCCTCCAAAAAAAAATTTACACATAGCATATTTTAAAGTTTAATCTGTATGAATGTATTGACAAGTTTTCCATCATTTAAGTCTAGTCAATCAACAAAATGATAAATCAAGTCCTGGTTTACAACATCAGATGATTTAATAAAAATCTAATTTAAAATTTAATAATGGGCTTGTGTCAATATTGTGAATGTTCCTTAAAACCTATCTATGACTAGAAAGAACAGAGTTTGAATGCAGATTGAAGGAAACTACCTGCTCTCTTTCTTTTTCTTATTTGGTTTTGTTTCCTCTTTCTCATTATTCATTCCATGGGTTACAATCCTTCTTTACAACCTGACTAATGTCTAATGTGAAAGTACTTGCAGATCCTATACTTGATTACATGCTGCCATGGGGGGTGGGGAGGGAGGAGAGAAAGGGGGAGAAAATTTGAAATTCAAAGGATTGTGGAATTGAATCATGTAAACTAAAAGTAAACAAACAAATTAATAAAGACAAAAAAACCTATCTATGCACCCATCTTATAGAACTTATCTATATCCTTCCATAAATTCACCAAAGGGGGTTCATTGAACATGATGGAGATCTCCCTCTAGGTCAGCGGTTATCCACCTGTACGTCACAGCCCTTTTGGGGGTCCAACGGGGTTGCCTAAGACCATGGGAAAACACATATTTCCAGTGGTCTTTGGAACCCAGACACCGCTCCTCTGTCTGTCTCAGGTGGGTCCGCCCACATGCAAATACGCCCACATACGAGTATTAAAGGGTCGGAGCATTAGGAAGGTTGAGAACCACTGCTCTAGGCTTTTTGACATTTCGAGAATATCAGTAGAACACACAAGCTGCCCACCAGTTATGTCTCATTCTTGCACATGACTGGTCTATATTCTTTCTCTGATCATACATTTGACAATATCTTTTATACTAAGGCTGTAGCTCCTGGTTTGTTAGGAGATGTAGCTTGTTCCTACCCACCACATGCCTTTCTGTTGCCCTCTGTGTGTGAATGTGACACTCATTTTTAGCTCTTCAGAGATTGTAAGAAAAGAAGAAGTTGAAAGAAAAAAATTGAAGAAAGAAAATAATTTAAAATGAGGACCTGAAGTAGGGTTGGTGGCAGTAGGAACTGAAAAGAAAACTAGAATCAATGAAAAATTTAGAGAGGTAAACAACTGATTAAACATATGGGGTTAAGGATGATGAAAAAGTTTTAAAAAAAAAATTTATGAGCCTGGATAAATAAAGGTGTGGTAAAAGGAAGTTAAAGGGGAACCTGGGTTCACCTCAGGTCAATCTAGTGAAAACCTCTCAGAGAATAGGAAGGCTTCTCTTTTTCAGCCTGTAACCTTGGCACCAAGACATGCTGATGGACTGAAAAAAAAACACTAGGAATTCCAGTTCCAACTCTCCCCTTTACTTGGACAAGTCATTTCGTTTTTATAAGTCTCAAATCCATCAACTGTAAACTGAAGAGACAGAACAAGATGACCTCTCGTCCCTTACAATGCTAACAATCAGTGAGTCAGTCCAGCTTCTTTCGTCCTTCTTTCCTTCTTTCATCCCTTCCTCCCTGCTGAGTTATCCTAGTACTGTTTTCCATTAGAATGCCAAATCTACTTTGCAATATAAAGGGTGAAGAATTCCTAGGTAAACATTTTTGGGTCTTTCTCCAAAATGAGAACAACCATGTATTTTTAGAATTACTGTGATATTCCAAAGATATTGGACTGAATCATCTACACAGGGAAGAATAAGTGGATGAAGAATGACAATTACGTAGATCATAATATGCAGTTGGATGAGCACCAGTGCTGCAGATAGACAAAGAGCTGAGTAGGAAGAAGGGAACAGGCTTAATCATATTTGGGAAATTAGGCAGTATTTTCAATGATGCCCAGCTGTTCCCTATTACAAAATCTCCTTTTCAACCTCAATATTCTCCTAATGATGACATGTGGCTGCAAACCATCAAACAATAATAAAAGCTAGTGCTTCTATGATACTTTCAGGCTTACAAAGCACTCTATATATGTTGTCTCATTTGATCTTTACAGCAACGCTGGGAGTGAGGTGCTATTATTATCCCCATTTTACAGCTGGAGAAAATGAGGCAGACAGAGGTGAGATAAGTTACCCAGGATCACGCAGAGAGTAAGTCTCCTCACTGAGGACACCTATAGTTGACAGAAATCCAGAAAATGAGTCAAAGGTAACAAACAGTTAGCCTGAGTGTTCTATTAGTACCCAATCATAAGCAACTGAAAGGCTCAGAAGAGCTCTGCTACACTGGGCAGGTTCATTGATCTGTGCAGAATTCATGGAAGGACATGGATCAAAGTCATAGAAGATAAGATGAGTCACATGTGGCTTGGAAACGTTGCCCACTTGTTTCCACGAAAGATGTCAAATTCCATCTTCTACAGGAAGCCTTCCCTAACTCCTCCTAATTCTAGCACTTTTCTTCTTCTAATTATCTTATATTTTTCCTGTATATAACTTGCTTTGTGTATATCTGTTTACAAGTTGTCGCCCTCATTAGATTGTAAGCTTCTTGAGGGCAGGGAGTGTCTTCTGCCTCTTTGTGGATCCCTAGCACTTAGAACAGTACCTGGCACATAGTAGACACTTAATAAACATTGATTGATTGATTCATTGATTGAGGAATAAAACAAACAGAGGTTAAAGTGACTTGCCCAGGGTCACACAGCTAGAAAGTGTCTGAAGTGGGATTTGAACTCAGGTCTTCCTGAATCTTCCATCTTTTTAAAAAGGAATTATTGTAACATTAATCTCTCTCTCTCTCTCTCTCTCTCTCTCTCTCTGCAGGTCTCATTTTGTTGTTGAGGAAATGGAGACAAACACAGGTGAAGTGACTTGCTTACAGTAACACAACTAGAAAGTGTCTGAGGTTCACATCTGAATGCAGCCCTTCCTGACCCCAGGCCCGGTGCTCCATCCACTGCCTTCTTGACTTTTCTGACCCTCTATTTCCTCACCTGTAATATGAGGGATTTAGGCTAGTTGACCTTGAGACTCCCTGCCTGCTCTGAAAGATTCTGGGTCACAGAAAGGAAGGAGATTCAGACCCCAGAAGAGCAGGGTGGTGGTTTTGTCCTGATGCCTCCGCAACCTCCCACAAATACAGAGTTCTTATGGAGCATGTGAGGGGGGAAAAGATGAGGGGAGAGAAGCAGAGGAAAACAAATATGTTACATGAGTCACATGAGATATCAGTTCAATTCAACTCAACAAGTATTTGTTAAGTCCCTGTTAAATGTCTGACACTATTCTATATCCTGGAGAAACAAAGCAAAAATTCCTGTCCTCGAGGAGATTATATTCTATTGGGAAAAAAACAAAAAGGGGGAGCTAGTTAGGTAGCTCAGCTGACAGAGCACCACCTCAGAGTCAGGAGGAACTGAGTTCAAATTCAGATTCAGACACTAGCTGTGTGACCTTGGACAAGTCACTTAAACCCACTGCTTTCAGAAAAAAAATTTTAATAAAAAGAAAAAATTAGTTAATATGTACATAATACTTTTGAGGTTTACAACACACTTTATAGGCATTATCTCATTTAATCTTCATAACAATTCTTTAAAGTAGATGCTATTATTCTCCTCCCAATTCCAAGAAGAAGGCTGACATGTTATACACAGCTTCAGCACTTCTTTTTTAATATTTCAATGGTCCTCATCAACATGAGACCTCCCTCTACTGGCACCAGTGGCAAATCATCCATGCTTCCTTAACCTATGCAATTCTTGTCTATGTTTAAATCCTCCACAGAAAAAATATTGTTAGGCTCTTGTCTTTCACTGAGACTGAGTATGTTAAAAGTTATCAGCAGATCATTCTACAATTTATCACCATGCTGGAAGCTGACAGATGTGATTTGTGACTTCACCAAGAAGGGACAACCACTCGTACTATAAATTCAATAGTGAGGATGCTCAACAAGTTCTTTGGGGAACTTAGAGAAAGTAAAAATTTTTCTCACAACACAGTCCGCAGTTTTGCTGTCATTTGCCTGTTTTCTGACAAGCTATCTGAGGGAAAGAATAGGCTCTAACATCTTAGAGATCTGGAAACACTGAAACAAAACACTGGATTACCGCTGCAAGAATTGCTCTTGTTACACTTTTCAGCAAACGAGGACAAATGTTTTGTAAGACGCTTGCAAAGAGGTAGTCACCCCCAATACTTGTTATTCAGAGTAGCCATGTGTTTCCTGGATATTCAATGGGTTCCAAATTCATAGAGTTGATTTCCAAGAACTTATTTATACTTCAGTTCAGTCTAACAGGCATTTATTATTATTTATATTATTATCAAGCACTAAGAACCTTAAAGATGCCATGCTCTGTGCAATGTGCTGGAGATACAAGACAAAAAAAAATTATAAGATAGTCTCTGCCATCCAGGAGATTAAAGTCTACTGAGGAGATGCTGGGGGGATTGGCAGAGTATAATACACAGGTAAGGAAATGCAAGATGACTTGAGGAGAGATTACAAAGAACTTGGGAAGAGGGGTAGTCAGGAAAGGCTTCCTATAGAAGGTAACACTGGAACGCAAGGGCCCAGGTAGAGGGGGTAATCTTGACAAGTATCACCAAAAGAAAATGGGACAATGTAGAGGGGCTTAAGGTGTGGAAAATAAAAGAAGAGGGGGATCATGGCAGATGGTCTCTATTTTCTCAGTGATTTCTTAGCACAGTACCATGCTGAGACAAGATCATCTGATGAGAGGAAAAGGAAAAGAGACTGTATATGGGGTCCCAAGGAGAGAAACATTTTGGAACAACTATATTGGAGATTGTGATCAAGGAAAGGATAAAAAGATTGTGCTGGTGCAAAAGATCCAGTTAAGATAAGATAAACTTTAGTGAACCCATTTAACACTCTGGACTCTCTAGGAGCATTTATCAGCAGAGAAGTACAAACAAAAGGCAGATAGTGAGCCCGAAGGGGATTTGACCAAAAGTCTCTATTAGATATGATAGATTTTAAAATAGAGTTATGTAGTTGAACTTACATGGAGTTAAGACTATGAAGGGAAGAAAGTGGGGCTAGCAAAGGATGAACTGGGAAGACAAAGATGAGCCCAGAAGTTAGAGGTCACAGTGAGGTTACGATGAAAGAAAGAAATTTTAAAGTTCCATATCACAGAGGTCTTAGTACCATGGTTATAACTCAGAACAAATTTTCCTCTCAAAAATATGTTATAAATGGTGACTGCATTCATAGGTCAATACACAAAAGCTTATTTAACCCATAATATAGTTGAACTTTGGCCCTGATACTTTGATGAGTTTGACATGTCTTTTCATGCAGTTGTTTGTCAGTGAACAAATGACTGGCTTATTTATAATTTTTTCCTGGCACTATCTCCTGTAGTCTACCAAGGTTAACTTCTCCCCTCAAATCTCATACACAGAGCATCTTGTTTTACAACTCTCTAATGCACTTATTATGCAATATTATGTTTTCCAACAAACATATATGTATATGTTTATATACTTATATTCATATGTGTATATATATACGTATATGTGTATGTGTGTATACACACACCATCCCAGAAATTGACAAATGCTGCCAAAAGATCAGAGACTGAGAGCTGGAAAGGACCTTCAAGGTCATTGATTTTATAGATACAAGGACTGAGAATCGAGAAATTTAGGGGTGGCTAGGTGGCACAGTGAATAGAGCACCAGCCCTGGAGTCAGGAGGACTTGAGTTCAATTCTGGTCTCAGACACTTGACACATTTACTAGCCATGTGACTTTGGGGAAGTCACTTAACCCCAATTGCTCTCCAAAAAGCAAAAAAGAGAATCAGGAAATTTAATTGGTCTTCCCAAAGTCACCCAGTAAGCATCAGAAGTGAGATATGAATACAGTCTTCCTAAATGCAGAATCAGTGGTCTTTGCTCTGTAAATTCCTAACGGGAAAAAAAATTTTTTTAATTCTTTATAAGAAGGAACCATGTCTTTTCTAAGTTTTCTATCTCCTGGTTGCCTAGCATAGTGCTCAGCCAATGTTAAGCATTCAATAAATATTCATTATATTACACATATGATTGAAATAGAGCTGGACGAGAAAACAGGACACCTGGGTTGTTTCAACTCTCCTATACAAGAGCTCAAAGATCCAAGATCTTTCCAGCTTTTCGTTGTTGTTGTTTAGTCATGTACAAGCTCCCCCCACCTGATCCCCATACCCCCGCCATGCCTCCATTTGGGACTTTCTTGGCAAAGATACTGGAGTGGTTTGCCATTTCCTTCTCCAGTTCATTTTACAGATGAGAAAACTGAGGCAGACAGGGTTAGGTGACTTGTCTGGGGTCATACAGCTAGTAAGTGTCTGAAGCTGGATTTGAACTCAGGAAGATGAATCTTTCTGACTCCAGGCCTGGTGTTCAATCCACTGCAAACTCTTAAGTCTCTTCTACTCTGGCCTGGGTTCTAGATTTCACAAGGAAGAGAGAGAGAGGAGAGGAGAAGGGAGACAATGTTAGCATAATGGAAAACACATTGACTTTAAAGTACAGTGACCTGCTTTCAAATCCCACTTCTGACCCTTATAAGTTGTGTGACCCTGGGCAAGTTACAACATTTCCCTGCACCTAAGTTTCCTCACCTCTGAAATGAGGGGTTTGGACTTAAGTGCTTCCAACTCTAGATCTAGAGTTGACTCTATAAGAAGAAGAGACCTTCTTCCCATTTCAGTAGATAAAATCTAGACAGAAATTTGAAACAAGCTAAATTTATCTTTGGCCTTTTCCCTGCTCCTTCTGTTCCACCCTTCTTCTTTCCAGTACCTGAATTAAAATAATCCCTGAACTCACCAATATAGAAATTATAAAGAGCTTGACATTTCTTTCCCTAAAATACAGATATTTCTACGCTTAGAGATGGATCAAATTATTTTTACAGCATTAAACTTGCAGAGTTGCACCCATATATAACAGGTAAATTAATTAAATATTAAGATAGATTTATGAGGGACAGTAACAAGATGGTTACTAACTAGGCTCGGCCACAGCTTCACTGTTGTATATCCTGATCCTTTTCTCCATAAGTCACACATTACTGCAATTTTCATTCTACAGTGCCATCTACAGTACGCTGGAAAATGGAACATGATAACTAAAGATCTTTGAAATTCAAGAGAAATACAAAATCACACTAATAATAGCTATTTTTGATCTGGGAAAGGTCGAAGTACCTTTTAAATATTCATTCATTATTACTCTACCTTTCCTGTGCAGTGGTTAAATGATGCAAATAGGCCATTTTTCCAAAGTAACCTGGGAAGTTAATGGACAATTCTGAAATTCAGCAAACAGTGATAAATCATCCATTGTACCCAAGTTCGAGGCCTCAGAATCAGGAAGCTTCATCTTCCTGAGTTAAAATCTGGCCTCAGACACTTACTAGCTCGGTGACCTTGGGGAAGTCACTTAACCTCTTTGTCTCAGTTTCTTCATCCATAAAATGATCTGGAAAAAGGAAATGGCAAACCCCTCTAGTATCTTTGCCGAGTAAACTCTGAATAGAGTCACAAAGAACCAGACATGATTGAAATGGCTCAATAACAACAAAATGCCCATGAATGGTAGAATGGATAGAGCTGGCCACGTCGTGAGGAAGATTAATGTTTAAGTCCAGTCAGTGACACATATTGGCTGTTTGACCATGGGCAAGTTAATTAAACTCTCAGTGCCTTAGGCAACCGTCTAAGACTATGAATTGTAAAAGAAGTATCCGAACGAATTGGTAGGATGAGTTTCCTTATCAGGCATTCTCTATGCCAATGAAATCACAGGTCCATCACAGGAAAGAATTTTTCCCCATTAGGAATCCAGAAGATAAACTCGGCAGCATCCGTCACTGAAGCTCACACTACTTCTCTTCATAAATGTCCACAGCATTTCTTCCTCTTCACTTGAAAGCTGCCAGACAAAGACAGACTGAGTTCTTCCATTGGAGGCTTTTATATGCACAGTCAATTCTGGCTCAGAAGCCAACTAAAAGGAGTTTTCTTCACCAAGCAGTCCAACACAAAAGACCAATGAAATCCACAAGTTGCTCCTTCCTTCCTTCCTTCCTTCCTTCCTTTCTTCCTTCCTTCCTTCCTTCCCTTATTTCTTCTCTTTTCTTTCTTTTGGTAATGCATAAGACATGGTGGTAGAGGCCAGGGAAATAAAGATTTTTTTAAGCTTAGTTTTTGCTTCAATGAGTTTACAATTTAATAAATCTGATAGAATCTGGACAAGATGAGAATTTACAATCCTCTCTTTTGCCAGCTAGACCACAGAAGGCTGAAAGAACCAAAATAAATCTATAGAAGGGATTTTTAACCTGGGGTCTATAACCATTTTTTTTTAATTTTGATAACTGTATTCCAGTATAATCTGTTTCCTTTTTAATCTTATGTGTTTTATTTTATGCATTTAAAAACATTATGTTGAGAAGGAAACCACAGGCTTCGGTGAACTGCTAAGAGGATGCAGAAAAGAAAAAAACTGATCTATAAACACAAATTCTATTAAAAGTGAATTTTTAACTCTGACATATGATTGTAATGGAATAGTATTGCATAGTAAGAAATTACAACATAAGGAATTCGGATAAACATGGGAAGCCTGTATGAACTGATAGGGAGCAGAATGAAGAGAACCAGAAGGACAACACGTACAAATCACTTCAGCTCGACAAGAATCTTATTAAGCACTTGCTCCATTTCAGGCACTGTGCTATGTAAAAAGGCTAAAAATAAAAACATACCAAGACGAAGGAGAGGGGAGGGGAGGGGAAAAAAGCCATTTCCATTCCTTTGCTTTTTCTCTCCTATCACTCACTCCTCAGCCCTTTGTGATCTGGTCTCCATCCTCATCCCTCTGAAACTGCTCTCTCCAAAGTGACCAGTGATCTTTTATCTGCCAAATCTGATGGTCTTCTCTCAATCTTCATCCTCCTTGACCTCTCTGCTGGATTTTACACTGATGATCACCTCTCTGGCTCTTTTCTTACTTCTCTTACACGTCTTCCCACTCTTCCTCGGTGTCCTTTGCTGGTTCTTCATCCATATTACTCCCCTTAACTAAGAGTTCCCCAAAGGTCTATTCCTAGTACTTGCTCTTTGTCTCTCTCAGTCTCTCTCTCCTTCTCTTTGTCTCTGTCTCCCTGTCTCTGTATCTATGTCTCTGTCTCTGTCTTGCTCTGTCTCTCTCTTTCCCCCTCTCTCTCCCTGTCTCTCAATTCCCAAAAAACTTAACTATCATTTCCATTCAGATGACAAACAAATCCATTGGTCCATCCCCAGTATTTCCTTTGGACTTCAATTCTCATCACTACCTGTTTATTGGACGTTGCATAGGATGTCCTATGACAGCACAGTAGAATGGAAAAAGCATGGGACTAGATGACATTCTCCCTTCTACCACCTTGGTCCTTGAAGAGAGTGGACTCTCTTCCCTCTTAAAGTAGATGCTACAAGCATTCCTCCCACCAAGTTCACTTCCAAAGATATCTATAAGTGGATGAGTCACTCCCTTGCTAGCAGGACATGGAATTTCAGCTAGAGGGTCAATTCACTTCTGGGCTGGGTCACACAGGGGACCAACATGTTCTTCCTTAGGCCTGTGCTGGCTCCTGCACCTGGCTCAGGCACGACAGCTATCGCAGTTGTTACCATGGGCTTTCAGATGCTCTTCAAATCTTTCAAAGCCCACAAGGTCACTCCATCCCCAATACTCCTTCACCTGGGATCAGGAAAGAATAAACACAACAGGAACAGAAGAAACAAGGCTGTGCATTCACATGGAGAACCAGATGGGGAAAGAAGATAAACTCAGCAGCATCTATCACTGATGCTCACATTACTTCTCTTCGTAAATGTCCACAGCACTTCTTCCTCTTCACTTGAAAGCTGCCAGATAAAGAGAGACTGAGTTCTTCAATTGGAGTCTTTTATATGCACAGTCAATTCTGGCTCAGAAGCCAACTAAAAGGAGTTTTCTTCACCAAGCAGTCAATGAACAGTCACAACATATCTGTGTGCATTCTGAATTGAGGACAAGGTCGTCACACATTTCCAGAAGCAAGCTCCACAATTATCCACTTGGGATGGCACCAGACAAAACATATTACAAAGGACTGGGTCCCTATTGGCCATTCCCCCATTACAATCCTATGGGAGAACTGCATCTATATTTATATAGAGAGAAATTTGGGAGTCATCTGCTTAGTTTATAATTGAACACATGGGAGCTGATGAGATCAGACAGAGAGAGTGTATAGAAAAGAGAAAAGCCAAGGAGAGGGGCGGTTAGGTGGCGCAGTGAATAGAGCACTGACCCTGGAGTCAGGAGGATGTGAGTTCAAATCTGGCCTCAGACACTTGACACAAAAGCTAGCCATGTGACTTTGGGCAAGTCACTTAACCCCAATTGCCCTGAAAAAAAAAGAAAAGACAAGGAGAGAAGAGATGAGGAGAGGACCCTGGAGAAACCTCTGGGGTACAGTGACAGTTTTAGGGAATGGGCATGTATTGTGATGTAGCAAAGGAGACAAAGAAGGTAGGGGGGAGAAACTGATATGAGCAGTACAAAAACCCAAAGAAGAGAGAGAACACTAGAAAAGTCCTACACAGATCAAGAAGGATGGCTGAGAATTACTACAATAATGTCAATTAAAAGAATACTAAAATGAAGCTGAATTCTGAGTAATTAAAATAATCTTGGTCCTAAAAAATAGTTAATGAAACACATCTCCCTCTTCTCAGTAGAGAAAGAGGATAATGGGACAGAATATTGCCTTCTATGAGACTCGGTCACTTTATCCAATATTATCAAGTAAGATAATATTTGCAGAAAGTGCTTAGCACCCTGTCTGGCACACAGTAGGCACTACATGAAGGCTTATTCCTTTCATTTCCCTCTATCAGTTTTTTAAAGTCTGCTTTTCTTTGCTACAAGGAAGGATTCAGTGCTTGCTGGGGAGGGAAAACTGTGGGAGAGGAGAAGTTATTACATCCAGAAATGACTGTTATGTAAAAACAAAGAATGTCACTTTTCATGCTTTCCAGAACGGGGTCCCATATAGCACTGCCCATAGTTTCTCCCTTGACCTTAAAAGGAAGCTTTCACAGTCCCTGGAGTCTAGATGTCTTCGAGTGTAGAAGGGGGATGTCCTCAAACCCCTAGCTACAGGAACCTTTCAGATTTCTAAACAGAACTTACCAAAAGAACAGTGATGGCATCTACCTCATAAATTTGAAAAATATCTGGGGAAAGTTTCTGCTTGCAGTTTGGGCCATTGTTGCCACTGAAAATCCAACTGGCATGAGCATTAGCTAATCTGGGAGTGCTGACCAGCAGGCATGTTTTGAAATTTGGGCTGCCATTGGTGCCACACCTATTGCTGGCCCTTTTACACCTGGTACCTTCACTAACCAGATCCAGGCAACTTTCCAAGAGCCTCACCTTTTGGTGGTTACTGACTCACAAATGGTAAATTGCTATGTGTATGAGGTGAAGTTGGTGAAATGTGCTTTATGCCATAATGTGAAAAGAATGAAATTATAAACATGTATCAAGCATTCTAATTGCTCAGATATCCATATGTGTAGCAACAACTGGAGAACATTACTGTTGTTTGAGATAAATAGAAAAATTTGAGTTCATGCTGCCATTTTGTGGAGCTTAACTTTTTTTTATTTGTTTATACAACTATAAAAGGGGCTTTAAAATACTGAAATCTGTATTTTTTCATGGTTGAATAATTATAAATGGTTGCATGGATCTTCTCCAAACTTAAAAATGGAAGAAGAAAAAAAATCTGGGAAAGATCTTTAAAAATTTCAGACAAATTATAGGTTTTCTAGGAGAGCAGTTAGGGTTTTTTTTAAGTAGATTGATTAACATGTTCTTTCTTTAATATTAATTGCGGTGTCAGGAGTGACTGCAATGCCTTAATTATTATTGTTTCAGACTGTATGTAACTCCATGGAAAAGTGCCATTGTTAAGACAAAAATATTCTTATCTTCTGTGCTCTTTATTAGGAGGCTCAAAATGAGCTTCAGCAGACGTCACTTACAGTGTAACAGGAACAGGTGTCTTAGCTCTTCTACCAGAAGTCAGGACCAGGCGTACAGATATGGATGAATTTGTCTGGCCTCTCTTCAATTTCAAAACCTTTGTCATGTAATCCATATATTTTCCTAATTCCTACCTCTTCTTTTGTATCCCGGCAATGAGAAGAGCGTGGTAGTACTGGAGTCAGGCAGCCTTGAGTTCAAATACTGTCTCTAGCAGTTACTAGATGTGTGGCTTTGGCCAAGTCACTTAAACTCTGCCTGCCTCGGTTTCCTCACCTGGAAGGGAATAAGCATTTATTAAGCACCTACTATGTACCAGGAACACTCAATAAACATTTATTAAGTGCCTACTACATGACAGGTACTCTGCTAAGCACTTTGGTTAAAAAAAGAAGCAAAAGATAGACCCTGTTGTCAAAGAGCTCACAATCTAATTCAAGGAGATTGAAAAAATACTATATACAGGATGAATAGGAAATAGCAGAGGTAAGGCACAGAAATGAAGAGAGATTAGTATAGGGTTCCTGTAGAACAGTGGTTCTCAACCTTCCTAATGCTGTGACCCTTTAATACAGTTTCTCATATTGTGGTGACCCCCAACCATAAAATTATTTTCATTGCTACTTCATAACTGTAATTTTGCTACTGTTATGAATCGTAATGTAAATATCTGATATGCAAGATGTATTTTCATTGTTATAAATTGAACATAACCCACAGGTTGAGACCCGCTGCTGTAGAAGATGGGATTTTACTTGGGTTTTAAAAGAAGCCAGGGAAGTGAGCAGGCAGATATGAGAACATTCAGAGAAAATGCCCAGAGCAGAGTGAGGGTGTGTCTTGTCTGTAGAACAACAAAGACGTCAAGATGTAGGAAGATTAGAAAGTGAGGGTAGGGGGAGGTTAGGTAATGGAGAGTTTTTGAAAACCCAACAGAGCATTTTTCACTTGATCCTGAAGGTAATGGGGGAGGGGGGGAATGGAATGGTCACACCAGTGCTTTAGGAAAATCACTTTAGTGACTGAGAATGGACTGGAGTAGGGAGCCACTTAGGGCAGGCAGACCAACAACAGGCTATTCCAATAATCCAAGACCAGGGTGATAATAAAAGACGGGGCTGGTTGGAGAGATGTTGCAAACGTGAAATCGATAAGCCTTGCCAATAGATTGGATATGGGAGTTGAGAGATAGTGAGGAACCAAGGATGACATCTCCCTTACAAGCCTGAGGGCCCAGGAGGACTGTGTTGCCCTTTACAGTCATAGGGTTGGTAGGAGACGGAGAAAGTTTAGGGGGAAAGTTATAGTAAGTTTTACGAATGATCATTACAAATAATGAACTTTACAAATGTTATCTCATTTGATCCTCATAACAGTGCCAGGAAATGAGTGTTATTATTCCCGTTTTACAGTTGAGGAAACTGAGGCAGGCAGTGATTGAAGTGACATCCAGAATGATACAACTAAAACATGTCTGAGGTCGCATTTTTAACTAAGATTTTCCCGACTACAGATCCTGAATTTTACACACTGGATCACCCAAAATAGAGATAAGTACCACCCGACAAGGACTGCTGTGAAGATCAAATGAGTTCATATTTGTAAAACCTCATTTTTGCAAACTCTTTATTTGCAAACCTGAAAGCTAGATATGCTATTTATCATCATCATGACAGCAGCAGCAGCAACGTGACAGTGACTGACCAAAAGAATCACACTGGGTTCAGTCAGAAGACTTGAGGTTTACCTAACAGCTCTGCCGCTAAACATTTCCCTTCCTGCTTTCTTTGCTCCAGTTAAACTGTAACAGCAATCAAGTTTAGCTCATACTTAGCACTTAGTAACTTAGGGCTAAGTATGGAAGGTGTGAGCCCTGTCCCCTGTTGAGAGGGTGTGAACTCCCCCTGATGA
>CM053599.1:191005771-191032133 GCA_028646575.1 Pseudocheirus occidentalis
CAGAAGGCCAACATTCCTTCTGGGTCCTAGGGCCAGCTGAACTGCTGGAGGACTGAAGAAGCGTGACCAGGATAAGACTTTGTTTGTTCATGGCCTGGCTGATCCTTGAGTTCCAGGCAAAAGAAGTGGTGAAAGGTTTGAGATGTGCTGGACCCTGTGAACTTCAGTGTGTGCCAGGGACTGTCCTGAAGACTGGACAAGGACCTGGGAGCTGTCTGCTTCTGAATCCAGGTGACTGTTTGGTGGATTCAGGAGGGAGCTAGAACCACGAAAGGGGATCCAGGGAATCTGAGAAATCACCCAGAGTCAAGATGAAGAAAAGGCCTCCCCTTGGAAGAAATTGAGGTTTGCTGGATACCAAGGGGTGGAGGGTTTGTGTGATTTTCTAATGATTGATTAATGACTGATTAAGTTAATGGTTGTCCCATGAGTGGAAAATTGATTATTGTATTGTGAATTGACTGAATGATTAAGTGAGGTTTTCCCCTTTAGGGAAACCAGATGATTATTCTTTTGTTCCTTGTTCTAAATATTGTGGCCACTGTAGTGAAGCCTATGTGGCCATTCTAATGTTAAGCTGTTATGGACACTATATTGTGACTTTCTATGATAAGATGTAATGTTGTGAATATTATATTGTGAATGTTTGCCTTGATTTGTAATGGAATAAACAGAGTATTCACTATTACTGTGTAATCCAAATCTTGAAAGCTGTTCATAGTAGCATTCTTTTGGGAATCCACCCCTGCATGGCAGAACATAAACTTGGCCTTCTTGTTTCTTTCAAATCACATCCCCATCTTTCATCTCCCTACCTTTGCACTTGCTGTCCCTGCTCCCAAGCACTCCCTCCTTCACCTCCAGCTCTAAGAATCCCAGGCTTCTTTCAAAGCCCAATTCAAAAACTACCTATTACATGAGGCATTTTCTTCTATTGCACACCCCTCTCCCCACCAAGGCAAACACATCAAAAAAAAAAAAGCCATAATTTGCATAAACTTATTCTGCACAACTTAGATTTTGCAAATTGTCTCCAACAGAATTTAAGTTCCATGAAGGAAAGGTCTGATTACTAATTGTCTTCTCATCCCCAGTAACTGGTACATTGTAGATGCTTTAATAAATGCTTATAGATTGATTGGTGGACTTTGGAGAAGTCAAGTCTCCTTCCTTAAAAAGAAGACTAAATGATCTTTAAATACCCTTCTAGCTTTAACATTCTATTCTGCGAAATCCAGGGACAAAACTTGAGCAAGGGAACCCCAAATTTGTTTCACCAAAACCGTCTTTTCGCCTCTCCTTGGGTCTAATTGCTTCCTAGCTTCCAGGGTAAAACTCTCAAAACTCTAAGTTCAAACTTGATTTGGGTGAAGGGAGACTTTACTCCCCACCCCAGAACACGCGCTTTCCTAATTAATCCAGCCTCCCCACGACTTTCTTCGGAGCCGTTCCCAGGATTCGCTCCGAGGTGTAACACTACAGGAGGCTGGAGAGTGCATAGGGCACGCCCCACTCTCCTGGGAGCTCAACCTCAGCGCGCGCTCCCCGGGCGGAGGGGAGGAGATGCGCATGCGCGCCAGGAGGCTCCCGATCCCGCCCAGAAAATCCGCCTCTCCGGGGTTTTGCCCGCGCCATCTTCTCTGTTTATAAACACAAGGCTCAGCTAGAAAAGCCGCGACCTTAAAGGTGTAGTGGGTCGGAGGTCGCCCGAAAGGAGAAGTGTCCTCCTCATTCCCTGCTGTTAGCTTCTTCCAGCCCTGGGCATGCCTGCCAGGGGCAATGCCTGAACCTGCCCCTCTCCTTCTCCCCGCCCAGCTTGCCGTACCACCCGGCAGGCCCCTGCGCCACCTCCCGGGGCCGGGTGGGCACCAGCGCCACGTGGTTCGCACGTGGTCCAGATTCCTAGAACTGCTTCCCCCACGGCCCACTCCCTTACTTCTCTTACATCAATGCCTCAGCAGCGCCCCCTAGGCGCCTTCCAGAGCAAGTGAAGGAAGCTGTGCAGCCTTTGGTGGCTTGTCATGTGAAGAGGGCCCTGAACTCCAGATCAAAGTCATAGGAGACCGCAGCATGTTCAAGTGCAAGGGACCTCAGAGTTCACCCCTCCCCCCACCCCGCCCCTCTCCAGAATCTTCATTACACCAACCTCCGTACCTGTCCAAATGTCTCTCCCTGAGTTCTGCAAGCTATTCCTTCTATGGTTAGGACTGCTCTAAAATCTAGGAAGTTCTTTATCATAATGAGTTATTTGGGTTGGTTTTTTGGGTTGGGTTGGTTTTTTGCAACAGTTTCATTTCCAACTGTTAGTCGTCTGGGGTTAGCAAGGCAAGTCTAAATCAGGGTGGTTTTAAGTTTTATTAATAGATTTTGTTCTTACAAACATTTACAGATTACTACTACCAGGGACACAAGTGGTCTCATCTGAAGGTGTATGCTGCTTTCCACACCTGTAGTCCCACCCATCCTCTCTGTTTTTAAAGTGGGTCTTTTTAATTGACAGAAATCTATTTTCTTTCTCTTACTCAGTTAAAAATGAAAAAACTAAATCCTGTAACAAATATATGTGGTCAAGTAAAATAAAGTCCTTCACTGACTATATGCATATACATATGCATATATACAGACATGTATACATATAGGTGTACATGCATGTAGATGTATGTAGATGTATGTATGGATATGTGCATTCACACATGGATATAGATACGTGTATCTATCCATGCATGCGTGTGTCTCTACATAGAGACACACACCATATACGTATATATTATGTATTTGTGAGCATCTAGATCTATATGCTTATCTATAGACACACACAAATCTTCAAGTTTGTGTGTCCTTAGCATATGTATGCATATACATATAGATATATGTGCCTACATATTATACACATCTATACAGACAATGCACCTATACATGTATATGTGTGTATGTGTCTGTGTGTGTGTATTTAGTGTATTTTTTGCTGTTATTGAGTCATTTCAGCAGTGTCCAAGTCTTTGTGACTCTTTATGAGGGTATTCTTTGCAAAGGTGGTTTGCTATTTCCTTCTCCATTTAGTGCGTGTGTATGTGTGTGTTGTTATTTTTCAGTCACATCTGACTCTTTGTGAACCCATGTGCAGTTTTCTTGGCAGAGATACTGGAGTAGTTTGCCATTTCCTTCTGCGGCCCATTTTACAGATGAGGAAACTGAGGCAGAGTTACATGACTTGCCCAGGATCATACAGCTAATAAGTGTCTGAGGTCAGATTTGAACTCAGGAAAATGAATCTTCCAGAGTCCAAGACCGGCACTCCATTCACGGTGCCACCTAGCTGCCTGTATACATTGTACAAATATAGATATATATATCTATATAGCTATATATACATCTATAGAGATATACATATACACATGTGTATAGTTAGTGTACATATGTATACATGTGTATAAATATAGACATACCCATCTATAGCTATACACACATCTCTAGAGATACACACACACACACATCATTCTGTACCCTCAATCCATCCCCTCTCTGTCGGAAGATGGATTCCATCTTTCATCATTGGATGCTATCATGGGTCATCATCGCATTGATCATATTTCTTACAGCTTTCAAAGTGGTTCATCTTTACAAGTTGCTGCTACTGCAGAGATTGCTCTCCTTGTTCTGCTCCTTTCATTTTTCATTATATGTCTTTCATTATGTCTTCAAAATGATTAATTTCTATGAAATTAATGTTATAGTGTAAACTGCTTTGGTTCTCACTTTACTCAGTCTCAGTTCATACATCTTTCCATATCTCTTTAAAATCACCTAGTTCTTCATTTCTTACAGCACAATAGTATTGCATCATATTCATATGCCACAATTTATTTAGCTTTTTCTCAATTGATGGGCATCCCTTTAGTTTCCATTGTTCTGTCAATACAAAAGAGCTGTTATAAATATTTTTGTACATATTGGACCTTTTTCTATGTCTTTGATCTCTTTTGGGTATAGGCCTAAGAAGTGATATAGCTGTGTCAAAGGGCATATTTTTAGTAACCTTTTATGCATAATTTAAAATTGCTTTCCAGACTTTTATCTTCTGTGATCCTCACTATCCTTTGTTTGGACATGAACTATCCATATGAAAGGTAAGTTTTCAATTTTTCTCGATTTTTTTTTAAGTTTCAGTAGGAGTGCTGGTAGAAGTGTGGTGACTTCTAGTCTGTCTCCTCTTTTTTTTTTTTTGGTCTTTATTAATTTGTTTACTTTTAGTTGAGAAGAGTCAGTTCCACAATCCCTTGAGTTTCAAATTTTCTCTTTCTCCCTCTCTTACCCCCCCTTCCCCATGACAGCGTGCAATCAAGTATAGGATCTGCAAATACTTTCACATTAGACGTTAGTCAGGTTATAAAGAAGGATTATAATGGAGGGAATGAACAATGGGAAAGAAACCAAACAAGAAAACCAAAACAAAACCAAACAAGAAAAGGAACAAGAACAGGTAGTTTGCTTCAATCTGCATTCAAACTCTGTTCTTTCTAGATATTTCTCTGAATGTAGACATCTCTTCCCATACTGAGACCTGTAGAGTTGTCTTATAACTTTGCATTGCTGAGAAGAGTCCAGTCTATCAAAGTTGGTCATCACACATACGTTGTGTCTGTCATTGTGTACAAATTTCTCCTGGTTCTGCTGTTCTAACTCAGCATCAGTTTGTATAAGCCTCTCCAGGTAAATACGAAGTCCATCTGCTCCTCATTTCTTATAGCACAATAATATTCCATTACATTCGTATACCATAACTTGTTTAGCCATTCCCCAATAGATGGGCATCCCCTTAACTTCCGATTCTTTGCCACCACTTTTCTCTAATTTACTTACAATGTAAACTTTTTATATCTAAGTCACATAAACATTTGGAACTTACCTTAATATAAATGTGAGGTGTTAGTCTAAATCTAATTTCTCCCATAATGTCCAATTTCCCAGGAGTTTTATTTTTTGTTTCTTTTATCAAATAGTGAATTTTTATCTCAGAGGCTAAGGTTTTTATTCATCAAGTACTAGGATACTAGGTACTTTTTCTTCTATGTGTACCTAATCTTTTCCAATGATCAATAGGGCTTCTTAACCTCTTTAGTGTCATGGGCCTCCTTAGCAGTCTGGTGAACCCTATGGACTCCTCAGAATAATGTTTTAAAACATATTACAAAATACACATGGGCAACTAGGTGGCACAGTGGATAGAGTTCGGGGCTTGAATTCAGGAAGACTCATCTTCCTGAGTTCAAATCTAGCCTCAGACATTTTCTAGCTATGTGACCTTGGTCAAGTCACTTAACCCTGTTTGCCTTAGTTTCTTTACCTATAAAATGAGCTGGAAAAGGAAATAGCAAAACTACTTCACTGTCTTTGTCAGGAAAGCCCCAAATGGGGTCACAGAATTGAACACAACTAACTGACTAAACACCAATATAAAATACATATAAATATAATATGATATAAAATAATAATATATAATTAATATGAAATAAGATACTTTTTATCCTACCCTAGCCATAATATAAAATAGGATTGCAAAGTAAGCCTATCAAAATATTATAATAAAGTTATAAAAACATTATTTTAAAATATAAAAAAAGTTCACAGATTCCAAGTTAAGCACCCCCTGGTCTGAAACCTGTTTTTATGTTAAACCTCCTTTGTGCAAGGAAGGAGAACAAAATGACTTGTGCTCTCCTTCCAGAAAGAATAACTGGCCCAGGCATAAGGTCCTGAACTGAGGCAAGAGAAAAATCAATGGATGTGGGGACAGAAAACTCAGGTTCAAATCTTGGTGCTACTGGGGGATGGGAGAGAACATTAATTAATTAATCTGCTGGGGGATGGGAGAGAGCATTAGATTAGTCAGTCCATTCACCCAGATGGTTCTCAACCTCCTCATCTAAAAGATGAGAGGGATGAACTAGATGGCCATTAAAACCCTTCCAGCTCTAAATCCTATGATGGATTTTGAGTCAGATCAACTGGGTTCAAATCCCAGGTCTGCTACTTACAACTTGCGTGATCTTGGGCAAGTCACTTCTTTCTTGAGTTTACTTTTTCCTCATTTATAAAGTAAGAGAGTTGGAATGAATAAGCTTAAGCTCCAGTGCAGCTCTAACTCTGTTATTCTCTGACTGCTTTCTCTCCCTGTCCTCCCATTTTCAATCAGTGATTATTATGACTCAGTCCTAAAACAGTGATTCTTCTTTATATTGCCCATCTCTTTCTTTCCATTCCCACTGGCTCTCCTTTGGTATAGTCCCTTAATCCTTGACATTAGCATGATCAAAACAATCTCTTACATGTCCCTTGACATCCAGGTCCTATAGCTTCATATTCAAAAGTATCTAATCCTCTTCTAGATCTTTTCTTCTCAAAACCTAAAAATTCCACAAGTATTTCAATTTATCCTTCTTAGCATGGTCTCCATTCCCCTCTTCCATACTGATCTCCTCTAGTCTAGATTGATTACAATTTATCCATTTCTTTCCTAAAATATGGAGTCCCAGAACTGAACACAACGTCCTAGTGGCTGAACAAGGAAGAGTAAAATGGGATTATCACCTCCTATACTCTAGACTTGAAGCTTCCATGCAGGCTAATATCTCATTGGCTACCCTTGGCTACGTTGCCACACTATTAGCTCATACTGGGTTTGTGGTCCACTAAAATCCCCAAATCGTTTCCCAGTGAATTGCACCTTCTCCGTGCTGAGTTTTGTGCAGCTGACTTTTTTTTTAATTCAAATGTAGGAATTTACATGTACCCCTACTAAATCTCATTTTCTACAGCAGACTAATTTATTGATGTCCTTTGTAAAAGGTGGCAGTCACCAGTTCCCAACAAGCTCATCTTCTTTCCCTCTGCCTCTTGGAACCCCAAACCCTATTGTTAGTTCACCTCATTTCCCTTGATATTTACTGTGTGTCTACCTTGGGTTTAATTATCTGGGAACATACATCACATTTTCCTCCTGCCAAGAAGAACAGAAGCTCCTTGACCACAGAGTTGTTATGTTGTGTGCATTCATATGCTTAGCACCTAGCACACTGATCACCACAGAGCAGATGCTTAAGAAATACTTTTGGAATAACTCCTTAATCATAGGATTGTAGACTTAGTCAACAAAAAGTCAACAAGCTTGCAAAGGAAGGCAAAAACACAATCCCTGCCCTCAAGAAGCTCACATTCTAATGGGGAAATAGCATGCAAACCACCACGTACACGCAGACTATATGAATATGATGTAAATGGGAGGTGATCTCATAGGGAAGACAAAAGCAACAGCAAGAACTGGAAAAAAATCTCCTTGCAGAAGGTGGACTTTGAACGGTCCTGAAAGAAACCAAGGAAGCCAAGAGGCAGAGATGAGAAAGGAACTGGAAGGGGGAGTGAGGGAGGGAATAAGAATTTATATAGCACCTACTGCATGCCAGGCACTGTTAAGCACTTTACAAATACTATTTCATTTATCTTCAAAACAAGCTTTTGAAGTAAGTACTATTATTATCCCCATTTTATAGTTGAGGAAACTGAGGCAAACAGGTTAATTGTCTTGCCCAGGATCACACAGCTTGTTGTTATTGTTAAATTATTTCAGTCACGTCTGACCCTTTATGATCCCATTTGGGGTTTTCTTGGCAAAGATTCTGGAGCGGTTTGCCATTTCCTTCTCCATCTGAGTGGCTAAAGATAGATTTGAACTCGGGTTCTCCCACTTGTAGACCCAGCACTCTCTACACCGTGCCACCTCTTATGAAGGGACCTTATATGTTATCTAGGCCAACCTTCTTTTTTTGCAGGTGAGGAAATTGAAGCTTGCAGAGGTTTAGAGGCTTACCAAAGCTTACACAACAATAAGCTGCTGAAGCAAGACATTCTCTGTCCCCAAATTCAGTGCTCTTTCTATGGTACTAGGTACTTAGAAGTAAGCTCATGAAGAAGTATCAAATGTGGAGAGCAGGCTCACATGAGCACAGACTGGATTAAAATGTAATTGAGAAATATTTAACAGAATAAAAATACAATAAAACATAGATAATGTGTGATTTTCTAAGTAAATATGTGGCCCACAGTGACCCTTATATAAGGCTTGGTGGCCCTTATTTCCATTTGAGCTTGACAACACTGATCTGGTATAAGTCCCTCATTTTATTTTTTTTTTTGGTTATTTTTTGCAGACAATTGGGGTTAAATGACTTACCCAAGGTCACACGGCTAGTTTTTGTGTTAAGTGTCTGAGGCTGGATTTGAACTCAGGTCATATGATATAGCATCAGCCATTTCCTCTGCCAACCCAGAACATCCACTTCCTATAAAACCCAGCTCCGCCTCTAAACAGATTTTCTTAATTCCTTTTGTTTTTATGCCACAGTCTTTTTCAGGTAAGACATTGCTGTTTCTCCAGTCACCTCACCCTGTTTGCCTCAATTTCCTCATCTGTGACTATAGGGCTGGTGCTCTATTCACTGCACCACCTAGCCACTCAAAGTCCCTCATTTTATTGATAGGGAAAGTGAGGCCCAGAAACTTATCCAAAGACACATACCTCACTAGTAATAGAACTATTTTTTTTAATTTTTTTGAATAGTCATTTCAGCTGTTTCCAGCTCTTCATGACCCCATTTGGGGTTTTCTTGGCAAAGATACTGGAGTGGTTTACCATTTTTTTTCTCCAGCTCATTTTATAGGTGAAGAAACTGAGGTAACCAGGGTTAAATGACTTGGCCAGGGTCACACAGCTAGTAAGTATGTGAGGCTGGATTTGAACTCATAAAGATGAGTCTTCCCGACTCCAGGCCAACAGCAGAAGAAAAAAAAAGAGTGGTGAGTGTGTGTGTGTGTGTGTGTGTGTGTATGTGTGTGGTGTATATATATGTGTGTGTGTATATATATATATATATATATATATATATATATGTATATATACACGCATAAATTTTTTTCTGACTCAGTCCAGTGCCCTTTCCAAACAGCACATTATCTTCCTAGCTCTCCTCATGTATAGCACGTAATGGTTGGTTTTGTGCTCTTATGCCAGATGGTTCCACAGTTATGTAAACTGGGGTTTGTTCTAAGGCTCCCACTCCTGAAGCATTAGAAAAGAGATCTGTAGATCTGTAGCTGTGGTAACAAAGACAGAGATGGCATTTCCATGCCAAACCACTGCTGTCAGATGAATCTTTCTAAAATATCTTTTATCATGTTATTCCCAGGATCAAGGTTCTAGTGGGGTCCCATGACTTTCAGGATAAAGTCCAAATTCTTTAGCTTGGAATCTAAGGCCAATGCAATTCAGCCAAAACCTTATTAGCTGCCTTCTGTATGCAAGGCACTGTTAGTGCAAATATAAAGACAGAGGATAGACCATGCTTCCAGGGAGAGAAAGCCCTGGATTGGCCAAGAGAAGAAGGAATAGCCTTTTATTTATAGAACATAGAATGGGCAAAGGGAGACCACAAGAATGAGTAAGCAATGTCTTTGGGGAGGAAGTTTAGTAAATGAATGAATTAAAAAATGGTTATTAAGTGCTTACTATGTGTCAAGCATTGCAGATACAAAGAGAAATATAACCACAGCTCCTCTTTCTCAACCAGCTCAAAAGGAGAAGACGCTATATGCAAGATTTCAACTAAAAGTGACATGGAAAAGTCCCATCATCCTTAGCATGTAGTGGAAAAGCAGAGAGTACTGCATCTTTTAAAATGTCCTTTCCACTGAAAAAAAAAACATCTATTTCTGATGTTGAGTCATTTGACTTTGATCCCATTTGTAAGCAAAAAATTCTTTTCTGAGTCTCCAGTATTTCTGGTTGCTGAGAATGCAAGGGCTGAAGCATCTGTAGAAATCCTTGCCCAGTCATATCTCCATCTGCTTCCTAGGATAATAGATGCTGGGGCTGGGCTAATAGGAAAACTGGTGATCTGGAAGGTTCCTGTCACTAAATAGGTTTACCAACTCAGTGATAACAATTTAACTTAAAACAAAGTTCCCCCACAACGATACCCTGTTATGGATCAAATGCAATCACAATTCCTATGCCTTTTACAAACCTAGGCCCACCGTCATCGGCTTCCTGCCCCCACCTTCATCTTTTATTTGTCTGTGTGTATCCACCAGCCCAAAGCCATAGAACTGCAAATGACCTCAGAAATCATTTAATCCAACCTGCTCATAGCTGAAATTGAGAAAAGGAAATGTAATGGACTTGACTAAGGTTCCGTGGTACATTGATGGCAGAGGTAAGACCCCAGTTCATGTTTTCTGAGTCCCATTTCAAGGATCATTCCCCTGCTCTACATTGCCTCCCCTAGACACTGGATCTGGAGTCCTATCCCCCCCCCCCTAACATTTATAATCTTGTGACCTTGGGCAAATCATTTACACTCACTGGTCATCAGTTCCATCATCTAAAGACCGAGATTGGATTACATGCCCTCGGAGGTCCCTCTGAGCTCTAATCTGTGATTCTGTGACCCTCTGACATTACTTGTTCCTTTCTGCTCCTTGCTTCCACAAATGATATAGCATTAGCCATTTCCTCTGCCAACCCAGAACATCCACTTCCTGTAAAACCCAGCTCCTAACTCACTCACCCCCCAATGCCTCTAAAACAGGTTTTCTTGATTCCTTTTGTTTTTGTCACAGTCTTTTTCAGGTAAGACATTGCTGTTTCCCCAGTCACCTCACCCTATTTGCCCCAGTTTCCTCGTCTGTAAAATGAGCCAGAGAAGGAAACAGCAAATCACTCCAGTATCTTTACCAAGAAAACCCCAAATGGGGTCACAAAGAGTCAGAACTTTACGGAACAACAAAAACAACAAATATTTGACATTCCACAGCTGTCATCCTCTACCTTCCTCATTCAAGACCTTTTGTAAACAACTGCACTTGATTACTCACTCTCCCACCCAGCGTTCTCTCAGCTTGTGCTACACTAATGGCCAACGCTCTTTCTACTACCCTGCCTTCCCAGCATCCTGCTAGCTGGATGAGATTTTTCCAACATTTAAATTCATGGTACTTCGGAGTCCTTGTTGCATTTACTCAGCTCTAATTTCTATCCAACTGTGCTGTGCAAGAACCTTTGGATAGTAGATAGAGAGCCAGCATTAAAGCTAGGAAGACCTGTGTTCAATTTCTTGCTTTGACACATCCTCCTCGATAGGTGACTCTGGGCAAGTCATTTAACCTGAGTGTCCCGAACAACTCTTTAACATTATAAAGTTGCAGACAAAGTACTGATTTGCCTTGGGATAGAGAGTTTTTTCTTTGGGGAGTTCCTATGCCAATGAAATCACCAATTCCTTCTCTATTCCTATCCCTTGTGACAACAGCAACAATATTTATATAGTGCTTTAAGGTTCACAAAATATTTTACAAAAATACAACAACCCAGAGAGATGAGTCTGTCCTGGCTATAATTTATATTCTTAGAGACTTGGCTGGCACACCAAGGAGATTAAGTGACTTCCTTAGAGTCATATAGCTAATATGTGCCAGGCTTTCCAGGGTTTGAGTTGGTCTTCTATCTACTACACCAGGTGCCTTTTAGTGCCATTCAGAAGCAAGTGACTTTTGAACCTACAAAGGATGATCCTTTCTCACCAGAAGCAATTCTCAGAAGTTTTTCTTCCTTACCTCCAGCCCCATTCAATTCTATCTTCAGTCTTGCAGGAACAGCCCTCTGGTTCCCTCATTCAACTTCATGGCATATAAATGCTGCCAAAGTTAAACATCAAACAAATGTGGGAACTGTACTATAGAGAAAGAACCCCATGCACTTTGTTTTGAAAGCACAGTAGAGGTGGCTTCCAGGGCCTGAGCCTGCTGACTGTCCCTTTCATTAGTACTTCAACTCCACTGTCTTGTCACCTCTACTGTGGCTTGCAAACTTTGCCCTTGTCTCCATGCAGCAATAGAGAGCCTGCTGAGTCTACCCAGAAGCTTATGAAAGTCTTGCAGGGAGCAGAGTATATCTGTTCACCTCAATACATTATTCTACTTGTCCTCCTTCTGAAATCTGTTCACTGTACTGCCTTTGGAAATACAACAGTTTAAGCCTTTCACCCCAAAGCTGAAAAATCATGAGCTTTGTCCCTCTCACCTTTGCTCGCATTTGCAGACACCATAGAGAGTTGTACAAAAGAATGAAAAGGCCTCTATGAATGAACCTCGGCACAACAGCACAGCCATGTCAGAGTTTTCTAATGCACACTCCAATGGGTGTGATTGCCTGAGAGTGGGCCCACTTTTACTCTCAATCAAAAAGAGAAACATGATAGACATGCCACCCAGTTTGCAGAAGTGAACAGATAAATCACTGGACACTTGCTGGTTGCATGAGGTTAGCCTGGTATGACATGTACACAAAAATGCAACCTTCCTCAAACAATATGCAATAATAATTCTAGTGCAGATTGTGATATAAAAAGAATATAAGAAAGGTTATAGGGAGAGGGTTGAACGTGAAGCAGAAACAGATAAGTACAAATCCTGCCTTTGATATGTTCTAGCTATGTGATCATGGACAAGTCACATGAATGAATGAATAAATGAATGAATGAATAAATGAAAGAAAGCATTTATTAAGTGTTTACTGTATACCAGGTACTGGATAAGTCAATGAATAAATGAATGAAAATGCATTTACTATGTGCCAGGGACTGCGCTAAACCCTGAGGATACAAATACAAGGATACTTCTTTTTTTTCTTTTTTTTTTTTTTTTTTTTTTTTTTTTTTTTGCTTTTTGGAGGGCAGTTGGGGTTAAGTAACTTGCCCAAGGTCACACGGCTAGTTTTTTGTGTTAAGTGTCTGAGGCCGGATTTGAACTCAGGTACTCCTGACTCCAGGGCCGGTGCTCTATTCACTGCGCCACCTAGCCGCTCCAAGGATACTTCTTAATGTTTGTGTTAGGGTCTGTTCTAGATCTAGACATTACCTACCAACCCATCTCATAAAGGTAAGGCACCCTAATATATGAAGCACTGAACAAATGGCCCTTAGTGAATGTTGACTAGGAGCAACTAGGGGGCAGAATGGATAGAACACTGGGCCTAGAGTCCGGAAAGCTAATCTTAAGTTCAAATCTTTCCTTAGGACTTACTAGCTGTGTGATCCTGGGCAAGTCACTTATCCACTGTTTGCCTCAGTTTTCTCATCTGTAAAATGAGATCAAAAAGGAAATGGCAAACCATTCCATTATCTTTGCCAAGAAAACCCAAGATAGGGTCACAAAGACTCAGATATTTCTAAACAACAGCTCATTGTCAGCTTGTTCATTGTAGCTGTAACATGCTCTTTAGAATCTGGAGACTAGCACAGGAGAATGGTGCTAGACATTCAGATTGTGAACAAACTTCAGAAATGATTCTTTGTATGAGATTGCAACCATTTCTATAGGCTACTATCTCTTTGATGACAGGACCAAAGTTAACATCAGGATGAGCTGGTCTTTACCCCATTCCCTTTCTCCTTCCTTTGTCTCCTTGACCAATTTTAATGCTCAAAAATCACAAAGCATAGCTCTAAGAATGGAAGTAATGAATATTATTTTGCTTCCAAACTAGTCACCACCCTAGTGCCCTCCAAAAGTATAGGATCATCCCTAACATATGTCAAAGGTGGGACTTTTCCTGTTTAAAAAGGAGAAAGTTAGCAAACCATCTTAAAAAGAGATGCTACCATTAATACATTAATATCTGCACAGACGTGAAGGACCACAGCATCCCTCCCATTTCTAGCACTCCTGAGCCCTAGCTCAGTTGTATAGAATACCCTTTAATAAATTTTCCTTGGATTTTTAAGTCTTATATGTGGGTTTTCTCCTTCTCTTCAACTGTAAATATTGATTTACCCCATGATCACTCATTTGGAGAGTCCTTTGCCAGGAACTGAAATTCAGGAACTGAAATGGGCAGGAGAACCTGATCAAATCTTTTCTTTTGAATACTGGTAGAATTCACAGAAATAGGCTTTATTCAAAGTGCTGCAATGAGTGGGCCCAATTTAGCATGCCAGACAAGTGAGATTTTAATATACATATAGGAAAGGGAATTTCCATATCCCAAACCAGTGGAGAAAAGAGAGAGATAGAGAGAGATAAAGCAGAATCACAGATTCTTAGAGGAAATAAATGAGGACTAAATCTTGCATACTTGTGATTCTGCTAAACCTTGAAGGCAGAGGAGGAAGTGCTACTGTCTCAATGAAATCTTTGGTTAGATCCCTATTAATCACTCAAGAGTTTCTTTTTTGGTGATTCAGAGGCCAAAAAAAAAACAAAACAGGACTAATACAAATAACATGCAAAAAAAAAAGAAAGGAAGGAAAAAAGGAAGCTCTGTTAAAGACTTTGTCTGAATGACACCACCAAAAAAAAAAACCCTAGCAAAAAATCTTTGCAGTTTAGACTCATCCAAACATAACTATCTGACCAGAGGTGTTAAAGAACTGCACTCTAGGCTGTCCAAATATATATGCTATACAGAAGATTATGTCATAATACCCATGTTTAAAAAAAAAAAGCAAATTAAACGAGAGGATGAGTTTCTTTCACTGAGACCATTTGCTCTTTTATTTTAGAAATCAAAATGTCTCCATTTTTTTCTCAAGCAGCCCCACACTGGGTCACAGAAGCATTGTTGTGTTAAACATGATTTTGCAAAGTAGGGCTCACTCTGATCTTTTGCATCTTTTATTCCAAATGCTACTTTTTCATATTTTCCAGTAGCTAATTTTATATTGTGCACTAATTCATAAACATAAAGTTCTTCTGTTGCTTAAAAAAAAATCCAAACAAAAACAACAAGTAATCATTTCTTCCAGACAAGTCTGGAACTTGTCTGGAAACCAAGGGGACAAGTGCTTTTGTTTTGAATGTCCTGCTGCAGAGATGAATGGTTGTCCTTCTATGAATGCTACAGAATATCACAGTATCAGGAATAGCAATAATGGATTTCTCTATTTTCAAATAAAATCATATTATTTTTCACCTCCAGAAAAAGAAAAAAAAATGTTGGCCTAAGAGAGTATTTGTCTCACATTATTTACATTTCAGGAGAAAATTCAACGTAGGCCAACTGCATAGTTTTACTCTAAAGACATGAATAGATAAATGAATGAATATGCAGTCATGAGGGAAAAAGGCCCTGTCCTTGGCAGAACTGTGTAATTGATACTGTGTGAAATATAGCATTAGCATGAGATCGATTAGAGGATTTAAACTCTGAGACAGCTATAATACCAACGATAAGAAGAATATATCTGGGACAGGGCAAATAACAGTGGAAGTTTGTAATTGAATCCAAGAATTGTGACCTAATTGCACAATGATACTTTTTTAGTTGCAATGAAATAGAACACAAGTCTTGGTGCTACAGTGAAACCTCATTAGTTTGGATAAAATTAATTTGGAATTATGGGCAGCTAGGTGACATAATAGAAGAGCCAGGCTTGGAGTCAGGAAGATCTGAGTTCACATTTGGCCTCAGAAGCTGTGTGACCTTGGGCAAGTCACTTAACTCTGTTTGCCTCCTTTCCTCATCTGTAAAATGAGCTGGAGAAGGAAATAGCAAGCCACTCTAATATTTTTGCCAAGAAAACCCCAAATAGAGTGACAAAGAGTGAATTGAATTGACTGAACAACATTGAAATAACTGAACAACAAATATTTGGAATTGGGAATTCATGGTAACTTAAATATGATATCTATGCTTCTTAATGAGTACATGTTTTAAATAATTTCTTCTGTACTTCTTTAACAGACATGAGCAATTAGTATAATATTTAAAATAATTTCTTCTTCAATTAATTTTCAGATTTGTAGTCATGTATACAGTCAAAAAACTTGTGTTCAAATTCTGGCTCTGCCAGTTAATGGTTGTGTGGCCCTGAACAAGTCTCTTAATGTGAGGCTTAATCTTGGCAAAAATACTGGAGTGGTTTGCTATTTCCTTCTCCAGCTCATTTTATAGATGAGGAAATGAGGCAAACTGAAGGCACTTTCCTGCCTTCTTTTCCCACGGTCTTCTAAAATCACCTTCTCACTCTAGAGGAAACTCAGCTCTAAGGCCTTGTCTCTCATCTCACCCATACTTTGACTTACTCTTCTGGCTGCTTCTCCTCTCTCCCTCTCCCCAGCTTCCCTTCCTGGGTTTCCTTCCCTCACGAGGACCTGAGCTCCTTGAAGATGAGTTACACCAGTCCTTTAAAACAATAATCAATCTTTCAGTAACTGTAAAATACATAAATAAAACCTCAGTGTAGGCCTACTGGTTTCCAGGAAAGTACCTAGATGCTTTTTACCCATTTTTACAGAACAAATTATTAAGATTTAGCTTAGCATTCCATACAATTGCACCAAGAAACTGAAAGTTTCCTGGATTTTATTTATGGTTCAAATAATTAATGAGATTTCTAGGATGCCATATTCTGGGAAGCTCAGAGTGGTGTAGTAGAGAGAAACTTAGGCAAGAGTATAGGCTCCACCACTAAGGAACTGTGTGATCTTTGGCCAGTCTCTTCTCCTCTAAAGTCATCAGATTCCTCATTTGTAAAGTGGATGGAATATATTGAATTTGATTATCAGTAAGGCCTCTTTTACTTTTCTGATTCTGTATTGTTGGAGTGTGGTACAGTAGAAATCCACACTGGATTTGGAATCAAGGATTCATATTCCCCTAACTTCAAGTGTTTCCATTCTCAAATTTATATATGTGTGTGTATGTATGTATGTATGTGTACACATACACACATATATCTAGACATACATGCCTTCATACATTCATACATACATTTATGTATGTCTTCTCTGATAAACTATAACCTCTTTGACATCAGAGATTATTTTACTTTGCCTTTGTATCTCTGACATCAAATATAATACTCACACATCGATTTACTTCGGTTGTGTCTGACTCTTCATAACCCCATTTGGGGTTTTCTTGGCAAGGATGCTAAAGTGGTTTGTGCCATTTTCTTCTCCTGTTCAGTTTACAGATGAGGAAACTGAGACAAACAGGGTTAACTGACTTTCCCAAGATCACACAACTAGTAAGTGTCTGAGGCCATATCCAGGTCTGAACTCAGGAAGATGAATCTCTCTGACTCTAGGCCCAGTGCTCTATCCACTGTGCCAACTAGCTGCCCATACGTATTCTGTAATATGCACTTAAAAACATTATTCTGAGAAGAAGTCCGTTGGTTTGACCAGACTGCCAAGGAGGCCCATGACACAAAAGAGGTTCAGAAGAACCCTTATTGATCAATGGAACAGATTAGGTATGCAACATATAGAAGAAAAAGTATCTAATATCCTAGCACTTGATAAATAAAAAGACCTCAGCCTCTGAGATTAAAAACTCATTGTTTGATTTTTAAAAAATTCCTGAAAAATTGGACATCATTGGAGAAATTAGATTTAGACTAACACCTCATATTTATACCAAGATAAGTTCCAAATAGATATGTGACTTAGATATAAAAGGCCACATCATAAACAAATTAGAGAAACATCCAAAAAATTACCTTTTATATGGATAGAAGAAAAGTTAATGCCCAAAGGATAAAGAGGATCACAGAAGATAAAATGGATAGTTTTTATTAAATAAAATTCAGTTGTTTTGCATAAACAAATCTGATAAAGCTAAGATTAAAAGGGAAACAATTAGTTGGGGGGAAACATCTCTGCAGCAAGTTTCTCTGATAAAGATCTTGTTTATAAAATATATAAGGAAATTATTCAAATGTATAAGAATAAGAGTCTTTCCTCAATTGATAAATGACCTAAGGACATAAACACAGTTCTTAAGGGGAGAAAACAATATAGCTACCTAAAGCTATATGATACCTCCCCCTCCCCCCAAAAATGTCCCAAATCACTAATAAACAGAGAAATGTAAATTAAAACACTCTGACATTCTGCCCCATACTAATCTGGGTCAGACAGCCTGTAAGCCTGTAAAATATGAGGCCAGATTTTAACTCATGAAGATGAGTCTTCCTGATTCCAACCCCAGTGCACTATCCACTTAGCTGCCCTAAGTTCTCATGTAATGGGTACTTAATAAGTACTTGTTGACCGATTAATCAAGTACAAATTCTGGCTTTGTTTCTTGCTACTTGTGTGGCTTCAGACAAATAATTTAAACCTTTCTGCACTTCAGTCTCTTCATTAGTAAAGTAAAGAATTTGAACAAGACATGTTCTAAAATCCTTCCTTTGGCAGAAAATACTGGATTTTATTATCTGATATCACATAAGGTAATAAAATTGAACATTTCATCTCAATAGGCTAATGATGTTTTCTTTTAAAGAAATTATACTGGGAAACAAATTTTGTTTTACAACAATACAATAACAATACAACAATACAAACAAAAATACAATTGTATTTACAATACAACAAAATTGTATTGGTTAACATAGTGACAATCCATCAGTTGTCATTCATGAGAAAGTTCATAGAATTAAGCTGAATTAATTCATGTTGTGTGTCTTCCTGGCAAAGGCTAATGTATAATGTGATAGAACACACACACACACACACACACACACAGACACCACAGAAGCTCTTGGACCTCTGCCATGGTATTTTTGTCGTCAGTTAGTTTTAAAAGTCTCTTTCTATCTGATCATAGTAATGAATAGAAGACACTTCCTGGGGCTTAATCAGCAGCCTCCATAAGAGGCTCAAACTGGTTATTAATCCAAAGGAAGTGCTTATCAAATCGATTGCTGGTGTTAAAATAATGCTGCTAATGATCTGAAAGGGCACGATTTGGCTTTATGGATGGCAACTTCAATGCATGCATTTGTGCTCCCTATCAAAATTCAGAGTTCTGGTGTGAATATGTGTCAGCTCCAAGATGGGTATCAGATAAGCCCCATCCAGCCCAGAAGAATCCCAAGCTCCACGTGTAGGTAGATATCAAACATATATTTTCCCATGTATTCTTGATCTTTCAAAACTGTAACAGAAGCAAATTGCTAGTATGCTTTCCTGACATCATCTCCTCTACTTTTACCTAAAATGAAAAATTCCCTTTGCTTCTGCTATGCTTCCTGGTTGCCTGATGACAATTTTTTTTAATAACGGAAACTTTAAAAAATTAACACTATTTTTAAAATATGTATGTATGTGTGTATGGTGTGTGTGTGAGTGTGTATTACTAAATGCTGCATTGGGGAGCAATGTAGGGTAAAACAATTTCAAATCAAGGCTTGGAAAAGGTTGTCCATAGTATGTTGTCACCCCCCACCACCACCACTGTGTGGGAGAAAGCATGCTTGCCAACTTAAAAGAGCCTAAATCTCATCAGTAGAGTAAATACCATTATTAAGAATCACGGTCCTTTTTCTCTGCCTCCATACCCAGTCATGAATTACAGAATAAGGAAAAGAAAAAGATTTATTACATGCCCAGGCCAGTAGGTTTCTTGTAGATACCAATTTTCTTTCTCTTGATAGAGAAAAAAAAATATGGATAATTCTAAGCACATTGTTTAACCCAAGACTATTTGGGTTTAGTAACATGAAGTCAGTGTATGTTATTGAATATTACTCATCCTTATTTTCCCATATATGTCAATTATGGATTTATCTGAATGTTCAGAATGTTCCTTTCCTAGCAGATGTTGCCATATGGGCCATTTCACATAACATTTTAGTAACAAATAACTGGACAGAATACTCAAATGGACAGGGAAAACAGATCTATCCTTGATTCAGGACAGAACTGACAGAAAGAATTAGCTCCTAACTCATTGTGGGAGTAGCTATTAGAAACCTGACCTTCACTCTTCCCTTTTCTTCACCAAATTTCATTTCCTTTCTTTCTGATTGACGACCCTGGTAGCCAGGGATTATCTTGGCAGGGGGTGGGAGCTGGAGGGAGGTGGATTGCTTTCTAATGTCCTTGTAGCAGTTGAGAGCTCTTCCTCTACAGAGGGAATTTGGGTGTAAATGGGAGTATAGATCTTTAACTCTCCACTACTGAGAAGCAACATGCCATCAGGAGAAGAGAAATGAATGAAAATACATCATAAGTGCTTAATAAATACTTGCTGATTGATTAATTGATTTAGGTTTTAATCCTGTCTCTCCCTTAGGTTACCGGGGCATAACTATGAACAATTCATCACTTCTCCCGACCTATATTATTCTGTAAAGTTAGAAGATTCACCTGAAAGATTCTGAAGTTCTTTTCAACTTAGTTTCCTGTAACTTGTGGCTCACAGTCCCTCAAGGACCCTAGGCTCACAAGAACCAAGTTTTATCTCCGGGTCTTCATCCCAAAGGACTAGTTTCTTTCTTTGGTTCATTGCCCTCAACTGGGAAATAAAACTCCAGGAAAATCTCTGAAATAAAGCTTAGTTAGAGCTTTTCTTAAATGTAGATAACAAGCTGAAACTCTCACACAAATACTCAAGGTATAGGATGGGCTTTTAGTTCGGGGCAGTCTTTATTTCAAGCCAATCAAATGTATAAGATGCCAAGGATTCCCAGGAGACCGTGAACAAACACAGAAACAGAAAGCACTCAATTTGCCCATTGGCTCTCTAGAGAAGGGAATTCTTCTTGGAGTTGCTGTCCGGGCCAATCTCTGACATTGCTGTGAGTCCCTCAGGCCTTGAATGTACTCTATAGTCCTCACGAGATTGAAGATTGAGAGTACCACTCTATGGTTAGACTTCCTCCACAAAGCAAATGTACTTGGAGGGCTGCTGGACAAACATCTTTCTTTTGAATCTGCATTGTCTCAATAACTCACTTGCTTTATTCTCCAAGTAGAATCATTTGGTCATTTTTTAGTTGTGTTCTATTTTTTGTAATCCCATTTGGGGTTTTCTTGGCAAAGATACTGTAATGGTTTACCATTTCCTTCTCCAGCTTGTTTTATAGATAAGGAGACTAGGTGAAATGATTTTCCCAGAGTCAGATAGCTACTAAGTGTCTCAGACTATATCTGAACCCAGGATCTGACTCCAGGCCCCAAATTCTAACCACCATACCACTTAGCAGGGACTCTCAAGATGACCCTCCTTCTCCAAGGAGTGTCCTGTATCAGGAAACTTCTCTCTAACATTTAGTACCTGAACTCTTAAATTCAAGACCTCTCAAATTTGGAGTTATTCACAAGGCAACTCCCAAAGGTGGTACTGCCCAGGAAATATACCTTCAAAGAATTTAGAGCTGGAAGGAACTTTAGAAGTTATTTAATTTGACATTTATATTTTGACAGACAAGGAATTGAATCCTGGAGAGGTTAAGTGATTTCTGCAGGTAGAGGAGAAGGGAGGAGAGAAGAAAAGAGGAACGGAGGGAAGGACAGGAGAGGAGAGGAAAAGGAGAGGAGAAGAGACAAAAATAAGGGGAGGAGAAAGGAGGAATGTGCTTTCCAGACTTCCATAAAGTAGCCCATAGCCCTATAATCTCATCCTGTTAATTGGTGAACTACTCAGACTAATCTGGCACTCTCCAGATACCCATTCCCCGCTTAAAACTTTTTGATTCTGTTTTCTGTTGCACTTAGCTCTTGGGCACCCAGAAACTCTCATTTAATCGAATATTCCAATGGATCTATGATCTCACCTATCTGTGTACTCCCTACAACAACACAGATCTCGATTCTTCTATGCATGCCCAACCTCTGTGACTTTTACATCATGTATCTACTTGCTTACTTATGTGCTCTCTATGAGAATGTAAACTCCTGGAGAGCAGGAACTATTCTGTCCCGTTTTTGTTTTTTCTATTTCCAGTACTTAGCAAAGTGTCAACAGTATAGTTATAAATACTTCCTGATAGATATGTTGATGGATTTTGTCCATGTTTTCTCAAGGTCTGTCACCATAAGGGGTCCATCCAACATTCTAAAGACCTTTCATTCTCTTAATGTTGTCTGGATACCTGGGGAGTATAGGGGTTGTCTATCCAGTTATCCCTCATTCTTACTACATAGGGTCATAACATCACAGAGCTAGAACTGAAAGAAATCTCAGAGGCCATACAGTCCGACCCATGCATTTTACAGATGAGAAAAGTCAGGTTAACTTGGCCAGGAAGGTTCAGTGATGAGAAGCATCTCTTTTTCCTAGACAGGCATTTCTCTGATGAAATCCTTTCCACCACTTCTCTGGTGTACTTAAGTCCTTACTTGTAATGTGTTTCAGCACACTCTCACTCACCATAGTCTCTCTATCACCCTTTTGGGTAATCCTCAACTTTGATTTTTGATTCCAGAAATATTTACTGAGCACATATCATATGCAAGGCACTGCATTAGGTGTCTTGATGGAATTCAAAGCTCCCTCCCTGACTTCCTGGAAGGTTACAAAGATGATACATACACGGATGACCATAACATACTAGGGAGGCAGTGAATAAGTGCCCAGTCAATTGTACAGACATTTAATGGGAAAGGAATACTGAGCAGGAAGGGTTATGGCATTAAAGCTAAAGGAGATAACTGTGGAATATTGCAAATAATGTCAGAATTATCTAATATATTGGATAGTTTTATGGAATTTTTCCTTCCCCTTTTCCTTTTTTATTCCTCATTATAAAGAACGGCTCTTTGGGAGGAAGTAAGGAGAGTAATATAGTAGGAAACACAGGTAACATGAAGACAAACTATATCAATAAAACATTTTTTTAGAGCAAAGGGGAACTGAATTAGCAAAGAAACTGCAATCATGCACAACTTGTCAAAGGACATAAACTATCACTAAAGCACACATTGTCCTTTTGTGAGAAAAGGTCCCATTTGTCAACCATCTATAAGTTTAAGCATCAGGGAAGATAAATTTCATCTTTAGCTTCTTGTGTGTGTGTGTGTGTGTGTGTGTGTTTAAAACTTACTAGACCCCCTCTCTTCCCCCCACCCCCCACAGCTTCACAGTACATCAGACTCTAAAAAAACAACATTGGCACTGCTGTGGAGTGTGCACATCCAGTGTGTCCATATGGCGACAGCCATAACATGTCTATAGTGCCAGGAATATGTATCTACTCATTAGACCAAGCACTAAACAGCGCTAAGTGTTTGGTGTTCGGGTTTTCATTTGACAAAGGCATTTGCTTGTAGCATTCATTTCTTTAGAGTAATGGCAATAGAATTTGACAGATTTCTTAACAAGACCTGATGTAGCAATTGCTTCTTATTAAAATAAGACCTTGTAAAAAAGCACATTCCAAGTGGTAAATTACGATTGTTTCAATTCAAAGCAAAAGACATTTATGAAGTACTAACTATATGTCAGGCACTGTGCTAATTGATGGAATATATATATATATATATATATTTTTAATCCCTGAGTTCAAGTAGTCTGCACTTTATTGGGTGAGGCTGGACTTGTGTAGTTGTTGTTGTTGTTGTTATTGAGTTATTTCAGTTATGTCTGACTCTTTATGACCCCATTAGGGGCACTTGTGTCCTAATATCCATGGTCAATCCTCTTCTATACAACCCTCCAATTTCTGGACCAAAGCATTAGTCAGGAATTATTCACTTGCCTATGACCCTTAACCAGGAGTCAGAGCATATATCCTATAGAAGGGGGCCAGAACTCATGCCCAGCTCTAAAGAAGGTGCTGCAGTCCACCCCCTAGCTATAGTTGTTTTGTAAAGGTGTTGTGGTTGTTGTTCATCCTCCCTTTCAAAGAGGACCACTGACATCACAGGGTGACTTCTTGACCTGCTCATGAATTGGAGTTAAGTGAGGCAGAGCTCCACAAAGTCTCAAGCCTCAGTCTCTCTTACAGAGTCACTGAAATCCACTCGGGAGTCAATAAATTATTGATAGCCCGGATGCAAGGATGACCTTGATGTCTTTGATGTCCAACTGAGCTCTAAGAGCTTCACACCTGCTTCAGCTGCTGTTGGAACAAATTGTTCCCATCACTGGTGAAGGCCTTCACATGCTTGGGGTAGGCAACCCCTAACACCAACAGGTTTGAGGTCTGAATCTGAAAAGGAAAAAGTAAAGGAAAAAAGGCAATTTCTTACATCTACAAAAAAAAATACAAAGTCAAAAAAGGAATAGATATTCAAGAAGACTTGGATTTCTGTTCCATTCTCAAGTCCCTAGACCAAATCCCATTTCAAAAACTATGGTTGTACTAAGTACTCTTATTATTACACATAATTCCTGTAGGAACTTAAGTTGTAGAGAGCAGGACCAGTTTCTTTTTTGACTTTGTATCTCCATAATTTCTTATTCACAGTAGACACTTAATAAATGCTTATTGAATGAATGAATAATTGCAAGTTTGCTATTCGATCTCCTGCCTGATAGTATGTACTAAAGATATGAAATGCCTGGGGTGGCTAGGTAGCGCAGTGAATAGAATACCGGCCCTGGAGTCAGGAGGACCTGCATTCAAATCCACCTCAGACACTTGAAACAACAAACTAGCTGTGTGACCTTGGGCAAGTCACTTAATCTCAATTGCCCTCCAAAAAGCAAAAAGCAAAAAACCAAAACCAAAACAAAGACATGAAATGCCACATGAGGATGTTGTGACTTAAATTTATAAGTTGTGCAGTGCCTCACATTATTCACATTTTCATATGATGCTACTTTATACTTACAGACAATTTTGCCTGTTTGAGGTACACCTATCAAAGGCAAGCTCTGGAAACCAGCTGGTAATTCCAAATAGCAAAGGCAAATTGTAAAGTTTAAATCTATAAAATGTAGCATTTAATACTGAATGACAGCTTACATAGCTCCTTAAGGTTTATAAGCACTTTACAAATGTCATGTCATTTGATCTCATCCCACTTACCTCATAGGACTGCTGTGAGTAAAGCTCTATATAATATGAACAATGATCATTTCTCCCTTTTCCATCCATTTAATACCACAGAAATCTTAGGTGCCAGGTGTACTAAGAGATTAAATGACTTGCCTCAGGTTACACAGCCAGGATATATAAGAATCAGGACCTAAGACCAGTTCTTCCCAATTCTGAGAGTAGGCCTATAAAAATCATTCGCACTATCTCTTTAAGACCAGAATACTAAAGCAATTCTCTAAAACTACAAATGACAAATCAGATGTTGATCTACATTGTCAGAGGGCATTTCCTCACTGGGAAATCTTTACACCAATGAAATGACAAGTTCAGCTCCCCACCCTCCCCCTCTGTAACACCATGCACAAGCAGCTTTCCAAAAGAATGCTACTATGAACAGCTTTTTAAAGTTCTGATTACACAGGATAGCAAATACTCCATTTATTCCATGCCAAATCAAGGCAAACATTCACAACAAATCACAATATAATATTAGCAACATTACATCTTATCACAGAAAAATCACAATATAGTATTCCCAACAGCTTAACATTAGAATGGCCACATAGTGTTCACCAAAGTGGCCACAGTATAGACAACAAAGAACAAAGAATAATCATCTGGTTTCCCTAAGGGGGAAACCCTCCTTACTTAATCATTCCATCATTTCATAATACAATAATCAATCTTCCACTCATGGGGCAATCATAAGTTAACTTAATCAGTTACTTATCCAGATTCACAATTACTAAGTATCATTAATCACTAAATACAATCATTAGAAAATTACACAAATCCTCCACCCCTTGGTGTCTAGTAAACTTCAATTTCATCACTTTTTCAATATTTAAGGAGAGGCCTTTTCTTCATCTTGACTTGGAGTAGTCTCTCAGATTCCCTGGATCCCCTTCCATGGTCTCAGCTCTTACCTGAATCCACCAAACAGTCATCTGGATTCAGAAGCAGATAGCTCCCAGGTCCTTGTCCAGTCCTCCAGGCAGTTCCTGACACACACTGAAGTTCACAGGGTTTAGCACATCTCAAAACCTTTACAACTTCTGTTGCTGGGAACTCAAGAATCAACAAAGCCACAAACAAACAAAGTCTTGACATCCTGGTCATGCTTCTTCAGTCCTCCAGCAGTTCAGCTGGCCCTAGGTCCCAGAAGGAATGTTAGCATTCCAGGTGGCCCTCTCAGCCTTTCAGGTGGTCTTCCAGGCAACAGCAACTTAAACCTTCACCTGATTCTGGTCTCACAGAAAACTCCAACTCAGTTCTCAGTACAGCAGCCCAGTTTCCGGATGCTGTGAGAGAAATTCTCTCTCTCTCTCTCTCTCTCCTTCTCTCTCTCTCTCTCTCTCTCTCTCTCTCTCTCTCTCTCTCTCTCCCCTTCCCTCCCTCTCTCTATCTCTGTCCCTCTCTCTCTTTTTCAGCTGGCTTCAGTCTCCACGATTCTTCCTCCACAAGGAGCCAGACAGGAGGAAAATTCTCAGTTCCAATTCTCTGTCCCTGGAACTGTTCTTACACACACACACACA
>CM053599.1:191032633-191051358 GCA_028646575.1 Pseudocheirus occidentalis
ACACACACATTTGTATTCCCTTCACCTATCCTCATGCTAAGAAGAGTTCATAAGTTACTCTTATCATTTTTCCATATTGGCATGTAAATAGTTCAACTTTGATAAGTTCCTTATGATTTCTCTCCTATGTTAACCTTCTCATGCTTCTTGTGTTTGATTGTCACATTTTCTGTTCAGCTCTGGTTTGTTCAGCAAGAATGCTTGAGAGTCCTCCACCTCATGGAGTGACCATATTTTCCCCTGGACATTGGTGACTTTCTAAGCAAATACATCTGTATGTTAAAGACCTGCAATTTCTTTGATGTTTGAACTTTGTCTACACACATCTGGCTAACTTTATACTGATTCCTAGTTTTAGGGAGGTTTTTTTTTTATGTCAAATTTTGAGCCAACTTTTACACTGCCCTCCTTCACCTCATCAGGAGTCTTCTTATTTCCTCTTTACTTTCTGCCGTCAAAGTACATATCTGAGATTGTTGTCCTGGCAGTCTTAATTCCAACTATTGACTCATCTAGCCTGGCATATTGCATGGTATACTCTGCATATAAATGAAATAAATAAGGCGACGGTATATGGCCTTGTCATGCTCCTTTTCCATATCTTAAACCAATCAGACGTTCAGTTCTAATTGTTGTTTCTTGGCCTGCATACAAGTTGAAGAGACAAGAAGGATGATCTGGTACTTCCATCTCTTTAAGGACTTGCCATATTTTGTTGTGATGCACACAGTCAAAAGCTTTAGTGTAGTCAGTGAAGCAGAAGTAGATATTTTTCTGGAACTCCCTTGCTTTTTCCAGAATCCAGCAACTGTTGACCATTTGGTCTCTAGTTCCTCTTTGTCTCTTTGAAAACCAACCTGCTCTTCGGGTAATTCTCAGTTCACATGCATTGCTGAATCCTACTTGCAGAATCTTAAGCATAACCTTTCTGGCATGTAGAATGAGCATAATCGTTCAACAATTTGAACATTTTGGTGGCATTTTGTCCTTTAGGATTGGGACATAAAATGATTTTTTCCAATCCAGTGGCCACTGTTGTGTTTTCCAGATTTGCTGTTTATACTGAGTGCAGCATCATCTTTTAGGGTTTTAAACAGCTCAGCTGGAATTCCATCACCTCTACTAACCTTATTGTTATCAGAAGGCCCATTTGACTTCATTGTCCAGGATATCTGTCTCTAGATCGGTAATCATACCATTATAATTATGGGTGATGTTATGATCTTTCTCGCATAGTTGTTTTGTGTATTCTTGCCACCTCTTCTTAATCTCTTCTGTTTCTGTTAAATCCCTACCATTTTTGTCTTTCATTGTGCCCATTTTTGTGTGAAACTTTTCCTTAATATCTCTACTTTCTTGAAGATCTGACTTGCCCATTCTATTGTTTTCTTCTGTTTCTATTAAGAAAACCTTTTTATTTCTCCTTGCTATTCTCTGTTGCATTCAGTTGGGCAAAAAAAGTTAAAATCTTGGCAACTAGTCCCACCACTTCCTGGCAAATGGAGGGAAAAGAAATGGAAGTAGTGTCAGATTTTATATTCTTGGGCTCAAAGATCACTGCAGACAGTGACCACAGTCATGAAATTAAAAGGTGCTTGTTCCTTGGAAGCAAAGCTGTGGCAAATTTGGATAGCATACTAAAAAGCAGAGACATCATTTTGCCAACAGAGGTCCATCTCGTTGTAGCTGTGGTTTTTCTGATAGCAGTGTATGGCTATGAGAGTCGGATTGTAATGAGAGCAGAGTGCTACAGAAGTAGCACTTTTGAATTGTGGTGCTGGAGAAGACTTTTGAGAGTCCCTTGGATAGCAAGGAGATCAAATCAGTCTATACTTAAAGAAATTTTTCAGACTATTCAGTGGAAGGTCAAATCCTAAAGCTGACTTAAGTACTTTTGACTACATAATGAGAAGACGGATTCATTGGAAAAGACCTGATGTTGGGAAAGATTGAAGACAAAAGGAAAAGGGGATGGCAGAGAATGAAATTAATAGATGGTATGGTGGAAACAACAAACACAAATTTGAATAGACTTCAAGAGATAGTGGAGAGTAGAAGGGCCTGGTATACTATGGGCTGTGTCACAGCGGTTCTCAACTTGTGGCTTATGTTCAATTTGTAACAATGAAAATATATCCTGCCTATGAGATATTTACATTATGATTCATAACAGTAGCAAAATTACAGTTACGAAGTAGCAGTGAAAATAATTTTATGGTTGGGAGTTCCTCAAGGGTCGTGGCATTAGGAAGGTTGAGAACCACTGGGCAACTGGACAACAAAGTTTTAGAGTGTTGCCTCAGGCTCTGAGAGGGTAAGTGAATTGCCCATAACCCCACAGTTTCTGTTAGCAATAGAAACTGCATGGGTCTTCCTAACTCCCAAGTCTTTTTACCAAGCAATCTTACCTTTGTACGTCCTTTTTTTTAATTTGCAATTGTCCACAGATGTGGATATAAATTGTGTGACGTGATATGAAATGTGGGTACGTGTAAAATGAATTGCTTACAAATTGATTGTCCCTGATTGTCTCAGGGTTCTTTCCTATTCAGTTCATCTACCACATCTGCTTGACTTTCTTTTTTTTTTAAGCAATGCCTTTGGAATAGGAAGACCAAATGATAAGTAATGGTAATAACCAGTCTTGACCATAGAGAAGAGACGAGGAGGCACCTTTTACTTAGAGACAGCGGGGACTACAGGCGCAGAATGCGTCATGCATTATAAGGACAATTACTGTGTCATTCGGGTTGGCTTAACTGTTTTTGTTTATTATATGAGGGCATTCATTTATGGATGGGGGGGTTAAATCTAGAAATGACTAAGATATAAAAAAAGATGTCAGTAAAACTTACTTTAAAATAAAACAAATCCCGCCGCTTTTGCCATGTCGTGATCTCTACTAAAATAAACCTTCATCGGTTTCTCATAACCTGTAGACAAGATCCAAATTCCTCGGCCTGGTAGGCGGAGCTGTCTATGATCTTGATCATCATTTGTATTCTCCTACTGCCTTTGTCAAATGATCTGCCTTGGTTTTACTTGGTTTATTCACAAGTCTAGGAAAACGCCTTGAGTATGATCTGCCTTTGTGACTTTGTTCACAGCTTTCTTTGTTTTTTGTTTGTTTTTGGAGGGGGAAGGCTGGGCAGTTGGGGTTAAGTGACTTGCCCAAGGTCACACGGCCAGTAAGTGTTAGGTGTCTGAGGCCAAATTTGAACTCAGGTCTCCTTGACTATAGGGCTGGTACGCTATTCACTGAACCACCAAGCCGCCCTCACATCTTTCTTTGAAACCTAGACTGTTCTTCCCTGTCAATTTATATCCATTGACTCAAGTCTAAACTCCAAGAAATCTGTTTTGCCTGACATAATTCACAAGTTAACTGTCTTTCTCCCAAACAGACCTTTATGAATCATTTCTGTGATCAGTGTGTACAACATTTACATACTGTAATGCTTCATTCTCCTTCATGTGGGTATTCTCTCCATCTATGCAGATGACAGCCTAGCCTTGCTGTCTCATTCTGTGTGATTTTTATCTGTGTTCTATAATCATCCATAGATAATCTCTGCACTGTACTGAGGACCTTTCTCTGTATGTCTGTTTATATTTTGTGGGTACCAGTACAGTACTCACTATTTGATCAGGCCACCTACTTTTATCACTATACACTTTGCCCATGCATTATTTTTAGTTCCCCATATTAGTAAGTGGACTTTGTTCAAGAGTGTGTTGTGTCCACTAATTTAGCAGTTTTAGTATGAAACCAGATTTCTAGGTTAGTGACAGGCTTTTTGATGTTCTTTCTTCTGCCCCACTTCTAGACTTGGAATTTTCACCATTGTTTTCCAAACTCATTTAGATAAGAGTGATGATATTTCTGACAACAGTAAATATGCATGCTTAAGTATGGCCCTAAAATATACCATACCTACTGGTTTTTCTTTAAGTGGAAATCTTGTGGACTTGTAGAAATTTTATTAAGATATAATCTTTTAATAATACTGGCTGTCCCACAGTAAAGAAGAATGTGCCAGATTGCTACTCCTACGATAATAGAAGACTTATTAAATGTTGGCAGGTAGAAAGGCAGGCTGCTACTGCTAACGTAAATACAAAACCATGTATGCTAACATAGTAACATATGTGCTAACATAGCTCTGAATTTAGATTGTTCGTTTCTAGTGCCTTCTGATTCTTTTTGTAAAGTATTCAGAATGTCTAGCTAGGAGGCTTTTGTGTAGTGTGCAGGGTTTGGGCCTCTTGTTTCTTACTCCAGAACAAAGTTTGCCATCCTCACCTCTTCCCACCTTTGCGTTGAAGTCACCAAGTATCAAAGTATATGTTGATTGAATTTGGAGGATCTTGCTAAGTTTTTCCAAGATTTCTCCACCTTTTCATCTTCTGCAACAGATACTGGTATATAAGGCACAGTTATTTTCATTGCATTCTTCTTGCAACTGCTTAGGAGCATCACAACACAAGATGATGAAAACTCCCATAAAATGATATTTCTTTTTGCCGCTAAGTGCCCGATAACACCAACTTCATCAACACCTTTATTTACATCTGGAGTAGAATCTGTAAGCTCTCCTTCCCTTTAGCTATTAACTCCCTTCTGTCTTCTGGTTTCCTTTTGGTAAATATTAAGATTAAGATTATTTAGTTCAGTCTCAATATTCCAAGTATTAGTTGCTAAGTTAATACCTATAGATAAATCTGTATGATTCTTAGCACCCTCTGTCTCCTTTTTCACCACTCTGCTACCATCACTGCAGAAGTACAGAGAGGCTGCACTGGACCGTGGGATGTTTTACATTTTTCTTTATTTCATAGGATGCGATGGTTGAATTCATCACCAAGGTTTCAGGCTATTAATGATTGAACTTCTTTATGTTTAGCTAGGTTGGTTCTCAAAAAACATACGTGGTCTGTTGTTGAGTCCATACCTTCTGTCTTTCCAGCATGATAGAACCTATTCAGAGCTTTTGCTCCACTGATGTAGCCTTTGAAAACCCAGAGTTGACTCTGTGACACAATGAGGCATCAAAATACAAAGGAAACTGGTTATGTCTTAAGAGGCAGGAAGCCATGGTATCTGTATACATCTGGAATACTGACATGAGAGCAAAGATAAAAATGTATAACTAGAAGAAGGAATAAAAGTGAGAGAAGATTTGGTGTGCAGTTAAAATAATGCCAATTTGGATAAGCACTAGATTTATATAGTCAGGAAAATTTGAGTTCGAATTCTGCCTCAGATACCATCTACCAGGGTAGAACTCTTCATGGCTTTTTGGGGGAGAGCGGTACTCAAGGGATCTGGAAGCCATGTCAACAGCCTAAGCTTTAATCTCCTATGCCAATTAAATCTTGAGGACAGTTTCAATACCTTTTAAAGAAAATATAGCCTAACCTGCATGGGGAAGGCCTTAGGATATTTCTCCCATTAAACCATGGACACCCTTGGTGTTTTAAAGATCTGAAGCAAGGCTTCTTAAACTTTCTCTACTCACAACCCCTTCAGCACTTCCTAAACTGTGGCTTGCAGCTGTATGTGGGGTTTCTAAATCTAGATGATCTTTTACCATTTAAATGATTTTAGGGTTGTTACTGGACAACATTGACCTTGAAGATTCAAGAAGCTCAATATAGGCAACACTGGAGGAAGAAAAACTAAACCATAAAGATAGCAAAAACCAAACAAAAAACAGCAATGAAATGACCCCCTATAGTAGTCATGAGTCATGGGAGAACGACACTGAGAATTTCAAGGCTTTGGCTCCCTTCTAGAAAAGAGGATCTATATCTTCTAGAAAAGTCCCACATCTAAGCAGTCCAGTCTGTGTAGTGGGTGAGGCTGAATTTGTGTAGTTCGTAGTAGTTCTCCCAATATACAAAAGTGACCATTGCCAGGATTAGCACTAGGAACATCAGATGCACAACAAAGATAATGGCACTTACAGCATAGTCACCAGTGGCTGAGAGATCATTTCCCTGCAGTGTATTTCCAGTGTCAGGAGTTCCCTGATGCAGCCTCTATAGGAGTCCCACAGTGTTATAGGTTTCTTGTGAGGGACTGCACCTCTTATTCCACGGGGCTTGTATAGATAGTTCATTTCCCTCTAGTTGCCATAAAGTAAACCATCCCCTGATAGTGCCATCCCTCTAACCCCTCCTTGGGGGAAGAGTCGTCCTGTGACCACTGACTAGGAGCAAGAAGGAAGGCCCTCATGTCCACATCCAGAGAAAGAACTAGACTCTGAATGCAGATTGAAGCAAACTACTTGCTCTCTTTTTTGTTTTGTTTCTTCTTTCTCATTGTTCACTCCATTGGTTATAATCCTTCTTTACAACTTGACCAGTGTTTAATGTGAAGGCATCTATAGATCCTGTGTTTGATTGCATATCGCCATGGGGGGAGGAGGGAGGGAGGGAAGGAGAGAGGGATGGACGGAGGAGAGGGAGAAAATTCGAAACTCAAGGGATTGTGGAACTGAATGCTGTAAACTAAAAGTAAATAAATTAATTTTTAAAATAAAAAGGAGGGCTCTCTGGCATCCAGTGTACGGCAGAAAAAGAGATATATTGCCTCTGCTTTTGCTGCAGCTGCAGCCCTTGCCAGTGACCCTCTGCTGGGTTCTGTGTCTCAGGGCATTCTGCTTTAGCATTGGCATGTGTTGTTGCCACCTCCCATTGCTGCTAGGACCAAGCGCTTCCTCCAATGCCAGAACATGAAGTTGCTCCTCGAGGACAGTTTCAGTTCTTTCTCTTAGGGGCACTGTCAGTTTCCTGTTAAAGAAAAAAATTAGCCTGTCTTACCTGGTATGGCACCATACTGCTTAGTGTTCATCTATGCATTATGAGTAGCCATATTCCAGGAGGTAGGATCCCACCCTGTGATCATTGGGAAGGCGAGAGTGGGCCTGAAGGTTACAGTGGAATGGGAGCTTTTGATTCTTTTTCAGTTAAGAGTTAGCACCCAGTTGAGTTAGAACAGGAAAGAGGTCATTGCCAGGAAGAGTGTGGGGAAAAGGCTCTCCAGTGCCCATGTACCATTGTGCCGTCTTCCTCTAATGGGATAGGAATGGTAAGTGGGCTCCAGTTAGGAAAGGAAGAGGGGAGTAGAAGAACTCTCCTGCCTCCTCTTCCTGCCGAGTTCCATAGCTACAGAAGTCACTATTCAACTTGCACTCTCTACCCAGAAGAAAGCCTATTGACCAGATGGTGGCATGGATACATTTACTAATAAACTTTTCTTTGATATATCTATTTTGAACAGAATGCAAATGGACAACAAGTTTGAACAAAAGAGTGGGATTTGTGTTATTTGGGAAATTACAGATTTCTTTTAGTGGCCCCAGGCATTTTTTTTAAACAAGCATTTATTAATCATCTGCTGTTTTCCAGGCACTGTGCCAGGCATTTTACAGATATCTCATTTTATTCTCACAATAACCCTAGGAGGTAGGCACTTTTATTATCCCTATTTTACAGTTCTGGAAACTGAGGCAAACAGAAGTTAAGTTGCACAGCTAGTATCCGAAGCCAGGTTTGGACTCAGGTGTTCCTGACTCCCAAGTCCAGAGCTCTGCCTCCTGTGCCACCTAAGAAGGTTGATGGCTTAAATAACTGTTCTTTAAGTGTTTTGGTCTGGCCATGAAACATGGAACTTTACAGTCTCTGAAGAACTGAAAATCAGTATCATTCTTAAGAAAATGGAAAAGTGATTGTGACAGGAATTTCAGGAGATTCTAAGTAAAGAATGTCATCAAGAAAATGTTCGGGTGAAAAAGAAGATTCACCTGTCACATTGTGAGAACAAGGATGACTGATGGACAGCCTGTGTGCAATTGAGATCTTCACTTTGTCAGTGGAACGAAAGCAAAGTCCCTGTAGCAAACTTGTGGAAAATATGGACACCAACCCTACCAGATGGACAGATATGGCTTAGTTGTAATCTGTATTATTGGAGAGAGTACTAGATAGATGGCACTCTGGTCTGTTGGAGTTTGTATTTTTAGATTTCCCATTTGCTGCCCAGTTCCTTTCTGGTGTGGAATCAGCCGTTCGTCTTCCTCTCTGTTCATCAGGTTCTGCCTTCCTCTCTCCTGACAGTCGTGGATGCCTGTGATATAAAGGAATTTCCTTGGAAAGCTATAGAATTTAAAGAGGTGATAGCATTGGCTGTCTTGAGGTTGCAATAACAGATCATCTTTATATGTTATTTTAAAATTTGTTTACAAAACACTTTTTCTAATAACTCTTAGGTGAAAGGCAAATATTTTTTTTATCTTCATTAGGGACTTACAGAGATGATGTTTTGGCCAAGGTCACGTGGCTGGTGACAGACCTGCGTGTTGCAGCTGTTGCTTTTAAAGCTCCAGTAATAATTATGACATTGAAGTTGCCCCAGGCGCTGTGCCAAGTGCTTTACAAACTTTATCTCATTTGATCCTCATAACAGGTAGGGTGGGCACTTAGTTTACAGTTGAGGAAAATGAGGCAAACAGACTTAAATGACTTGATCAGGGTCCCACAGTTTAAGTGTCAAAGGTTGAATTTGAACTTAGGATGTTCTGACTCCAGGCCTAGCTCTCTATTTGCTGGGCCGTTTAACTGCTTTCTGTAATGAACAGGTAGAATGCTGTTTCTGAAACAGTATTTTTCGTCTCAATTTTTGTTTTGCAATTTCTTTTGAGTGTCATTGTTAATGTCAATCAGAAAACAATCATTTTTCTCCTTTAAATAATGTAATTTAAAAGTTTTCTACATTCTTGGGAATGGGGGGATTACATCTTTGGAGTACATTTTTTTTCCTATGGGAAATTTTATAATGGAACTTATATGATCTTTTTTCCTGAAATTACTTCATAATATCAGGGTCACAGCTACTTTCTAAGGTGACGTACTCGTAATTCTGTGACTCACATTTTGAAGTTTACTTTAAAATGCTTTTTATTTCTTGGTTTTCTTCTGTGTCTCTCCTAACAATGTCACCATAGGCTTAACTTTTCCGAGCTTTTAATTCCTTATTGTAAAATTAAGATAATAATTGTTGTGAGTCTCCAGTGAGTTGCTCAAGAGGATCATAGAGGTAAAGGGATCTTTGAATTCACCTAGTACAACCTTCCCATTTTCTAGATGAGGAAACTATGACTCAAGGAGATTGAATCACTTGCCCATGGTTGCATGGCAGTAATCTTTAGATGAGGCATTTGAATCCAAGTCCTCTGGCTGTAGAGCTAGTATACTTTATATAGTATATGTACTATATATACATACATACATACAGACAGACAGATAGATACATATACATACACACATACTTTATATGTATACGTATAGAGTTAGTATACTTTATATAGTATATGTACTATACATACATACATACAGATAGATACATATACATACATACATACATACATACAGATAGATACATATACATACACACATACTTTATATGTATACGTATAGAGTTAGTATACTTTATATAGTATATGTACTATACATACATACATACAGATAGATACATATACATACATACATACATACATACAGATAGATACATATACATACACACATACTTTATATGTATACGTATAGAGTTAGTATACTTTATATACAAGTGGGCCTTTTTTCCCCCCTGAGAAAGGAAAAGTAGCAAATGGTTCATAATAGAGGACAACAGCTCCTTTTAGTAATTTTCCCTCTAAACCATTAACAAGTGGATTCTTTCTTGTTGCCATTTGGTTGTTAATAAGTACAAAGAAACCACAAGACTTGATAATTGTAAAATGAACAGATCGTCTCCTAAAAACATCTCTCTCGTACTACCTATCCCTTAAGGCCTACTTCATGGCTTGCCTTCTGTTTTCTGACAACACTATACACTTTTTAGTGTTTAACTATATTCTGCCTCATTTGCAAATTATCTTATTATAATTTAGTCCTTATTTACCTAGTTAGAGCTTAAGTTTGTACTACTTCTTCGGGTGAAGCCACAAGTTTACAGCTCACTGTGTAATTCCTTTTCTTTGTTCACCCATTTTAAGTTTCATTCAGGGGACTCTTCATAGTTCTAGTTTTCTAGAATTTGGGTGATTAGGTCTGTATAATCTTTAATGGTTTTAGAGGCTGTGTTACAGTTCTTCTCTTCCCTCCCTTCCCTTGCCACCTTAGCTTCTATTTTTTCAGCTTGAAGAATTTTTTTAAAAAATCTTTTTGGATGGCTCTTTATATGAAAGACCTGTCATCCACCTTATTTTTTTTTTATTGTTGTCCAGAATAAATAAGAATTAATGGGATTTTTTCATTTTCCACTTTGTGGTATTCAGAAATTTATTAGACTTTGTTCATTCTCATTATTTCTGTTTTTTTTCAAATTAATTAATTATTTAATTTTCTTGTTTACATCGTTCATTTCCACATGATTTTGAGTTACAAATTTTCTCCCCATCTTTCCCCTACCCAACACCTCAAAACAGCCATCCCACTGTATAACCCCTTCCCTAGTCTGCTCTCTCCTACGTCCTCCTTCATCGTCCCTCTGACTTTCTGGTAAGGCAGAATGGATCTCCCTACCACAGTGCCTGTATATCTTAATTCCCATTTGGATGTAGTTAATTATACACACACACACACACACACACACACACACACACACATTTAACATTTGATTATAGAACTTTAAATTCTAGATTCTTTCCCTTCCTCCCTTGTCACCCACCCCCACTGGAAGGACAAGCTATTAAATACAGACTGTACATGTGTAATTACAAAGAACATCTCCACAGTGGACATATAGTGAGAGGCTGTTTATATGTCCCTCCTTCACTTATTCTATTCTCTACCCTGCCCCTGTCCCTTTACAGAAGTGTGTGCTTCCAGCAGCCCTCCCTCCCCTGTCATCCTATCTTTCATCCCCATCCCCCCTACTCTCCTGTGTGGCATCTCTCATTATTTCTCACCTGAACTATTGTGATAGGCACCTAATTAGTTTCCCTATATCCATCCTTTCTCTTCTCCAATCCATCCTCTGTGCAACTGCAGCATTGATATTGTTAAAAGACAAATCTGACTGTATTACTCACATGTTCAAGATGCTTCAGTGGCTTCCTGTTGCCTCTAATAAAATACAGAGTCTCTTGTTTGGCGTTTGAAGCTCTTTCCAGTTTTGCTTTAGTCTGTCTCTCTAGACTTATTTCCCTCCACGTTTCAGCTAAATTGTCTTAGTTGCTCCTCCCCAGATGCAACATACTGTTTCCCACTTCTGTGTCTTTGTACAAGCTTACATCCATCTTTGGAGTGCTTTCCTATAGACCTTTTGGCTCTTGAAAATGCTCCTTTTATAACAACTCAGTCCGTGTGCTACCTCTTTCAAGAGGCTTTACAAAGTATAGTGTAAACTTTTTGAGGGCAGGGACTAATAACACTTTTGCATTTTTATCCCCGATGCTTAGTAAAGTGTCTGGAACATAGTAGGAACATAATAAATGCTCACTCTCTAGAACATAGTTCAGAATTAGGAAAAAAGGGAAAAAAGCCTTTGACCAAAATAATGTCTGAAATCGCATGCACTAGAAATCTCCTCTGGGACTCTGCTTAGGGCCAGTTTGTTCTTAATTTGCACACAGTTGTAGAAGATTGGAGTAGATTTTTTAAGCCTTCAGCAGATTAAAAGCAACAAGTGAGAAGAGGAGAGCAGCTGCAACAGGGAGGCCCTCTAATAGTAGTAAGAAATGACAGCTGACTGCAGAGAGGATACAAAAAACTATATAAAGCAGAAGCAAGAACTTAAAAAAGCATAGTGGCCTGGGACCATTAATGTGAGAGGAAACAGCTTTACCAGCCTCATTAGACCCTGAGGATATCACTGTATTAATAGCACGGTTTTCCTAATAATAACTCTGAGCTCTAAAGAAATTGTGTTCAGTTTTTTCTATTTAAGAAGGCAGGGAAATATTTTTTGATATATTTTAAGATTTCCATCCAAAGTCATTAAAATGATAAAAAGAAAGGAGTTTTAGGTATTTGAGTATTATCTCAGTTTTATAGACAACTTCTCTGTCCAAAATGGTTCACATATAATGGTTTTGGTTATTCATGGTTTTTCTATTTCATGTTCATGTATGTTGGAAAGATGTATGTTTGCTGTCACAGTGCTTGTTGTCAGAAAAAAAAAAAGCTTCCCAATTTCTTGAAAGCAATCCAGACCACTTTGCTCTTTTTTTTAAAACTCTGGGCCCATCTTGTTCATCTATATATTGACTGTACAAGAAATACAATATCTTATCAGGTGTCTCTCTCCATTGTGGCAATTTGGAGGGCAAACATTGTTTATCAAGTTGTTCTTTCCTGTGTAGATGGACAGCCATACTTCTTTGAGTAATTACAGAGCTCTTCTAGGGGGCCCTACAGTGTGCTGGGGCTTGGTGTCAGCAACACAGTGTCATCTGTAAACAAGTGCTTCTGAAGGACCTCAGTATACACAGGGAGTCCCTCTTGGACTTGGACTGTGCTGGATCATCTTCATAATGGAGCATGCATTTCTCAGTTTTATCCTGACTGATGTTTATTATCAGAGTGTCATCCTACTGCTGTTACTATTGCATTTAATCATGGAATATGACCAGCCGAAAAGAACTAAAAATGTTGATCGCACAAAGGACACTGTTAAGCTAAATCAAAAAACAACTCAGAACAAAAATTTAAAACATCAAAGAAATTATGTGCTAGGATGAGATGATGAACTGGTCACATGTCAAGAAAGAGGAATGTAGTACTTCCCCATGTCAGGAGAAAGCAAAGAAGGCCTTCAGTGTGCTGAGTGGACTCCTTGTGGGAGGCATGGACTGGAGTTGCACAAGATGGGCAGGCATGGGTTAACTGGTATGCATCGTTGGAAGAAACTCATGAATTGGTGATAGCACAGATCTTATATGAGCTGGGGTGGGTGTGGGTGTGCATGCATGCATATCCGTTTGTACATATGTATCATATGTTCTAGTTGGATAGTAGAAATTCAAATTCTTTATCTAAAAATTTGCTTGGAATTTAAGTTATCATCAGCAAGTATGAAATATATGGTATTGTGAAAAGTGCATTGGACTTGAAATAAGGAAACCTTTGTTCAAATTTTGGCTCTGCCGCTTACCAGTTGTATATCTATGAATGTTACATAGCCTTTAAGCCTCAGTTTCCTTAACTACAAAAATAGGTATAGTAGGCTCAAAAATTTAGAGTTGAGAGTGACCCCAGAGGTGCGTGAAATTGGAAAACTGATCATGTTAAAGGACAGGTGTGACCACACTACTCTCCTTTTCAGAAAGCTTCACTGGCTTCTTATTGCCTCTTTGAGGCCATTTCCCTTATTTTAGAGCTCAGGTGACTGAGGCTTAAAGATTGTTACTTGCCCAAGATTAAACAGATAACAAGTAGCAGAGCAGGAATGTGAATCTGGACTCTCTTAAGTCCAGGTTCAGCACTTCTTCCGCAGTGTTTGCTGTTTACTTCACAGTAGTGTGAGGAAAGCATTTTATAAATCTTAAAATGCTATATAAATGTGAACTTTCATTGTTTTCCATGATCTAAAAGTTAAAAATAAGGGTACTATTCAGGATTATTTCATTGGGCAATTTAAAACCCAACATTACAAATAGTTCAACGTTGAATAACCATTTTCACTTTATACATAATAAAATTAAGAAGTATTCATTGTTCCACTTTCCCCTATCTTTTGCCTTCCTCACAAAAAAAACCCCAACTCATTACAAATATGCATAATGAAGCAAAGCTATTCCCACATTGACCATCGCCAAAAATGTGTTTCGTTCTGCATTTTGAGTACATCCCTTCTTTGTCAGGAGGTGAGTAACATAGTGTAGCATTAGCATTTTAGAATTACGGTCAGTCGTAGATCAGAGTTCTTAAGTCATTTCTTATGGTGTGATAATATTCCATTGCATTCATCTTATACCATTTGTTTATCTATTTCCCAAGAAATAAGCACCCTCGTGGTTTCCAGTTTTTGACTTCTACAAAATAAAAGTTTTTATGCATACAGTTACTTTTCTTTGAGAATATAGTCTAGTAGTGATATTGTTGGGATCTGCACAATTTAGTGATTTTTTTTTACATAGTTCCAAATTGTTTTCCATAGTGACCTGGACCAACTTACATACTAACCAATATTGTATTTGTGTGCCTATTTTTCCTTAGTATCTGTGAGAATTTTCATATTTATTATTTCCCTTTTGTTCCTCCAGATGAATTTTGTTGTGATTTTTTTTTCTAGTTCTACAAATAATCCTTTGGTAGTTTGGTCTGTCACTGAATAAGTAAATTAATTTAGGTAGTAGTAATTTTTATTATACTGTCTTGACCTACCCAGGAGTAATACGTATATCTCCAAGTTATTTAGACCTATCTTTATTTTTGTAAAAAGTATTTTGTGACTTCATTCATATGGTTCCTCGGTGTGTCTTGATACTTTATTGATATTTTATACTCTGTTGCTCCTTTTTTTTTGGTAGAACAGTTTGATTTTAATATATTTATTTTTATATGAGTGGCAGGTTAATTCATTACATAGAGCTTTTTGCACTTTTGGCTCATATGCAACAAGGCTTATAAATTCAGCTTTAGCTTTCATTCAGGTTTTATAGCTTTTGAACAGTTGTTTTCACATTTAAAGCAACATCTAATTTGCAATGGGAGTTTGTGGTGGTTATAGGAAAGATCAGGTCAAGAGGTTATTTAAGGGAAAGGGGGAGATATCAGGGAATGGAAGATAACATTCCAGAGTGTGTGGTAATGTAAAAAGGATTGTATGTGTGGACTAGAGCATACCATGTTGACCCCTTGAAGTAGACTGAACATCTTTTCTTTTGGGTTTTGTTGGTAATAACAAGAATGCTTATAATTTATGTAATTTATGTGTATTTTATATCTTGCTTTGTTGGAAAGGTGTCTAACTTTTCTCCTTTACATATAATGTTGGTCCCTGGCTTTAGATGGATACCACTTACCATATTGGGAGCAACTAGATGATGTACGGGATAGAGAACTGGGCTTAGAACCAAGAAGACTCATTTTTATGAGTTCAGATTCGGCCTCAGATACCACTAGCTGTGTGACCCTGGGCAAGTCACTTAACCCTATGTGCCTCAGGTCCTCATCAGTAAAATGAGCTGGAGAAGGACGCGGCAGTGGAGGGGAGAAATCTAGGAACGTGGCAGAATAAGATGGGAAATAGTAGGCTCTCCAGATTTCTACCACAAACAAGATAAAATATCACCTCAAAATTAATTTTGAGCAGCAGAAATAATTAAAAGTTGGGGTAAAATAGTTGTCCTCCTAAGACAACTTGAGTGGACTTTAGGAAGGGCCAGGGACCTCTAGGGACAGAGGTTTTAGTCTGAGTGAAGTATAGACATCGTCATGTGACTTTGCTGAATCAGCAAACAGTAAACCCTGGAGACAGCTGGGTGAGGACGTTGCTTCTGAGACTTTCACCTCCTTATGTCAGGATTGAACAGATTAAAAAATCCTCCGTTGTTAAGGGATAACAGGCCCATTTATGGGACCCAGATGCGGATGGATGAGGAGGAGCAAGCACATATCAAGTGAGTGTGCTAGCAGAAGGGCAGGGACCTTGCTGTCTGTGGGCACTTGCAGAAAAGCAGAGCCCCAGGTTTCAATTCCTGGACAGAGGGGAGAACTGAAGTTTGCCGCTATAGGTCATAGGGAGCGAGAGTATTTGCAGTGACAGTGAGACTACGGACCTTAGATGTTGCTCAGGCTAGAGGAATGCTTAGGGTGGGCCTCCAGACAGTGTATAGAATACAACAGTACCAAAAGCTTGAAGCCTGAGGCATCATTCCCCCCTCACATACACACACACATACACACACACACACACACACACACACGCTCTCACACATACCTTAAGACTGGAACCTGACTCTAATACTAAGCTGCTCAAAAGAATAAGTAAACAAAGGAGAAAGAACCTGACCATCCATGGGAATAGAGAAGATCTGGGTTCATACTCAGAAGGAGATAGTGAAGTTTAAAAAGCTACTCCTTCGGGGTGGCTAGGTGGCACAGTGAATAGAGCACTGGCCCTGGAGTCAGGAGTACCTGAGTTCAAATCCGGCCTCAGACACTTAACACAAAATCTAGCCGTGTGACCTTGGGCAAGTTACTTAACCCCAACTGCCCTCCAAAAAGCAAAACAAAAAACAACAACAACAACAAAAAAGCTACTCCTTCTTCCTAGAAAAATGTCAAATGGTCATGAACTTAAAGAGTTCTTGGAAAAGCTTAAAAAGAACTTTAAAAATCAGATGAGAGGTTAAGGGAAAAAGTAGAAAAAAAAACTAAAAGCAATGCAAAAAAAGTATGAAAAGAAAATCAAGCATCTGGAAAAAGAGATACAAAAACTTAAGGAAGAAAATAACTTATTGCAAACTAGAATTGGACAAGGAAAAGCTAATGACCTTATAAGACAAAAGAAATAATAAAAAGAATGACAAAACAGAAGAGAATGTGAAACATGTCATTAGGAAAACAACTTTCTAGTAAGGCAAGATGGATTTCTATACCCCAGTGCTTGTACATCTTATTTTTCCAATTGCATGTAAAAACAAACAAACAACAACACAATTTTGTTTTTAAAACTTTGATTTCCAGATTTCTTTTCCTTCTTTCCTCCTCACCCACCACCCCTGGGAAGGCAAGCAATTCAATATAGGTTGTACATGTCTTATATAGTGACCTTTTGAAATTCCTTTTCCATCTGGCCAATTTGTTTTTTTATGCCATTTTTCTGATTGGCTTTTTGGGCCTCTTTTGCCATTTGAGTTAGTCTATTTTTTAAGGTGTTATTTTCTTCAGTATTTTTTGGAATCTCCTTTAACAGACTTGCTTTTCATGATTTTCTTACATCATTCTCATTTCTCTTCCCAATTTTCCCTCCACTTCTTTTACTTGATTTTCAGAATCCTTTTGAGCTCCTCCATCGCCTGTAACCATATATATATATTTTTTCTTTTTTTCTTTTTTAACCTTTTGATGCAGGAGTTTCCACTTTGTTTTCTTCTTCTGGTTCCATGTTTTGATCCTTTTTGTCCCCCGCAAAAGATTCTGTGGTCTGATTGTACTTCCTCTGCTTGCTCATCTTGCTAGCAAATTAACTTGATTTTGAACTCTTTGCCATGCTAGAACTCTGCTTCCAGAATTGAGAGCTGTGTCCCAAATCACTGAGGTTTTCACGGTTGCCAGAGCTATGAGGAGGGTGTCCTCTCTGTAGCCACCACAAAGTCTAGCTTTCTAGCCTTCCTCACCCTAGGACTACCACCCAAGACCGTGATCCAGGTCATAGCAAGAGCAGTTACCCTCTGAAAGGTTGTTTAGTTTCCTTATGATATTCAGGCCAGGAGTTTTGGAAGCAGCCATGCTGCAGTAACAGCTGCAGCTGCCACACCTCTGCCCCTTCTCACCCTGGGGGCAGGGGCTAGACCATGCTCCTCTGTCACCCAGTTCCAACAGAGTTCCTCACTGACCTTTTACGTTTTCTTTGGTGTTTATGGGTTGAGAAGTCTGGGAACAGCCACAGCTGCTGATGATTCACTTTCCTGCAGTCGGCTGTAGCTGGTCTGTGCCACTGATTGGGGCCACCTTGGGTCTGGGCCCATGCATCACCAGACTGTGCTCAGCTCCCAGTCTGGCATAATAGACCCTTCCTGTTGGCCTGCCAGGGTGCTTTCAGTGGCAAATTTGTTTCTCTCTGTCCTTTTGTGGGTTCTGTACCTCTAAAATTTGTTTACAGTCCTTTTTTTTTGTTTGTTTGTTTGTTTTTTTTTTACACTGGTATTGGAGGTGGTTGGAGCAGGAGCTGAAGCAAGTTCCTGCTTTTACTCTGCCATTTTGGCTCCACCAATCTCATGAAAACCAATTATATGGGACTCAGTAAGGTCAAACTTTTTATTTCTTTGGAAACATTATCTGTATTCTTAAGAATATTATCATTCCTTGGGTAGTTTGAAAAAGCATAGACTTGATGTTAAGTTGAGTGTGTTGGAATAATTCTAAAAAATAAAATTGGTTAGGGAGAGGTAAAATGGAGCAATTATCTCATACAAGTGAGGTGTGAGTGAAAGAGCTGTTAAAGAGGAACCAAGTAGGAGTGGAGGCCTGGTAATACTGGAACCTTATTTTTATTGCAACTGGCTTATATCTAACTGGCATATATCTAAAAGAGCATAAAAGTCTTATTAATTTTTAGAGATAGGAGGGTGGGGGAAGAAGATAAGGGAAAGATTCTTTGAGGGGTGAGAGATTAAGAAACCAGAAAGTAAAGGGAGAGAATAAGGGTAGAAATTCTTTTATATATATACATATTGATTTGTTTATTTACTTTTAGCTTACAAGATTCAGTTCCACAATCCCTTGAGTTTCAAATTTTCTCCCCTCCTTCTTCCCCCCCTCCCCGCCCATGGCACCATACAATCAAGTATAGGATCTGCAGATATTTTCACATTGGACAATTAGTCTGGTTGTATAGAAGGGTTGTACCAATAAAGTGAACAATGGGAAAAAGAAAGAAAACCAAACATGAAAAAGAACAATAGCGTGTAGATTGCTTCAGTCTCCATTTAAACTCTGGTCTTTCTAGATCTTTCTCTGAATGTAGATATCTCCTTCCATCCTGAGACTTA
>CM053599.1:191051858-191069891 GCA_028646575.1 Pseudocheirus occidentalis
AGGAGAAGAATGCCTTAAAAAGTCAAATTTGCCAGAAGGAAAAAGAATCCCAAAAGCTTACTGAAGAGAATAATTCCTTCAGAATTAGAGTGGAGAAAATGGAAGCAAATGACTTTATGAGAAATCAAGATACTATTAAACAGATCCAAACAAATGAAAAAATAGAAGCCAAAATAAAATATCTCCTTGAAAAAAACCACTGACCTAGAAAATAGATCCAGGAGAGACAATTTAAAAATTATTGGACTACCTAAAAGCCATGATCAAAAAAAGAACTTAGAAAGCATCCTTCAAGAAATTCTAAAAGAAAATTGCCCTGATATTTTAGAACCAGAGGGCAAAATAGAACTTGAAAGAATTTACTAATCACCTCTTGAAAAAGATACCCAAAAGAAAACTCCTAGGAATGTTATAACCAAGTTCCAGAGTCCCCAGGTCAAGGAGAAAATATTACAAGCAGCTAAGAAGAAACAATTTTAATACTGTGGAAACATAATCAGGATAACACAGGATCTAGCAGCTTCTACATTAAGGGACCCAAGGGCCTGGAATATGATATTCCTGAGATCAAGGGAGCTAGGATTAAAACCAAAAATCACCTACCCAGCAAAACTGAGTATAATGTTCCATTCAGTGAGATGGAGGACTTTCAAGCATTCTTGTTGAAAAAAATTAGAACTGAATAGAAAAGTTGACAGTGAAATACAAGAAGCATGAGAAGGTAAATATGGAAAAGAAATCATAAGGAACTTATCAAAGTTGAACTATTTACATGCCAACATGGAAAAATGATAATTGTTACTTATGAAACTTTTCTCAGTATGAGGATAGGTGAAGGGTATACAAATGTGCATCCATATATATATGGATACATACACATGTCTATATAGGAGGGTTTATATATGCGTACAAACACATATCTGAGTATGTATATATATGAGTTCATAGAGGTCACAGGATCAATTTAATAGGAAGGGACGATACTCTAAAAGGTGAAATTCTGAGGTGGGAGAGAATTAGAAAGAGAGGAGACAGGGAGAGACAGAATAGGATTAATCATCTCATATAGAAGAGGCAAGGGATAACTGTTACAGTGAAGGGGAAGAACAGGAAAGCAAAAGGGAAAGGGTCAACCCTACTCTCATTGAATTTGGCTTAGGGAAGGAATGGCATAAACACTAAACTGAGTATCTTGCCACACAGGAGAGTAGGGGGCATGGGGATGAGAGGTGGGATGACAGAGGGGAGGGCAGGTTGAAGGGGAGGGTTGCTGGAAGTACACACTTCTGTAAAGAGACAAGGACAGGGACAGGGTGGAGAATAGAACAAGGTGGGGTGGTGCGGGATTGGAAGGAGGGACATATAATCAGTCTCTCACAATATGCCCACTGTGGAGATGTTCTGCATAATTACACATGTACAGCCTGTATTTAATTTCTTGTCCTTCCAGTGGGGGTGGGTGACAAGGGAGGAAGGGAAAGAATCTAGAATTTAAAGTTCTGTAACCAAATGTTAATATATGTATATATTATTATTATTATTATTATTATTATTATTATTAACTACATCCAACTGGGAATTAAGATATATAGGCACTGTGGGAGATCCATCCAGGTAGGGAGATCCATCCTGCCCTACCAGAAAGTCAGCAGGGCGAAGGGGAGGCCATAGGAGAGAGCAGATTGGGGGAGGGATTATACAGTGGAATGGCTGTTTTGAGGTGTTGGGCAGAGGGAAGATGGGGAGAAAATTTGTAACTCAAAATCTTGTAGAAATTAATGATGCAAACAAAGAAAATAAATAAATTAATACAAAAAAGAAAAGAAAAGAAAATTGAATGGAAACAAAAATAAGTATACCATTTGCTCAGCTGCATATAGTACCTTCACAAAAACTGACAATGTAATAAGGCATAAAACCTCACAACCAAATGCAGAAAGGCAGAAATATTAAATAAATCCTTTTCTGACCATAATGTCATAAAAATTGCATTTAATTACGGGCCATGTAAACAGATCAAAAATTATTTGTTAACTAAATAATCCTAAAAATGAATAGGTCAAAAACAAATCACAGAAATAATCAGTAATCTCATTAAAGAGAATGACAACAAGAAACAACATACCAAAATTTATGGGATGCAGCAAAAGCAGTACTTAGGGGGGAATTTATATCTCTAAAAGCTTACATCATTAAAATAGAGAAAGAGCATAACAATGATTTGTGCACACAACTAGAAAAAACTAGAAAAAGAACTAATTTAAAATTACCAATTCAGCATCAGATTAGAAATCCTGAAACTCAAAGGAGAGATTAATAAAATAGAAAATAAGAAACCCATTGAACTAATAAGTAAAACTAAAAGCTGGTTTTATGAAAAAAGCAATACAATTAATTAATCATTATTAATTTGATATTTTTTGCTTTTTGGAGGGTAATTGGGGGATAAGTGATTTGCCCAAAGTCACACGGCTAGTAAGTGTGTCAAGTGTCTGAGGTCAGATTTGAACTCAGGTCCTCCTGACTCCAGGGCCAGTGCTCTATTCACTGTGCCACCTAGCCACCCTTTTATTAATTCACAATATTATTCACAATGTTACAACATCACAGAAAATCAAAATACAGCATTTACAACAACTTATTACTAAGATAGCCATATAGTTTTTACCACAGTAGTCACAAAGTTTTGATCAAAGTACATTCATGTAGTCACTCACTTAGTAACTCAATAATCCTTAAGGCAGTTTTCAAAATAAATTAAAACTATCAATACTCACATGAAAAAATGCTCCAGATCACTACTGATTAAAGAAATGTACATTAAAACAACTCTGAGATACTGTACCTTGATTTCTGTGAACATTTTGCTCTGACTTGTTATTGAATAAATAGAGTATTCACTATACCTATAAGACTGGCTACCATGACAGAAAAAAAATGACAAATGTTGGAGGGGATGTGGAAAAATAGGGACACTAATGCACTTTTGGTGGAGTTATGAACTGATCCAACCATTCTAGATTCCTATGGTATTAAGGAATTATACCACAGAGCTTTAAACCATGCCTACCTTTTGTCCCAGCAATACCTCTACTAGGTCTATATCCCAATGAAATCAAAGAAAAGGAAAAAGGACCTATTTGCACAAAAAATATTTCTAGTGCCTCTTTTTGTGATGGCAAAGAATCAGAAACCAAGGGGATACCTATCAATTGGGGAATGGCTGATTGAGGTGTAGTATTTGATTGTGATGGACTACTATTGTGCTCTAAGTAGGAAATGACAAGCAGGATGCTTTCAGAAAAACCTAGAAAGACTTACATGAACTCATGCAAAGTGAATTGAGCAGAACCAGAACATTGTACACTGTATTGTAAAATCAACTATGAAAGACTTAGCTACTCTGATCAAGACAATGATCCAAGACAATCTCAAAGAAAACATGATGAAAAATTTTATCTGCCTCCCGAGAGATAATTGATAAACTCTGAATACAAGTTGAAGCAGATTGGTTTTTTTTTAATTTATTTTTCTTGGGGTTTTTTTGTCTGTGTTTTCTTTTGCAACATGGCTTATGTGTAAATATGTTTATATGTGTAACCAACATTAAATTGCTTGCCTTCTCAAGGAAGGGATGGGTTAGGAGGGGAAGAACTTGGAATTCAAATTTTTAAAAAATAAATGTTAAAAATTTTCATGTAATTGGGAAATATATGATGAAATAAATAAATATTGGGGAAAATATTTTTAAATAAATAAGTGAATGAATGAAAGCATGAAGGCCACTCCCCCTGCAAACTGTTCTGTATTATTTGTGATCTACCAAAGAATTCTATAAGTGTCTGAGAATTCAATTAGTGAGTTATCATCTAGCATTTGTTAAGCTCCTACTCTATGTCAGGAACTGTTGCTAAGCCCTGGGGATACCAAAAGAAAAAGGGCAGAAGGGTGGAAACAGTCCTTTATCTCAAGGAGCTCCCAGTCTAACGGAACAGTTAACATACAAACAAGTACACAGGATAAATTGGAGATAGTCTCTGAGGGAAGGTATTAAGATTAAGGGCTGGGAAAATATTCTTGCATAATGAAATACTTGAGCTGAGTTTTGAAGTAGCCAAAGAAACCAGGAGGCAGAGATGAGGAGCAAGCATTGTGGGCCCCCAAGCCTGTGAAAACCTGCATGGCCTGGAAACAGGGTATCCTGAGCAAGGAACAGCAAAGATGACCAAGTCACTAGCATCCTAGAATATGACCTGAGTCATATTCTATGATTATTCTATGACTCTGCATGTGTAGGTGGCGAATAGAGTGGGTAGAAAGGAATAAGGTGGAAGAATACTAGAAATGTAGGAAAGGCTTTAAAAGATAAACAGACAGTTTTGTATCTTATGCTGGAGACAATAAGGAATCCACTTAATTTAACTGATTGGGGTGATGGTGTGGTGACACCTGTACTTTAAAAAGATTAGTTTAACAGCTGAGTAGATTATGGATTGAAAGGAGGAAAGACTTATTTCAGGGAGACAAACCAGCAGCTCTTGACATAACCTGCATCTGGGTGGTGGCCTCAACAGATGAGAAAAGGAGCATGTTACAAGGATGTTATTTAAAAAAAAAGAAATAATAGAACTTCACAACTTATTGGATATAGGACAAGGTAGGTGGGTTGTGAGAGAAATTGTGAAAAGTAGATAGTGACAATGAAGCCTGGGCAGTTGGGAGGGTACTAGGATGGATTAATCTTGGGAAGAATATGAAAGTTAGGAAGAAAACAGGTTTGGGGGGTTGGAAGAAAATGAGGTACTGAAGAACTACTCAGTGAAACCTCGGTGGAAGTTCCTCCGTCTAGTTGGTCTCTATCCCCATTGCTCTATTTATTCAATGAACTTAAATCTCTACTATGTGCAAAGCTGGATATTAAGGATGGAAAAATTAAAAATCTTAGTCATTGCCCTCATTTCATTCCATTAAATTTTACCATGTCTCCTACTTGGGTTAGGAGACTGTAATACTGTCTCCTACCTTGGGTTAGGTAGATTGGTCATGTTAGAAAGACAAAAACAATTGATACCAAAATTTGGGTATCAAAAGAAGTTTAATTAGGAATTCAGAGGAATTGAACCCCTCTGGCCAGAAGTGGACTCTGCCCTTCTTTACAAGGTGGGGGAGTCCTGAATACAAAACTCTTTGTCAGCATGTAAACTTCCCTTCAGAAGATAAAGTGATCCACTATCTTCAGGGTTTCAGTTTTGCCCATATTCCCATTACATAGTTCACCTAGATATGTATAAGTATGACCCCCTCCCTTCACCATGTATCCCATGTTCTACTAATGAGGCTTTAATTTTATGCATGTTATGTCAAATAAAATTCATGAGGTTTATTATACAAGTACAGTAGTAATTTTGGAATATTCTGTCATGGACCTCTACTGGTTCAAACCAGATCAGTTCTTATCCAAGTCTGAAAGTCCTTCAAGGCTTTTGTCTGCCTTTTAATTGGTCAGGTCCACCTGCTATCTGTTACCTCCTTTATCTTACTTCAGTAATGTCTTGCAGTTCTATGGAAACTTAACTCCTTATTGTTTCTCATAATTTATTATCAGTAGCTTTTTATATATTAACTTTTGTTTATTTTTAGTTTATATCTTTCATTTCCACAAAATTTTGAGTTATAAATTTTTCCCCATCTTTTCCCTACCCAGCCTCCCAAAACAGCAATCCCACTGTCTACCCCCTCCCGCAATCTGCTCTCTCCTATATCCTCCCCCATCACCCCTCTAACTTTCCGGTAGGGCAAGATGGATCTCCCTACCCCAATCCCTGTATATCTTATTTCCCAGTAGCATGTTTAAAAAGTAATAATAATAATTATTATTATTATTATTATTATCATACACACACATAGATATATGTATGTGTGTGTGTGTATATATGTTTTTAACATTTGATTTTAGAACTTTAAATTCTAGATTCGTTCCCTTCCTCCCTCATCACCCACCCCCACTGGATGGAAAGACAAGTAATTCAATACAGGCCATACATGTGTAGTTACACAGAACATCTCAACAAAGGACATATTGTGAAAGACTGACTATATTTCCCTCCTTACTATCCCACCCCCCCACTTGTTCTATTCTCTACTTTGTCCCTGTCCCTTTACAGAAATGTGTGCTTCTAACAACCCTCCCCCCAACCTGTCCTCCATCATCCCCCCTCTCATCCCCTTCTCCCCTACTCTCCTATAGGGCAAGATTCTGGGTTGCATTCTTATAAGGACAAACCACTAGTACACCTGAATAGGTGTCAACACAAATACATTCTTTATCTTGTGGTAGGGGACCAATATCATCTATCTGCCAAATTTGGGCTAGAACCTTTCCTCTTACTATTTCTCCAGTTACTACCTGAGGAACAGTTTATTCCTTTTCCAATTGACATATGTGACATTCCTCTACTGCCTGTTTTAACAATGAATGTGAGACACTAATACCTTGATCTTGTGCCCACCAGTGTGTACTCACATTCTGGTGTGGTGAGGGCCATGTCAGCATCTACATGGAAAACTGACAAATTAGTAGCCAAAGACACGTCCCATATATCTTTCCATAATTCTTTGCCCCAGACTTGTTTACCATGAATTTTCCAGTTTTGATTTTTCCATATGGGCATCCACGTAGCTACCATCCATGAATTAGTGAATATATGACACTGTCCTCCTTGTCCTATTTTGATGGCTTGATGTCCTGCCATAAGTTTAACATATTGACTACTTCCACCTATCCCAGTACTTTCCAAAGTCCACCTAGTACATGGGTTATAGGCTATTGCTTTCCAATGTCTTTTGTGGCCCAAATACTTTGCTGTCCCACCAGTAAACCATGTATATCTCTTTTGTTCTTCAGTTAATCCATCATATCCTACATTTCATTTTACAGAGGATGGTTCCAACTGTTTCTTTGGCTCAGGGGGTGTATCCTTCTCCTAATGTCTATGTTTGCTATAGATTCATGTAGAACAGAGACTCCACTTTTGCCTGTTTTAACTCTATTTTGAATATATCACTTCCATTTGATTATGCTAGCCTCTTGGGCATGTCCAATTCTGTGAGAAGCTGGGGTACTCGTTACCCAGGTCATAATTGGGATTCCATATCACTTCATGGCCCAGACTCAGTTAGTTGTTCAATCTCTACCAAAGCCCAATATGCAACTAACAACTGCTTTTCAAAAAGCATGCACCTTCCTTCTGTTAGTTTTTCACTTCTTTTTAGGTAAATGAACAGTAGCTTGTTCTACCACCTGAGACCCTCCAGCTTGCTCTTCTAAAGGACAGCCCAAATTCTGCGGTACAGAAAAATTCTCACACAAACCAGCTAACTCCCTTGCCATCTGAGCTTTCTCCTTCAGCAGCTTATCTCTACTTTTACACATAGGACAACAACTTGTTAGCAAGGCCCAGCCTCTCCTACACACCCCTGCCAGTTCTTTCCCTGGTTCTATTGGCATTCCTTGGAAGCATCTTTCCAAATCTCTGAGTTCTCCCTTCTGAAGCCTTGGTTCCCAGTTTTCACAGAGCCCCGTGCTTTTAGCCCATTCTCTTGGTAGGGAGGAATAAGGCAAATCTTCCCATCCTGGGATAGCCATTTCTCTCTTTCTAAAGCCTTCCTGCCTCCAAATAGATCTCTGTCTGATATTTTGTGATCCCATCCTCGTTGTCAACTATAATACAGCAGATGTGAATATGCCCATGTAGTTGTGAATCACAAAATGTAACAGACTCTCCATATGGAAGACAGAACGAAAGCATTTATTCAAATACCAGAAAGCCGAATTCCAAAACCAGAAAATCAAATTCATCATAGCAACCAAGACGTTGGTACACATAACCAATGCAATGAACACCAGCATTCCCAAGCCTTCCCTCCGTCAGGCCTTAAAAACAAAACAGGCTCCCTTAAGCAAGAATGTCAAAGTTCCATAAGCAGTTTAATCTGGTCACTGCTTTGTTCCTGTCAAAGTTCCTACTTTGCCTGGCTCTTATGGACAGAGGCCTCTAAGAATATAGGTCCCAAAGGATCATATGAGCCTGGAGGAGATACTACTAAGTAGCCTACTTTGGGTCTTACCAGGTTATTTGGGGCCCCACTTCAGAGAGTCAGCAGACTTACAAATGACTGAGTAAATAGGGGCTATCAAAATATCAGGTGGGGAATATTAATTCTCCAGAATATGAAAAGTCCAGTAAATTCTGAGCTTCCTTTTTAGACTGTGAGGGAACTAAATGGCAATTGATTATTACTGATTAAATCAAATGATCTCGGTTTTCCCCATCTGAGTAGACTAGGTTAGACCAGTTCTAGATCTGATCTCCTTAGTGTCACATAAACCATCATCCAAACTTCAACCTCTGACTGAAGCATGGCTTCATCTGTCCCAGTTATTGATACAGTAGCAAATATTAGGAAGTGGGACTTCTGCCCTTCAAACTCTGGCAATATGTAGGAGAATTTAAATAATCCCAAGGAAAGACAGTGAAGATACTGAATTCCTTGTCAATAATGCTCGTGTTTCAGCCATGGGAATAGAGGAAAATGCATTATCAAATCAATAACCCCTTGCCACTTAACTTGGAGCCTGAGTTCCCTGCAGCAATCCACATAATGCTAGTTAGCTACTCATCATCTTTCGTAAGTCATTTGGTACTATGTACCTTCTTCACTGGTCACACAGGATTATTATAAGAGAAAGTTGAATAGCAAAGTACTGTAGCATACAACAGCTCCATTACTAGGGAAGAATGTCTTTCATTCCACCTTCTCTGCCCCTATCCAATCCAATACTGTTTAAAATTACACAGGATAGTTCACACAAGTTCTAGGGCTTCCATTTAGCCCTAGCTACAATAATGTACAAGCACTGTTACAGAGACTGATTCCCAAGAACTCAGAATATCTACGTCCATGATGTCTCATTAACCACCATAAATAAGACCTAAATGGGATCCTATACTGACTTCCATTTGAGCAAGGGTGCTCCTTCCCTCCTCTGCTCCTAAGTGAAAACTTAGGGTACCCTTATGGACCATTGAGAGTCCCCTGCTCTAATAATAAATAACCTGGCTGCCAGCATCTAATAGCCCTTGATATATGTAGCACTACTCCCCCTGCCAAACCATTTGACTTGGGCAAATGACTTCTAATCCCTCTCCATTTTGACTATCCCAAGCCTTATGAGAACGTTAGTCCTAATCTAGGAGGACTCTTCCCACCACTGCCCCAGATCTGCAGAGAAAGATTTGGATGACTTAGAAGGATCAGGTGGAATGGAAAAACAATCTCATGAGGTAGAGGTTTTTGAGAAGGTCCTAAACTGGTGGGTCAGAAGGACCCTTACTGATCTAGTTCTGGAATTCCGAATACAATTTTACTAACACCCCCATTAGCTGGCTAGCGATTCTTGTCTTCCCCATTTTTCAAAAGTTGCTTATGGGAAAGAGTATCAGCACCTCCTGCTCACCTAATACGACAGCAGGCCTGGTGCATTTTCTCATCATCCCTCAAACACCCATTTGCGTGAACAGCTCTGTTTGTTCAGACAACTGCTGACGTTGCCCTGATCTCTCTTCACTAGAACTTCGCCAGTTTATATACTGAGGCCTGTATGCTGATATGATGGGGGAAACAAGCATAACTAATACTTGACGCCATTCAGGTGAGCCTCTACTCAAAGGATGAGCTCTCATTACACCAACCCTAAGAAGAGAGGAGAGGGAAAGAGGGTCAGTTGGGGAAGGAGACACAAAAACTACTAAATCTGTCCCTCTTTAAAATGTCACCCTCTCCCTTACTAATCCCACAGCTTCACTGTAAGGACAAAATTGTGAAGTCTAAATAGACATCAGGGAGTTCCTCTTCAGGGACCTAAAACTGGTTCTGTAGACTTTGCAAGAGCAAATTTTCTGTTAGTTCTGACCTAACCTATGGATCTGCAATAAAGACCATCATCAGCTTGCTGCTTAAACTTCTGCAACCTTCCCAGTTCCTTGGTGAAAATAAATGACAGGTTGGCCCCTAGGCTGTCTTTCTAGGGGTACCTATGTCCAATTTTTATTTTCTTTTCAGTTCTTATTCTCCTGCCTTCTATCCCTGATCTCACTAAGCTTTAATACATTCTCTAATATTTTCTGAGTCAAAGATCTTGCTTCCCTTCTACAGCCCATGAGTCGTACCCTCATCAGGAATGATTTTATTAGATCCATAAGCAGCTCCATTTGCCTTAAACAAGGTACTCCTTAAAGATCAAAAGCTCATTCAACTCTATCTGTACTGACACATGGGCAAGGATAACTTCTCTTAATTTTCCTTACCATTATTGAACCATTTTTTCCAAAACCACTAATAAGGACCAAGAAAAACTTGCTGATTTTAGGGGCGGCAGGAGGTCCTTGCTTACCTACGTAGGGGAGTCCCCATTTTCCTTTAACAGTGGTAAAGTCCTAAGATACAAGAGGCCTGTATCTGGCTGTCCAGTCACCCAGAGCCTCTCCCCAGCTCCCCTACCATCCTTCCTCCACTTCAGTGAATTTAATCACAAAGTTATTACAACCTTTCACAACTATGTCAAATATTATATACCAGGATTAACTCATTCAGATCCAGTGAATGATAAGTGCAGGATTAGAACGAGAATGCAATGAGATAACTGTGCAAAAAAATGCAACACAAACTACTTTACTAGCAAAAAATAAAAAGGGTCCATTCCTACAATGAAGAAGACAGTAGTCATTCCTATGAAGCAACTAGTCTCTTCCACCACTATACCGACTTTGTTGAGCTGACCTTGCTAGGTCAGAAAGTTGTTCTCACTGCATAGTAGAAATTCCAATAAAAGTTCAGATACCAATTTCTCATAGGCTAGGTTTTTTTTTTTTTTTTTGCTTTTTGCTTTGTGTGCAAGAAAGCCCAATGGCCTCCCTGACCTTTTAAAGGACCGGTTTTGCTCAAGCAACACAAAACAGGTCACTCCCACCATAGCATGAGAGTCTTCGTGATTAGGTGGAGAACTTTCAAAACTTCATTTACTACTGGGTTGCTCAAAGATATTATATTATATTAAAAGGTTTTTCAGTGATCTTATAGGAATAACTTGTTTCTTTGCCTTTGTGTCCCCAGTGCTTAGCACAGTAGCATACTAGTTGACTGACTACAAAACAGAAGGGGTAAAAAATGTTTATTGTCCAGACTAACGTGGGCCAATTCATTAAGCCAGCGTGTCAGTACATCTATCTATGCTAGCCATTACAGATGGGACCAAAACTGAAGGAAGAAAGCAGACTAAATTGCATTTTGAAGATTGTATAATGTTTTTAATAATTCCATGATATTCTCTGGCACAAAGACTCCATTTCAACACAAATGGGCTTCCACTAATGAATATTGGATGGTGGAACCAGTTCAACAATTTTTACAAGAAAGTAACTTTTTTTGGCCTTTCTTTATATCTACAGTGTACGTAGGTATAGTGTCTTATATAAAGTAAGCATCATTTGTTGACTGACCGAAAATCCCAAACAAAACAGAGCACCAAAAAAAACCATGATGAGTTAAAGAGAGCAGGATATTAACAATTATCATCTATGTTCAAAAAGTTATGTTAGGGATATCATTAAAGAAACTAACAATTAGAAATGGTGGTAGCAAGAATGAAGAATGGATGGCCAGCCAGAGTATTCTTGAAATGTAAAAACACCCAGAGAAAGGCCTCAAGCAGTTTGGGCAGATGCTCTGTGGAGAATCCATGGGAGAACATGGACAAGATACATTTGATCAAAGAACACGAAGAGAGTAAAGTCAGTTCAGAAAGATGGTGGGAGGTAGATCATGATAAAAAAGACTGACTGACCCGTGACCAATATCTTCTATGGGAGAACATGGACAAGAACCATACTGGATTAGAGGGCCTGAAGAAAAGTAAAAACAGTTCAGAAAGATAGATGGGAGGCAGATTATAATGAGCTTTGATGGGCAACCACCAACTTCTCCACAGGTTGAGTCTAAGCTGTGGCCCTTCCCTTATTTTTAATCACTGCCCCTCTAAAAATTCTTAAGAGGAAGTAAGAAAGTGACTTTTAGATCTCGGTTTCCTTTAATAGGCTAAAATAAGTTGCTATTGAAATATCATTATTTATACTCCAAAAAGTTTTTTAAAAAAAAGATCAACATTAGATAATCAGGCTGTCTGGTCAGAAAAATGGAGGGATGCCTTGGAGTATCAGAAAAATTGATTATCTTTAGTTAGAGGAAAATGTTAAAGCTCTTGAGACCAATTAAAAACAGCACCAGATGAACTAGAAAATCATTTTTCATACTTCTTTCATTTGACTTTCACACAAAAGAATATTTATTTGCTTACAAGAATTCCAATTTCTCAGAGTATCCTTGTTATCAATCTAGATTGGAAAATGTTTGAAGGCTGAAGCATCTTCGTAAAAGCCTAAGGCACAGGCTCCAAATTTGTCAATATTTATTATGCATCTATGTTCTAGGCACTGTGATTTATCAGTGGTGATACAAAGAAAGGCAAAAAACAAACAAAACCAAACCCACCTCAGTTTCACTGCTCTCAAGGTGCTCGAAGTAGTAGGGAAGGAAGACAAGATGCAAACTTTGTTGGAGAATTCTCTTGACCTCTTGAGAGAGGCAGATCTATCAGCTGGGGTCAGGTGACTATGGATCAAAGACAAGAGGCCAAACCAAAAGTAAAGAGACTTATTATCATGCTAAGGAATCTGTTCTTGCTGATAGCAAATTCAGATTCCTGGGGTACAGTTTTTTTTTTTATAACCTTTCAGGACCGTTTGGAGTATACTGTCAGTCAACAGCTTTCTGCAGTAACTTAGAAGAGACAAGCATTTCACAGGAGAGTTAGAAAAAGAGGAGTATCAGTCAAGGGAGAAAAGGGGAGTATTGGGAATGCAAGTGGCAAGATTTATTATCAAAATAAGAAAACATTCCTTGTTCAAAGGCAGGAGACAAGGAGAAGCAACTGAATTCACAAGCGTGAAAGCAGCCTTTTTTAGACAAAATTGCAGGGTCTCTTATCTAAGGACAGTAAGTATACTGGCAAGGATGACTTAGACCATATCCTTTATCATGTCCTTGCATGGCAAATTTCTAGTAGTAGGCCACCAGGTACCTGGGGATACCCATATTGTTAGTCCATTGATGTGGCAAAATAATTGTGGTTCCTATTCCCTCCTTCCCCTCTCCCCCATTACAAATAATACATTTACAGAGTAAATTGGAGGTAATCTCAAAGGGAGGGCACTAAAGTTGATGAGTACTAGAAAAAGGTTTCTTGCAGGAAAATGAGATTGTAAGGAGGATTTTGTTATCCTTTTTAGAGTTTAGTTTCTCAGGATCCATGGCCATGGCAATATCTGATTTCCAGGTGGTAGATAATAATTCCCAGAATAGCGCCAAGGATCCTAGATAGTAATTCCTAGAATCATAGTGATAGACTGTCCTACTGAGGCTGTACTATGAGACATGGAGGGAGGTAATTAACATTTGCTACTCTTGCGCAGAATGACAATCTTTTTAAAATTAACCTGTGAGCTTAATGTTGGCAAGATGCCTTCTTTGCCTATTGCCCTATAAAGCAAGTGGGCATTCCTCAGTGAGTGGAGAATCCACTGGGAATCCAAGAGGCAACTCATTTGGGATTTGGGTAATGCATAGAGGAATGCATATACCTGCCTCAACCTACACCCATTGAGGCTTGAGGGGATTTAGGAGAGTGCACAAGCTGTGCCTGTTTCTTGACCCCACTGAATGTAGGGGTAGTTGCCCAGGCTTCTTGTCCCTGCCTGCAAGAAGGGTGATTAGAGAATGCTGTAGGAGTTGGTACTCCCATTACTGGCAACAACTTTTGAGAAGACTAGACTAGAATAAAGTAAGATTATTAACCCCTCCGAAGCTGTCTTCCTGTCCTGTCTGTCTGACCAGGTCAAGAGTGAACCTGTTAGAGGCTGGAGTCCAAAAACTCAGAGCCTGGGATTTGAAGGAAGCCAGGAAGCAGTGATAAAGAGAGTTTCATGCATGGAATACAGCCAGTGAAAACCTACTGGAGTGGAGAGATGGCGTGTCATGTGTAAAGAAGAGCAAAGGGCCCTTGTCACTCCATGACGGAGCGTGTGGAGGAGGGGAGTCTGGCCAAGAAGGTTTGAGAAGGTAGGGTCTAGATCATGGCGTTTTTTTAAAAGCCAAGCAGAACCTGAAAGTGCTGGGGAGCCAATCGAAGACAAGAGTGACACGATCAGCCTTGTTCTTTGGGAAGATTAATTTAATTTGGCAGCTGAGTGGAGTGGAGTGGCAGGAGAGTGGCGGCCCGACGCGGCCCGGGATCCCCCAGGAGGTGTGAGGTTAACCCACGTGTGAGGTTAGGAGGGTGGAGGCAGGGTTAGGGAGAAAGGAGTACGTATGAGCCAAGGGATGTTACTGAGCTAAAATCCACAATCCCAGTCGGTCGGTCGGTCGGCGGGTCGGTCAGGATGCACACGGAAAGGGCTCAGACTGGCCCACGGCCGGCAGTCCGCTCTATGGATCCGGAACGAGGGGGGAGGGGAGGGAAGAGACCGAGGTGTGGCTTGGGAGGAGGGGCGAAGGACAGGCCAGAGTACTGGGTGGCTGACATTTTCTCCTGAGGGCTCGGGTCGGGTGGCCTCCCCGCAAGCAACCTACGGCTCCCGTACTTCGCAGGAGCAGCGGGTCCCTCGGCACTTACGCCAGCCCAGGGCGCGCACGCGTGTCACGTGACCCCGCCTTTCATCCCCTCTTAGGCCGAGAGGCTCCTCCCTCCTTCCCTCTTGCACGCCGATGGTTTCGGGAGACTTTCCTCTTCCGGCGGAAGCGATTCATGGAACCCTGACTTCCGCTCGGCGTCTGGGCTGGGCGGCGGCTACCGGCCACTGGCTGCAGGATGTTCGCGGCGGGAACAGAGAGTTTGCTCCTCCAAGCCAGGTGCGGGCAGAGGGCAGCGCCCCTTGGTGGGGCCGCGCCTGGGCCAAAGGTTTCTGCATCCGGGAACGTCATTCCCGACGCCTGCTGGGTGTCGTTTAGGCCAGGAGGGGGTCGTCGCTCGCCAGCTGTGTCTGCGTCGGAAAGGGGGATGGTGTAGACGCCGCCCCAAACCTCTCCAGTTGTCAGACTGCTCTTTAAAACAAAGAAATGAACCCTGATCGCTTGAATCTTAACATATTTACTCAGAAATTCATAAAAATCAGTCTGGAATCAGTCCCGGTCTAGATCTTGCGTAGGACTAAGTGGATGAGAAGGTTACTGAGCATACGGCGCAGAGTCTAATGACTAATGCCTGCCACGTCTTCTTGGGCTTTGCCTCCATTTTTACAGAGGAGCGAGTCAGGAAGGCGGTGTATGGCGGAGAGGGTTTACGCCTCTTTCGGCACAACCAGTGATCTGGCCACTCTGCCAAGCTTCGTCCCTGCAGCCAGGCAGCTCTAATTAGAAATCCCTCCGTAATTACATAAACCAAGCGCGGTCACTGCATGGCTGGTGGTGTGCGTTTTTAGTTTGCCTTCCGTTTTACTGAGAAGTGTAAAGGAGACCTCAAAAGATATTAGAAATTAATCTTATAAAGTATTGTGTAAGATCTTTTTTTCTTCCCCCTCTGATACCAGTGTGTGAGTAAATGACGTAGAAACATACCCTCCACTATTGCAGGTACATAATTTATCACTAACTTATAGTCTTTGTTGCTTGGGACTCTGAGAAGTTCCGTGGCTTGTTGATGGTGACACACCTAGTAGGTATTAAAGGTAGACCTTGACCACAGCTCTTCCTGATTTCAAGCTCAGTTCTTCATAGCATTTCTATAGAGTCCTTTAAGGTTTGCAAAGCACTTTACAAAATTATCTTTTTTTTTTTTGGAGGGGGGAAGGAAGGGCAATTGGGGTTAAGTGACTTGCTCAAGGTCACACGGCTAGTACAAGTGTTAAATATCTGAGGCTGGATTTGAACTCAGGTCTTCCTGACCCCAGGGTTGGTGCTATATCAGTAGGCCACCTAGCTGCCCCAATTATCTCATTTTATTCCCACAATGTGAGCAAATGCTGTTGTTATTAATCTCATTTTAGAAATGAAAAACTCAGGTTGAAAGAAGTTAAGTGACTTACTTAGGATTACATTGGGGTGTCCAAGCTCAGATGTGAACTAAGACCTGCCTGACTCCAAGTCGAGCCATCCGTCCCCATTGCTACCTCTGTTCTTCATCCCCTACATCTCAGCTGTCATGGAAAAAGTCATTAAGGAAACCGTAATTAATACATAGGTGTTTTTAAAATAAGAACAGAGATATTTAGCCTGTTAGCTCATTGAGTAAATAACCTTGTTTGCTTTGGACTCTTTGTGTATGGACTCTTCAAATGATTAAGCATTGGACCCCAGATAGCTTTAGTTTCCCCTAATTACCTATCACAGTTATTTAATTTATTCATTGATCTAACACTGCTTCTTAGTCTGAGGTTCAGCGAGCTTATTTTTTAAATAATATTTTGACAGCTGTGTGTTCATTCTGGTTTCCTTTGTAATGCTTGTTATTTTATACCATTTAAAAAGCTTTATTTTGAGAGTCTGTGGGCTTCATCAGACTGCCTCAGGGGGTCCGTGACAAGAAGATAGTTAACCCCAGAACTAAGTCATCCTAAAGTTTGAATGGAAGGACAAATATGTTGAGGCAGCACCTTAGCGTATCTGTTGTGTCATATCTGTTGTACTAGTTGTTAAAAGTTCCCTCTAAAACTGAGCTTTCATGATTTCCTCAGTTTCAGCAATGTTCTCTCAGCTTTCCTCTTTCAGTACTGAGGAGTCCATACTTCATATAGCTTCTTTATTCTGAGGATGAGGATGAGGATGATGATTTGGATTAGATTCTCCATCATACATTTTTAACCAGAATTGCACAGTGTTACAGGTGTAGTTAAATGGCATAGAGAGGGAGAAGGAAGAGGAAGAGGATAAAACGATGGTTTTTTGGCTTCATCCCTGTGTTGTTTAGCTTGATTTTAGCTTTGTGTGTATATTGGACAGTAAATAGTAGTCTACTTGTACATTTTTTCTGGATATTAACTGAGGGTCTGAACTCTCATGAGTATAGTTAGTATTCTTTTTGCCTAAGTATGGTACCTTACACTTGCTCTTAGGTAAATTTATACTTGTTTACACTGAAACTCAAAATTACAAGTTTCTCACTTTCATGGCCTCAAGAGGTTCCCTTCAGTATTTGCCCTATAGTTCTAGCATTGGAAGAACTTCCTGTTATCTGTCCACTAGATTTCACATGGCACTGCTTATCAGTTATAAAAATATTAAATAAGATTCAGCCCAACACTGGTTCATCAGGAACCTGACTATTCATATGTTTTTATTCAGAGAAATGCCCCTACATTTTTCTCCCTGAGTCCATGAATACATGAATGAATTAATGGTTGAAAAAAAAATTTTATTGCTATTTTTCTTTTACACAACCAAAATTTTCTTCCTCTCCCAAAAAGTCATCACATATAACAAATAATATTTTTAAAGAAAAAAAAATCAGCAAAACTTAAAAGGTATATTTAAAAAATCTGAAAGTATATGCGTTGTACTACATTTGTGTACCTTCTACCTCTGCAAAGGAGTCGAGGTGGAGATGTCTTCTCATATCTCTTCTTTGAAGCCATGCTTGTTCTTTGTAATTTTGCAACATTTGCTCTGTTTTTCTTTTTTTTTAAACTTTATTTATTTATTTTCTTGCTTACATCACTCATTTCCAGGAGATTTTGAGTTACACATTTTCTCCCCATTTTTCCCCTACCCACCACCCCAAAAGAGCAATCCTGCTGTCCCCCAATCTACTCTCTCCTATGTCCTCACCCATCACCCCTCTGACTTTCCGGTAGGGCAAGATGGGTCTCTCTAACCCAGTGCCTATATATCTTAATTCCCAGTTGCATATAGCTAATAATAATAATAATA
>CM053599.1:191079654-191095743 GCA_028646575.1 Pseudocheirus occidentalis
TGAACATTTTTCAATTACATTTCTATCTGGTCCTATTCTGAGAGGCTTAGCACCTCTGCTGGTTTTGACCTGCCATTACCGGGGAGGTCAATCCCTCTTACGCACCACAGTCCTTCAAACTCTCAAAGAGTTATCTCATGCCCTTTCAACTCTGCTTCAGGCTAAACATCTAGGTTCCTTCAACTTATCTGTTAGGTCTGCAGGTCTCCTGGCCTCCCAGGTGCACTTTTCTGCATAGACTTCAGCTTGCCTATGTCCTTACCAAAATGTGGTATTCAGAACTGAACATGGCTCTTTGTCCACATGCAGTCTGATTAAGGCATTGTCACTCATCTCCTTTTGCAGACTGTTCTTCCTGAAGCAGCAGAGGACACCGCTAGCATTTTCCATTCTTGTGTCACACTTTTTAACTCCTATTGAGTTATTACTCCACTAAAAATAAGCCCAGATCCTTTTCATAGGAAAGGTTTGTCATCTAGTCCCTTCTCCATCCTGTAATGTATGAAGTTGATTCTTTGGTATCCAACATGACATTTATCCTTCCGCTAGACAGACCCTTTAAAATCCACTCTCCCCAAATCTAAAGTAAATGGCAGGTTTTATGCCCAATTCTCCCGCTTTTCAGAAGCTGTGGTGGAAGAATCATTTGTTCCCAAATGTTATCTTCAGCAACCAGTAGGTTGATCCCTGTTGGTCGGAATTAGCCTAGAGGAGTACTAGTTCATCTCATTTCTTCCTTCACATGGATAAACTTAGTCAGGTCATGAATGTAGTGGCTACTCTGCTTTGGGCACAAGGAATACTCCTGAAGATATATGGATGGTCTGAGTTACCCTTTCCCCACATTCAGGTCAAGTATTTGATTTGTTTCCTTAACTCCTTATATATTATTTCTTTTGTTGTTGTTAGACTCTCTAGTTCATATACTGTTTATAACTTTGCTTTCAGGAAGAAACAGAACTAATTAGTCCAAGAAATTCAGGTTTCCCCTTTTGGTTCTGAAGAAATATTATATAGAGCCTTCTCCCCTCATATGACAATTGGCCATTGTAAATGAACTCGGGGGCTTCAGGGACCTTCAGTGACATCTGAAGGCAGGCTCTGAGCAGTCAACCCATCTTAACTTAGTCAAAATTACTCTTTTTTGTATACACAGGCATGTACACATACTAGTCCACCTTCCCTGGAGCCCACCAAAAAATGGGCTAGTTGCTGGTTTATCTTTCTGCCTACCTAACTGGACTATCTAGCAATCCAAGAAAACTCTGGGAGTATTCACAGTTAGATGTGAAACAAAAGTGCTCAATGTGCACATGGAGGTGTCTGTAACTGTTAAACTGAACTACATCCCTAAAAGTGACTCTGTCTATAGGAAACTACCGAAGTTAACACTTCCTCCCCCATATAATGACACAGAGCCCAGTAACAAGGTGAAGCCAAAAGCCCTGACTTTCCTGGAAAACAATCCTTTTCTCTTAACTTTCATTAGTGGAAAAAATGGTTTCTTGTCTTAACGGGTCTAATGGAAACTTGTGCAATTGTTTATTCAAGTTAACTGGGAGCTACCACGCTCCTCAGCCAAAGGGCTGCCCGTACCTTCCTGTGCAGTGTTCTGAGCGCTAAGGCCATTCCTCTTCAGCTCATGCAGGGGTTTTTCACAGCTGCCACTGGGCTGGAGAGAATCCTGACTTCTGAGTTCCAAGTTGAGTGGTGTGTTGGGAGGGGTCAACAGACAGGAAGAATCTCCTTGAGGTGTGTTCATCTTAGGGCCATTCCTGCCCATGCTGTTCTGTGGCTTTAGCTTCTCCAGGAGAGGGGTTCTACCAGGGGACTGAGCTTGGGAAGCCCCACTGGCAGGGGCAGATAGGGTTTTGGCTGCCTCTCCAACTGTCCTGCCCACTGTGCCCACCGAATGCTTTGAATCCAGTTGGTCCCCAGCATCCCTGGAAGTCACTAGACTACTTCGACCCTCTGAGTTCCCTTCAGGAACAGTGTGATGCAAACCCTGAAGAAGAAAAGACAAGGAGTAGTTCCACTCTACCATAGGTCTGAGATCAAAAGTATAAAAATATCAGGAAGCCTAAAACAAGAAAGTGTTTTGTTAAAGTAAGGCTGAGAAAAGAGAAAAAAGGGATACAAGACCACAGGAATGTCATGGCCGTCTCACCCTTCCAAGAACATAATGGGAGGGCCAGACATACCAAGCTGGCCCGATTGAGAAATTTTCAGAACCTAATGCCACAGGCCTTCAACTGTGGATATTCTACCAAAGGCAACAAAACCGACAGGAGGATCCACCAAGGTTACCTTCATATTTTCTGGTTCAGGACCCCTAGCATGGGAGGATTTGCTCTGTAGGCTCCACAGGAAGTGGCGGATATAAAGAAGGTGCCGGTAAATATTATCATCGAGGCTTTCCACTTCCAAGTCTACCTTGAACCCTCCACTTGGCAGAACAATAGGTGGATGATTATCATAAGACTCCAGGACATCCTCTGTAGAAAGAAAATGAGCAAAGTCCAAGTTAATTGCCTCAGCAACAATGTGTAAGCTGCCTCCTGCTTTTTGTCGTGCTTTCCTTGCCCCATTCTTCTATTTACTTTTTGGGAAATAGACGATTCTGATGAATGACAGGCAAAACAAGCAATATAAGCTGAGGGTACATACCTACAGACAAGACTAACTGCTTAAGAATGAATAGTTTCCCAGTCTACCTACTATCCATTCAAAGGGAATAAATATAGATTAAAATAAGCCTTAGAGATAGAACAATAATTTACTAAACACCATCTGTGTATGACGGCAGTACGGTAGATGATGAAAGATAAAGAGTTTAAATAAAAAAAGGTCCTTCCCCCTTCAGTCCAACCACAAGCCACAAGCCATACCCAATTGAGAACTCCCCACCAAAACGAATTATTACAAGGTCCGACAAAAGTGGCAGGACAACACAAAGGCATATCTGAAGGTCTCATGCAGTCCAGGACTCCTCGGCTGATCTCTGAGGAACCATATTTCCCTAACTAGATCAGAACTAAGCCTAAAGATGGGAGGGTGGTCACTAAATACCAATTCTCCTAATATATCCCTCCCCTCCAAACAAAAGAGCCATAATAAAGGAAGGGAAAAAAAGTAGGTCAGCCAAAGTAATCCAACCATCAATCAAGTCTGACAGAATATGATGTATTCAATTTCTATGATCCCTCTACCTCTGCAAAGAGGAGAAAGGATGCATTCTTCTCTCAGCGCCAACACGAATCACATTATGATAATCACATGCTGTTTCAATCACGATGGCTACTCTTTCCATTTACATTATTATAGTCACATGTATACTGTTTCTCCTGATTTTGCTGATTTTGCTTCGTTTCAATTCATAGGCCTAGGCGTAGCCTTCATTTTGATTTTTAACAAGGGCTAATGTACCAAAATTTGTTTAGTAATAATCTAATCAATGGGCATTTATCAATCAACAATCACTTTGTAAGTATCTACTATATATATATCATGTACTCCACAGGACCCTGGGCACACAAAAACATCCATCCTTGAGGAACTTTATTTCTGCTTCTTTGCAACCATGCAAGCCATTGCCCCAAATATTTTTGTGTATGCTGGGTCTGTCTTTCTGAACTGTGACCTCTCCGAGGATAATGACTATCATTGGGATCTCTGGACATTTTAATGACTTTTATATCGTAATTTAACATTGCCTTCCAGAATTGTTAGATCACTTCCCACCTTCACCAACATTCCATTAATATGTCTGTCCACACCTCTAACACTGACTAGGGCCACCTTGTTTTGCCTTCCACTACTTGCTGGACGTGAGATGACCAGGCTGAGCGCTACAAACTCCAGTATTAGTTCTGATGTCCAACTTACTATTCCTGCAGGAAAGAAGGTTGTAAGCCACTCGTGTGGGGCGAGAGGCAGGTGAGATAAATAAAAAAGGTCAGTGTTCTCCAGTGGGTTTATCATCTCCATGAGACCTGCGTGCACAACCTAAGCATTGCCCCCTCTGCAATTCTAATTCTGGTGCACATTCTCTTGGGAAGAACTGCCAAGTATGCCTGAGGCATTCTTGCACTTCACAGATGCCACATAATGCCAATGATGCCAGTGGCAGACTGCCTCTGTCACTCTCTACTCTTGTCATATAGGCCCGACCTGCCTCCTTTTCTGATTTCACCTTTCCCTAATGATGGCCGAAGTCCTGATGAAAGTTATATTTTAGGCTTCTTTTGCCCAGTCATATATGCATCTCTGAATCATTCCATCTGATCACTCATCGCCATGAAAGCCCGAGGAAGCTTCGAGGGTCACTTTATATTTGCCTTTCTTTCATGGTTTTCCATGGCCAAAGGATTCATCACCTAGTGACCACAACACTTGGGATGAACCTATCCAAACCCTCCTGTCATGGTATAAACTATAACTTCTGTCATAGCCTTCAAGGGCACAGGGTTACCTCCAAGTAACAAAAGAGTGGCCAAACAATTAAAATCATGTTCCTGATGCTTTAAGGAAGCTCCTCCAGAGGAGTTAACAAATCCTCAGTATCTTTCTTTCCTGCCACAGGAAAGGGAAGTTACATTACTATTTTAGAGAGGGGAAAATCAAAATAGAGTTGGCTGATTTTGATTCTGATTTAGATGGTCCTTAAAATGGTTAAAAGTTCACATTAAAACTTGGCCTCTTAATACTAAGTCTGCACAAGACTTGTCCTTAGTAATGTGCATGAAGTCTAATGTAGCCCCACAAATGCTGAATGTAGAGTCACAGGACTTGGGTTTAATTTGACATTCTGCCAACTTAACACCTGTGTGATCCTGAGCAAGTTGAGAGGAGCTGAACTAAATGACTTCTAAGTTCACTTGCAGCTTCAGCTCTGTGATCCTATAAGGTAATACACAGATACTTCTCCATTTGTAATAAAAAACAGATATAGCTGGGGGTGGCTAGGTGGTGCAGTGAATAGAGCACTGGCTCTGGAATCAGGAGGACCTGATTTCAAATCTGGCATCAGACTTAACCATGTGACCTTGGGCAAGTCACTTAACCCCAATCGCCCTGCCTTCTCCCATCCAAAAAGCAAACCTTCCCCCTCCCAAAACCCAAAAAACAGATATGGTCAGGAACTCACCTGTTCTGAAGGCTTTGTGCCTGTCTTCATCTAGAGGCTCCCAAGCAGTCACAGAACCAATGTCAGATGCTAGCTGGTACTGAGTCAACAACCGATGGAGCTGGGCAGCGCTCAGTTCTGGAAACTGAGTTCTCAGGGATGACCAGGTCATCTGAGTAATAAGAGGAAGCTCTGGGAGTTAAGGCCTCAAAATGCTATGAGGGAAGCAGGGCATCAGACCAACAAGGGGCACCTGTTACCTCGTGATTTTTATTTGCAGGGCATACCTGGCGAGAGGGGTTAGTTCTCAGATCAGATGACTCAGATGTGAGCAGGTGGACGTAACACCCACCTGGAAGACTAGTTTCTCCAGGTAGCACTCTAGTTAACTTAGCATTAATGTCATGCTTGAGAGGTGGAGAGGACAGGGAATGCTCAGTGTTTAAGATGCTGTCCTTTACTGGACAAAGAGAAAAGGCTAGTTTCATGTGCTCTATTTCCTGTGTGATTCTTTGAGAAATGTGGTCTAGTTAATTTTTGCTAATTATTTGCAAGGCTTATTTTCAATGTGTTGAATGTTAAACTAGCCATTTAGGAGCAATCCCATATCAGTTCTAGGAAAATTTCCATTTAGTGATTAGCTGAGAAAAGCTACCTACCCTATTTGATTTCAAGTTATCTTTCCCAAACAATCCAACATTATGGTTTTAGCTGAGGACAGCTTTTGTAAACAGCTTGCCCACCTCTCCACAGTATGTTAATATTTTAATACTAAGCCGAAGAAAATGCTAATCATACTAGTACCCTTGAAGGCAAAATTAAAAAAGCCATTTCTGTGGTCTGATAGCTACTTATAAAAGCTGTTCTAGGTCTTGAAGCCCCTTTAGGCATGGGAATCTAAGCCAATGATCCAACCACTTAAAAAAACAAAATCCATCAACAATCCTTTAAGAACCACGACAAAATTAACTCCAGATACCAGACAACGTGAATTTTGTGCCTCCTTCTCATCAACTGTACCCACCTGTATCAGCTGTGCACTGGGAGTAGCCAACAGGTTTACTGTACAGGAAAGCTTCTTGAAGAACTGCTCTGCCAGTGGCCCAAAGCCCATACTCCGTGCCCATTCTATAAGCTGCCGTAAGCGAGCACAAACCTGTACCCCTTTTGGCCAGTGGAAGCAGCTTAGTGTAGGTCCTGAGGGAAGAGGAATAAGAGTGAAGCACTGGCCTCAGTGAGCTGGAGAAAAAGTTCTAGGCTTGTATGGAGAAATAAAGAAATATAAATTCTTCCTCCCTAATATTTCCCCCAGCTACCCTTCTGTTAGGTAAGCTTTATCCTTTTCTACCTAGTTGCCCCCATGCCAAAAATGTACTATTTGAAAGTTAATTGCCATTCCTAATGACCACAAATTAGGCTTAAGTCACCTGGTAAATGGTGCCTAATGATCACGATACTTGCTCACATCCAAATGGTTCTTTATGACTTAAAAAACTGTCAGATATACTTTACTTCATTTGATTTCCACAAACTACTCTAAAAGACATTGAGATCATGAATTATTTTATGCTCATTTAAAGGGGAACTAGACTCTAAGAATGACTTGCACAATGGCATACAGTGAGTTAAAAGGAGAAGGGAAACTCACCAACTCAGACTGAAATTTAAAATTCTTTAAAGTAAAAGCCAGAAGTATTGCTTATTCTCTGATAAAAGGGCAGGTGGGGATCACACAAGCCACATGTAAAAGTCACCAGGCAAACTAAAGAGAGATGGCTGGGAATTTAACTTATTCAGGAGAGCTTTAAATTGAAAGGGGAAGAGGAGGAAACAGCCTATATAGGTTTGTACAGTCGGGTAACCTGGACCACAGCAAGTACAACAGCACAGCAAATAAAGCTAAAACTAAAAAATGAATTCCTGATATCTAAAAAGAGATACGGTAAAATTTGTGACCTCTGATGTCTATGTATGTACAAAAACACAAATTATCACTATATCAACACGCATTTATTAAGTACCTACTCTGTGCTGGGTACTGTGGACAAGGAGGAAAGAACACAAGTATGCAAACTGGACATTATAGGTGTATAATCGTTGAGAGCCAGTGGAATGAGATTTGTGACTGCAATATGGCTCTTATTCAATAGGAAAAATGACAAAAAAAGAAACAATGGAACAAACATTATACGTTGTTAGTAATAAGATACAATTGTGGGAGGAAATCTAGGAATCAAGCAGGGGGAAAATACGGGGGGGGGGGGAAGCATTTGAATCAATGAAGACAGAAACAAAAGCAATACTGTCAATAGGTAGAGGAGGAATTTATAAGGAGTTCAGGAAATTAATCACAAACCTGCCCAGATCCCTAACACTGAAAGGGGAACCTCAACTATTTTGATATCTGCTGGAGCTCCTTCTCTGTCCAAAACAGAATTAATAAATTATTTCTTTCTCTGAATGTTAACTTCATCCTTCAAAATGTGGAAGAAGTTATAACGGGAAATGCCAATCCAGATGAGATTCCAATCAACAACAAGAAATCACATGTTGCTAAGGAAGAATTGACAGGAACCTTGGGGACAAAGTTTCTTCTCTGTCTTAGAATTAATGAGAGAAAGGAGAAGGAAAGAACATAATGTGCCATGTTCTAAAGATTTTACTTTTTCTCTTACTTTTTTAAAAATTACATGTGAAAAATTCTTTTTAATATTCATTAAAAAAATTTTCAGTTCCAAATCCTCTCCTTCCTTCCCCTTCCTTCTTGAGAAGGCCAGTAATTTGGTTCTGCAAGTGGTTACTTGTTACTACACAAGAGGTTATACAAGTGCAATCATGCAAAACATTTCCATATTGCATGCTGCAAAAGAAAATGCAGACCCTGAGGGAAATAAAAACAAAACTAAAAAAAAAAAGGCTATCTGCATTCAGGCTATTAGTTCTTTCTCTGGAGGTGGAGAGCGTTTTTCATCCTACGTCCTTCAGAACGTCTGACTGCTGTGCTGCTAAGAATAGCCGAGTCACTGACATTAAGATCATCACACAACATTGCTGTTACTGTATATCGCGTTCTCCTGGGTCTGCTCTCTTCTACCACTTCCTATGTCTTCTCAGATTTTTCTGACAGCGTCCTGCTCCTCATTTCTCATAGCACAGTAGTGCTCCATTACAACCGTACACCGCAGTTTGTTCAGCCATTCCCCAAGTGATGGGCATCCCCTCAATTTCCAAATCTTTGCACCATAAAAAGAACCGCTACAAATATTTTTGTAGAAATAGGTTCTTTTTCTTTTTTAAAACCTCTCTTTGGGATACAGATCTGGTCATGGTAAAGCCGGGGCGAAAGATAGGCAGTTTCACCATCCTTGGGGCATCCTTCCAAACTGCTCTCCGGCACAGCCGTGTTAGCTCACAACTCCACCCGCAGAACGCCAGCGTCCCAAGTTTCCTATGTTCCTGCCAACATTTGTCATTTTCCTTTTGTGTCATATTAGCCATTCTGATAGGGATGAGATAGTACCTCAATCGTTTTAATTTGCATTTCTCTCATCAGTAGTGATTTAGCACATTTTTTTCACATGCCTGTAGATCAGCGGTTCTCAACCTTCCTAATGCCGCGACCCTTTCATACAGTTCCTCATGTTATGGTGACCCCCAACCATAAAATTATTTTTGTTGCTACTTCATAACTGTAATTTTGCTACTGTTATGAACTGTAATATAAATATCTGATATACAGGATGTATTATCATTATTACAAACTGAACATAACCCACAGGTTGAGAACCGCTGCTGTAGATAATGTGGAAAACTACCTGTTCGTATCCTTTGACCATTTATCAACTGAAATGACTCATGTTCTTATAAATCTGACCCAGTTCTCTGTTTATCTGAGAAAGGAGTTCTTCATCAGAGAAGCTTACCATGAAGTGTTTTTTCTTGGTTTCCTGCTTTCCTTCCAATCTTGTCAGCACTGGTTTGGTTTATGCAAAAACTTTTAAAATTAATGTAATCAAAAATCATCCATTTTTTATTCCATAAATGCTATTTCGTTTGGTCAAGAAGTTCTTCCTTGGGGCAGCTAGGTGGCGCAGTGAACAGCGCCAGCCCTGGAGTCAGGAGGACCTGAGTTCAAATCCAGCCTCAGACACTTAACACTTACTAGTTGTGTGACCTTGGGCAAGTCACTTAACCCCAATTGCCCTGACCTCCCCCCTCCAAAAAAAAAGTTCTTCCTTTCCCCATAGATCTGACAGGCAGAATTTCCCACACTACCCTAACTCGCTTATGATATATCATCCTTTATGTCTAAATCATGTACCCATTCTGACTGAAACTTGGCATACGGTGTGAGTTGCTGGTCTGTGCCTAGTTTTTGCTTTGCGGTTTTCACAGCAATTACTGTCGAATAGTGAGTGTTTGTCCCAAAAGCCTGGGTCTCTGGGTTTATAAACACCATGTTACCGTAGTCATTCACTACTGTGTAACGTGTCCCTCATCAGTTCTACTCATCTGCTCCTCTATTTCAAAGCCTGCACCAACCGCCTCCAGCTGCTGATGTTCAGGCGTGTGTAGCTCTGTGTGACCCTATGGGCCATCGCAGCCCAGGCCTTTCAATCCTCTGCTAGCTCTTCATGTCTGTCCAAGTTCATGTTCTTTGTTTCCATGCCACTACCTATCCAGATGACCCTCCGCCATCCCCCTTTTCTTTTATGTTCAATTTTTCCAAAGAGCAGGATCTTTTCCAATGAGTTCTGTCTTCTCATTATGTGGCCAAAGTATTTAAGATTCAGCTTCAGACCTTTTAGCAAATAGTGAGATTTTAAAAGTATGGACTGATTTGATCTCTTTGCTGTCTGTAGGATTCTCAAATGTCTTTGCCAGCACCACAATTCAAAATGATCAATTCTGTGAAGTTCAGCTTTCCTTACAGTCCAACTCTTACAGCCATACATTGCTACTGGAAATCACTGCCTTGTCATGGGAGAGGAGCTTGCATAGCTCAATGAAACTATGAGTGATGCTGTGGAGGGTTTCCCAAGATGGACAAATTAAAAGTAGAGAGTTCTGACAAAAGGTGATTTGCTAGAAAAGGAAATGGCAAGCCACTTTAGAATCTCTGCCAAGACAGCCCCATGGACAGTATTAAAATGGTAAAGGAGACGACATTGGAAGATGAGCCCCTCGGGTCAGAAGGTGTCCAATATGCTACTGGGGAGGAATGGAGGAAAACTACAAGTATATTTAGTACTAATGAAGCAGCGAAAGACGAAAGAATGCTCAGCTGCTGATGGGTCTGATGACGTAAAGGAAAGTCCAGTACTTTGTTACAAAGATCAATATTGCCCAGGAACCTGGAATCTAAGATCTAAGAACCAAGGTAAGCTAGATGTGGTCAAACAGGAGATGGAAAATGACCTCAAATGGATGGAAATGGGTAAAATCATTATCTATACTACTGTGGGCAAGAATCCCTTAGAAAAAAATGGAGTTTAGCAAGCTTAATACCTCTTCTTTTCACACTTTCGTTTGAGCCTCCCAAATACTGAGCTAGATCCGACAGCGTGTGTGTCAACTCCATCATATATGCGTACATCCCTGGAGATACACTGTCAAGGCAAGTGAACTTATTGTCCATAGCACTCAGAATTGCTCTGTCTGCTACAATTTATGGTTCCACATATGGATGATGCAGCACTGACTGGTGAAGAACCTGTTTCCTTGTCATTTTTATTATACTGGCTTGGTCTACGTATGAGCGAGTAATATGCCTCCCATTCCTTAGATTTGACTTTATTTGTGTAAAGCGTTTTGTAATTGTGTTCATAGAGTTCCTGGTTTGTCTCAGCAGGTAGACTCCCAAGTATATTAAATTGTCTGCAATTATTTCCCCTAGACTTTAGGTGAGTTTATTTCAAAGGGTTCAGAAGAGGGATAAGGTAGAACGCAACAGTCCAGTATGTCATAAAGTACACTGACCCAAAATAAATGGAAAGCTCTTGAGAATGAAATCTTCTAAATGTAAGGAAAAATTGTTCCAAGGAGGGGGGAAATGGTGAAGCTGCCTAAAAAGATCAATGTGGTTGCACAAAGAACCCTCTGACCAAACTCAGTAACTTGGTTCTTTATGAAGGAGGTCTGTAATGCTAGAGCTCACAAGAGACTAAAGGACTAGTAATTAATGGTAAGGAGGTCTCTTCTGTAATATACCCAACAAGGTGATCATTCAGTGTCCGCTATAGAAAACCTCCACTGAGGAGGACCCCACCATCTCCCTAGGTAGCCAGCCTCTTAAAAAAAAGAAACCTGGTTTACTTTTTCAAGGCTTAGTTCATGTGACAGAATGAAAGCTCCTTAAGGTAAAAGAGTTGTTTTGCTTTGTATCCAAGGTGCTTGATAAATGTTTCTTGAATTTAATTCAAAATTCTGTCCTAGAATCTTGCTTTCTAACTGTTCTTATCAGCTCTCATGGTCTAAATTATCATTTCTATGTAGACGACTCCCAAATCTATATAACCAGATCTAGCTTGTCACAAAATATCCAGTCCTATATCAGTAAGTACCAACTGGACCTGAAGATACTAAAAACTCAACATGTCCAAAATCATCTTCTTTCCCTAAAACCCATCCCTCCTCTTAACTTCACTATTTCTTTTAAGGACAGTGTCTTCCTTCCAGTAAACATGGTATCATAGTCATCTTCAACTCTTCTCTCCCCAACCCCATTAAATTAGGCCAGGAGCTCTGGGGGAGCCACGTGGCAGCAGTTGCAGCCACTATGTACCTCTCACCAAACTGTGCTCTTCTCTCACCCAGTTCCAACACGGTTCCCCGCTGACCTTCTACTTTCTCTTTGGTATTTATGGGTTGAGAAGTCTGGAAACTCCTATAGCTGCTGGTGATTCACTCTCCTGATGTCTGTTCTGGCTGGTCTGTGCTACTGATCTGGGCCCGTGCAGCTGGTGGCAGACTACATTTGGCTCCCAGTTTGGTGCAATAGACCCTTCCTGTTGGCCTGCCGGGCTGCCTTCAGCAGGAGCTTTGTTTCTCTCTGTCACTTTGTGGGTTCAGTAGCTCTAAAATTTGTTTAGAGTCTTTTTTTAAAAGGTATTGGAGGTGGTTGGAGCGGGGGCTCAAGCAAGCTCCTACTTTGGCTCTGCCATCTTGGCTCTGCCTCACCACTTTTGCCTTTTTAAACTAAGGTCTTGATCAGGTCTCAGTCTGACTGAGGCAATGCCTATTCAGTGATTAAGGATAGGTAAGGCAGGGAATGGTCTCTTCTACCTAGTAAAAAGAAAAAAAAACAATTTGGGAGTGGAAGACCTTCAGGGTTTCTGACCAAAACAAAAACAATTGCTATTTACATTCTGAGCTAATCTCCAGTCATCTGGATCTATATCGTGCCACGCGGCTGGATCCAGGGTGATAAACAGTGTCAAAGCCTGCTTTCTCCTGAGAAGAAGCTGAGGCTGGTGGCTTTGCACAGCCCTCCCTCACTTAAATCCAATTCACCTGCATGTCACAGCATCACCTCCCTGATGTTATGACCCTCTTTGAGAACTAAGGACAAACAACAACCTCTGTGAGCAGTAGTAGGAGCTACCTCACTGGGAACCCAACTGGAACTGGTCAGCTAGACAACACAGGTCCTTCCTTCTAGTGGCTGAATGAAGAATGGATCGGAGTGAGGAGAGACTTGAGGCAGGCAGATCAACGAACAGGCCATTGCAATAACCTAGACATGAAGTGTACCAGAGACGTGCCAGTGTCAGCGGAAAAAAAGAGAGCATATCTGACAGAAGGTGAAGTCAACAGGCCTAGGTGACAGATTGGAGATAGGGGCTGGGAGGCACGAGTTCAGGACGACTCCTAGGCTGCAAGCCTGAAGGAGCAGGATGATATTATTGCTCTCTACAGGAAGAGGGAAGATGGGGAGAGGGGGTAGGCTTTAGAGGGAAAGATAACGATTTGCTCTGGACATACTGAGTGTAAGATGTTTATTGGACATCCGATCTGAGATGTCTGAAAGTTAGTTGGAGGGGGGAGACTGGAGGTCAGCAGAGAGCTTAGAGCAAGATGGGTAGATTTAAGATTCATCAACATAGATATGGTAATTAAATCTATGAGAGTGCATGAGATCACTAAATGACATAGTACAGAGGGAGAAGAAAAGAAGGCCCAGGACGCAATCCAGAGGAACACCTACAGTAAGAGCCTGTGGTCTGGAAGAGGAACCAGCAAAGGTGACAGAGGAATGGTCAGATAGGTAGAAGAACCGAGAGAGAGAGAGAAAGAGAGAGAGAGAGTCTAAAAACTTAGAGAGAAGAGAGTGTTGAGGAGAGCGTGGTCAACAATATCAAATGCAGCAATAAGACCAAGGAGAATGAGAGACTGAGGAAAGGTCACTGTATTTGGAACTAAGAGAGCATTAGTAACTTTGGAGAGAGTAGTTTTGGTGGAATGATAAGGCAGGAAGCCAGATTATAAGACATTAAGAAAAGACAGAGAGAAGAAAAAGTGGAGGCACTTATTATGACAGGGGGAAAGTAAAAATATTGAAAGAGTGGTGAAGACAGAGGGGATAATCTGTTAAAAAAGAGATTGCTTGAACAGAGGGGTTGTTAATCTTGGTAAGGAGCTACTTACTCATGTGAAACTTAGATGGAGGAGAATAGTGGCAGAAAGCACCTGAATGATAGGAGCTGAGGAAGAAGGGAGAAGAGGGATTTCACATTGCATGGCCTTGATTGTTCCTGTAAAATATGAGGCAGGGTTCCCAGCTGAGACGGTAATGGGAGAGGAATCATGGTATATTTGAGAAGGTTTAGAAGAGCCACTGTGGAGAGCAGGATAGTAAGGTGATACAACAGGTACAGCAGGACTGCCTAGCTGTAAGGAAGGCTCAACTGAAGCTGTGCAATACAAATTTATCAAGGACCCAGTTAAAAAAATTGCATGATTTTTTTCTTTTTGGAGGGGGGAGGGCAGGGCAATTGGGGTTAAGTGACTTACCCAAGCTCATACAACTAGTACATGATTTTTTATATTTTCATTCAGGAACAGATGAGTAGGAGTAAAGGTGTCAAATAGAGTAATAATTCAAGGCTGACACTTGGCTGGGTATAATTGGAATATTAAAAGAAACATCCCAAATAATTCCACAAAAGACAACTCCACACACCTTTTCAGCAACAAATCCTCAAATTTCACAATCTTTTTGGTCACAAAGTTCTCCTGAATGCCTAATCTACATCACTCCAACCCTTCTTATTCTGCTCTTCATGCATTTGACAAGCTTTAGAAATGAAAAGCTTTTGAAAAGGCCAAGGATTAAGAAGACACTTCTCATCGATGTTTTCTTGTGATGGTTCCCCATTGTTCAAAGGCAGTCCACAGGTTAAAAGGGCAAAAAAGAGATCAAGTACACCTGGGGGAACAAACCTTTTCATACCCCACCTCACCTTTGTCCAGGAGCTGGTTGAAGAGCAGTGTGTTGGAGAAGAAAAAGAGGTAGGCAAACATCTGGGAGGCAATCTCTGGGTGAACCTCATACTGCCGGAGGAGGTCCAAGGTGGCTTGATAGATGGACACAATACGTCGGAGCTCCTCAGGCAGTTGTGGGGCCGAGCACCAACTTTCTCGGTTCTCATTCTGGAAAGGGATACACTCCAGAAGAATGGGCAGAGAGACATACAGAGACTGGAGAGGAGAGAAGAAACATAAGCAACTTTTTGTTCAACTTGGCTATGAACAAACCAATGAGATTTAGCCTAACCTTATATTTCTTTGAAAATCAACTCAAGCACAATTTTCTGCATGAAATCTTTCCTGACTCATAACCCCTCCCCTGCAACACAATTTCTAGTGTCCTCACTCTTAAACCACCTATATTTAACCATATAATTGTATATAATGAAGATAGATGGTATTGTAGATAGAATGCTGGACCTGGAGTCAGGAAGACTTGAGTTCAAATCCTTCTTCAGATACTTAATAGCTATGTGACCCTGGGCAAGTCACTTAACCTCTCTCAGACCCTCCCCCCTCCAAAAAGAAAAAAAATCTGCCCCCACCATAAGCCATAAACCCTCATTCTCGGGAAAACTTCTACTTGTAAGCATTTTCCTCACTTTGAAATTAAACTTCTGTTTGATTCCTGACTATCCCATCTCTAGCCTGCTTTGTTTGCCTCTGGCCTCCCACAAGTTTTAAGAGACCAGTTCTGGTCCAGTTGACTCTCCCACCTAAAATCCCATGTTTTATTGAAGTCTTTCCTAATGTCTCCTAATTTCAGTGCCTTCTATTAATAATTTCTTATTTATCCTATATACGGCCTGCACTGTATACATTAATTTGCTCATTACTGCCTTTTTTACCTTTCTGTATCTCCAGAGCTTTAGCACAGTGTCTGGCATATAGCAATGTTAATAAATGTCTAAGGATTAATATTTTAGCTTTTTGATGTTCTACTCAGAAGTTCCCAAACTTATTTGGCCTACTGCCCCTTTTCTTTTTTTATTTCCAGCTTATTAATGCAGTATTTATTTGTCTTCTATCTGTCACACCCTGAACCCATGGCTTTCCCCAGAACTACCTGCTAAGATGGAAGAGGCGGTATACACAGCCTGGAAGAGACATGGAAAGACAAGGAAGATGAGAAGAAACATTCAGAAACACTGAGGGATAAAAATGGTTCTATCACATGGCGAAGAGGATGAGGAAGGCCACCATTAGGAAAAAGAGCCCAATGGCCTCAGACAGGGTAAAGCCCAGGATGGCATAGGAAAAAACCTGCTGCTTCAGGGCATAACTGATGATGAGACTTTCAAACACAGTCCCAATCCCAGCTCCAAAGTCAGCCACACCCACAATGGCAGCCCCAGCTCCAATAAACTTGCCTACTGTGTCACTGTTCCTTGAGACAGTGCTACTTTGGAAACCACATCTGGGGACAAGTGAGGTCA
>CM053599.1:191096243-191127201 GCA_028646575.1 Pseudocheirus occidentalis
GGCCTTTTTGTATTCTCCTACCCTTCTCACCTGCTGTTATGGTGTCCACATCCCTGGCAGCCAATTCTTCTACCTCTGATCTCTTTCTCAACTCAAACCTCCGAGAGAAGCCTTCTCGGGGCTTCCACAGGTCCTGAATCAAAAGGGGTTTCTCATTATCCCGTAGGACTCGAAGGCATTCTGCCTGCCACTGCTGTCTTAAGTCTCCGAATCGCCCCACCACGTCACATAGCACGTACTGGCTGGCTGACACGGCACTCAAAGCGTAACGTTCCAGTGCCTCCTTTACCAGCTCCTGGGCACTAGAGCTAGCTGTGGCTAGGACACTCTTGTAGTGGGCACCTGTACAGACATTGTCCCCAAACACCTTTAGGACACCTGGGGCAGAAAGTTGTGTGGAAAGCTCTGCAGGGTCATCACTGGCACCCAAGCTGGGAAAAGTAGAATCAGAGCCTCGGTCCTTGTAGCTCAGTGTTCGGGACAGCATGTGGGAGAGCAGGCGACTCTGACGCTTTAGTTTGCTCTTGCTAGGTGGGGACATGGTAGAGGGAGATCCATAAAACATCATGGGAGACGTTGTCATGGAACAAGATTCTGATCTTCAGTCAAAAGATACAAGTTGTTTCCTAGAAAAGAGTAAGAATGAAGACTAATGAATATCATTATCATGAACATCAAATAAGTCTCTAGAAGCAGCTGAATGTGATACAATAAGACCATTATTCTGTTCTCAAGAGATCTCTAAATCCGAGCCAAATAACCCTGGTCTTCAAGGGGAGTGAAGACAGTAGGAAACAAGTTAGACTTAAATGGGCTAAAACAGTTCAATATTTCAAGGATCTTGTGATCTTTTTGATGTGGAATTTAAATTACAAAGGAAACCGTCTGTGCTTTAGTAGTCTTTTGGAATTTCTATGGTTTTTAATTATTTATCACTTAGTAGCTAACCTTTTGATTGGGTATGTAGTTCATCTGCATATTCAAACAAGACACTTTCCGGCTGAGTGGGACATGCCAGGACCTGCTGACAAGGCCCTCTAGAACCTGATATTACTTCTATGCCACGATGAAGCATCACAGGGGGACTGTAGTAGAGGAAGGAGCTCAAACACTTTTCCAGGAAGAGACTACCACAGAACTCTCATTACCGCTACTAGACAGGTGACTGTCTCAACTAGGATCCCAAATCTTTATCATAAATACGCCTAATAATTTCTTTTGCTTGCTTATGCATAATTGTTAAAAATGTTTTTTTTTTCTTTCTTAATGGGAGGATAGGGGTGGAAGGGAAAGAAAATAGATGCTTGCTGACTGAAAACTAAATGGAAAAAACAAAACAAAAACTCCCCAAAGAGGCGGCAATCACATACTTCTCTGTGAGTATAGATTTCTAGGAGGCACCTGATAAAATGCCTTTTACACAGAAGCTCAACAGATATTTGCTGAATAAAAGAAGTATCAATTATAATTAAGGAGCTTAAATTCAACAAGAATGATCTAGTTAAGCTGAGGAGGGCCCACCTGGCACAGGATCTGAAGGAACTACGCTCATCTCAGAAGTTGTAACTCAATTAGGGAGGAGCTGAAATTAGTCAGAATTCAAAAGATTTAACCTTTTGCAATCATTCCCCTTGAATGTTATTCCATTCCCTGATCCTGCTTGCTACCTTTGCTATTAGAGAAACATGACAAAAATACAATTGGAGACCAGGTCTTCAGCAGCAAATTTTAAATGGAAGAAACAAACTGACATTCAAAACTGCAAACAACAAAACAACACCATTTATCCTCTAGGGTAAAGAGACTGGGTTCCAGTATGGTAAAGAGATGACTCTTAGGAACAGTGGATCAGAATGTTAGGAAGTCCACACACAAAAGATACAAAAAGGCTATTCCAGAAAGAATATAAGCATGACTGGAATTTCTGCATTCCACCCACTGCTTCAAAACTGGTATTTAGGCTCTTTCCAAGCCAGATAGATGCAGTATTTTGTCGGGAGTATGGACAGGGGGTGAATAATAGTGTGAAGACTTAGTGTGCTACAAAACTCATAATGATACAGGACATGTCTCTAACAAATTCAAAGTACTGAAGAAAATTTTCTTAATCTCTCTTCCCAATATTTTTATAAAAGGACAGAAAAATAGATTTTTCTCTCCATTTATGAATTAGATATCTGAAGTTCACCATAAACAGATGGAATACCTAAAAAACAAACCCACATCTCCTGGTTCTAAGTCCAGTGACCACTAGACTACACTGCCATGTTTCAAGTTCATAATGCCTTAAGTTATCCAGAATGGGATGGGGGGAACACTCTTTTCTAAAAGTCTATGTAACTGGAAGCCCAATAAGAGTTATGGCTCTCAAATTATAACATTACAAAATCACTCTGATCCCGGTTTCTAGCTGACTAGTACTCTTCAATTACATTCTTTAGAAGGATTTTTCCCTCCTGCCAAACATGTAATGAAAACTCTTTTGATAATTAGGCCTTAGCTATTCACTTTCCTTAAAAACTAATAAGGGGTGTGTGTGTGTGTGTGTGTGTGTGTGTGTGTGTGTGTGTACACAAAACTAATCACTCTACCAGATAGCCCTGTATTAGCACCTAACTACCAGGTTTTATATGAGTTCCAGCTGCTTAACATTCTACCTCTTATGAGAGGCTTACCCCCTACCCTAACTCCTTGCTTAGGGCTCACAATTATAAATCCTCTTACTAGGCAGAAAACAAGTAGGTGTGGTATATGGCCATATACTCCAGTTACTATAAAGTGCTAGCACAAAATCAAAGAGCTAAAGCTGGAAAAGACCCCAGAAGACATCTAGTCTGACCCCCTCATTTTACAGGTGAAGAATCTGAGACTCGGGGAGGTTAAGTGATTTGATCAGAGCTGAAAGTTCAATACGGCTATTATAACAAAAAAGGAAAATGATCAGTGTTAGAGGATATATGGGAAAATGAGGACACTAAAGCACTCTTGGTGGAGTTGTGAAGTGATCTAACCATGCTAGAGAGCAATTTGGAACTATAAAGCTATAAAACTGTGCAACACCCCTGCTAGGTCTGTATCCCAAAGAAATCTTTTTTGAAAAGAAAAGAGGAAAAGAACCTATTTGTCTGAAAATATTTATAGCAGCTATTTTTGTTGTAGCTAAGAAATGGAAACTGAGGGGATGTCCGTCAACTGGGGAATAGCTGAACAAGCTGTGTTATGATTGTAATAGAATATTCTTGTGCTATAAGAAATGACAAGCAGGATGATTTCAGCAAAACCTGGAAATACTTAAATGAACTGAAACAAAGTGCAGCCAGCAGAACCAGGAGGATATCGTACACAATAACAGCAACACTGTACGATGATAAACTATGAAATGACGTAGCTATTCTCAATAATACAATGATCCAAGACAATCTCAAAGGACTCATGATGAAAAATATTGTCTAGGTTCAGACAAACAACTCATGTCTGAATACTGCCTGAAGCATACTATTTTTCACCTTTTTTTGAGTCTTCTTGCACAAAACAACCAATGTGGAAATGTTTTGCACGAATGCACATGTATTATCAGATGGCTTACCTCAGGGAGGGGGGAGGGGGAAAGGGAGGGATAGAAATCTGGAACTCAGGGGTGGCTAGGTGGCACAGTGAATAGAGCACCAGCCCTGGAGGCAGGAGGACCTGAGTTCAAATATGACATCAGACACTTAACACTTACTAGCTGTGTGACCTTGGGCAAGTCACTTAACCCCAATTGCCCTTCCAAAACAGGAAGAAAAAAAGATTTAAAAAAAAGAAATTTGAAACTCAAAACTTTTTCTAAAAATGTTAAAAGCTGTTTTTACATGTAACTGGTGAAAAATAAAATATTATTTTAAAATGTTTAAGTCTGTTGGCCACAATAAAAACTTTTAAAAACCAAAGGAAAAAAAAGTCCAAGGAAGAATGTGAACACTGAATGAATGGCCATATACTCCAGTTACTATAAAGGGGTCCTTCTGACTTCAGAGCCAGTTCTCTTTCCAAATTTCTAAAATATGTTTGAATACAGGTATTTCAGATAGTCTAAAGATAGGTTAAAAGTAAAGTGAGAGTGTGAAGCTTTGTTTTGTTGAAGAGAGATGCACATGTGAAAGAAATCTAAAAATAAATCTGTCCTTGATTACCTAAGAAATGTGCATTAGGTATCCTGGTCCCATCTCATGCCCTAGAAAGTACACAGCCATGGTTTCTTTCCCACTGACTAGGCATAAAGGTTCTATTTAGTTTGCAATATCTTCAACATCAATTAAAACATTCTTATTTAGTATTCTTGTAGCCAGCACATGTCTTTCTGACAGTATGCTACACTGATATTTACAAAGCACTCCCAGTTGTAAGAGTAATCATATTTCATTTCAGGCTTCTGGAGTCAATTTTCAAAACTGGTGGTTCAGAATCTAAGAAAAAAATAGTAAGATTAGCTTATCAGCATTTCTTAACCACCATAAGAAATTTCATGGACCTGAATATCAATTTTCTAATGCCTTCCACATTATCTTAATAGCCACCAGAAAATCTCAAAGGACTTTGAAATGCTTCATACCGCCACTTCTTTACAAGTTGTTCTATGTACCTGCTCACTCTTTCCTTCCTTGGCAAGTCTGTGCCTATTTAGTACATTCTTGAAGATCTGCTATAGTCCTGGAACAAAAAAACCAAAATGTCTTACACATGTTATTTGGTCTGCAACGCCTCTTCCTAATAATTTAAAGACAGTAGGCAACTTAATATCTTTAGAAGCCTGAGTCCTTCCAAATGATGAAAAGTTGAACAATCAACTCCAAGTGGAAAAAGCCATCGTCAGAAAAGAGTCAGAAAAGAAGTCAAAAGTTCCTTAAGACATTTTGCTAAAGCAGAGATCTTTTGTGCCCTGCCTTTTAGTCAGTTTGCTTAGCAGACATACTGCTAAATTGATTTTGGCAGTATCAGGAGAAAAGAGATGCTAAAAAAGGAAGTCAATGATATTCATTGGCTATTATCCCTCTTTAAAATCCATAAGTCTTTGGACATAATAGGATCAAAGGCAAATATCCCATTGGGGCTACCATATATTTTAGATATTTGAGTAAGTATTTCTGAAGAGTAACGTCTCATTGCAGCTCTCTAAGAGAGGAACTGTACTGTCTACACTGTTAAGTAATTGCAGGTTGCATATAACACAACAACAAAAATATGGCAGATTCAAAAGGAGGAAAAGTGCAAGAGGAAGAGCCAATGAGAACTCTATGGGCACTACATAACCTGATTTATTTCTTAGGAAGAGTGAGCTGATTATTTTTCTGAGTCCTGATACTCACCTCCCCAACAGGAGTTCTAAAAAAAATACATATGCTGGTTTGACAGTACAAAGAAGATGCCTATATTAAACTTGTAATTGCTACTTTTAGAGAATGTTTTTCTCATGTCCTTGAAAGAGAGTCCAATTTTTGATGAAAAACAGACTGAAGTCATGACCCACTGGGAGAAGGAATAGAGGGGAGGAGGTTGGTGCAATGTTCTGTGCAAATCAGATGGGTGGAGGCAAGTCATAGTTCCAAAACTATGATGTGGAACCCATTATAAATTTCAGCCAGTAAAGAAAATAAAAACTGTGGGTTTGTATGTTCTGATTTCTCTCCACCTAAAATCGACGTATCTCCTCAGATTCAGTCTAGCTGAGGGTCAACCTAGGTGAGAATCAATCTGGCCCACTTGTCAATATAAGTGTCACTAATGTTTAGGCTCCTTAAGCATCTACCCAATATGGTGAATCTTTAATAAACTCCTTTTAAAAAAATCCCCATATCTCTGTGATTCCAGCAATATAGTGTCATTTTCAATTGTAAAAATTACCAAGAGCATGTTCATAGCATTCTGCTAAGTAAAACTAGTTAGGAGGGTTTTCAATGGACGATTAAAATAAAAACAACAGAATCACCAATAATTCCTGGAAATGAAAGCACTGCATCTCTGGTGAATGACTCTGGAAACATTTTTTTCAGTTATTTTGGATTAAACACAATATAGTTAAAACACTCTGCAATTGTTCCACCAACTACCAATTCTGGCCTGTGTGATGCTGTACACGATACTGAAATATTCCTGCTTCTTCTATAGGCATTAAACAAAGTAGCTCTCTCATATTTCCTAATTCAGGGTCTATTTTCTATTTTTTTCCAAATGTTTTGTTTGTTGAACATGATGGACACGGGGAAAGGATGGTTTCTTTTTTGAAAAAAAAAATTTAAGAACTTCATTTGTATTAACTACCAAATCTACTCAGAAAACATGAAAGAACACAACAGGTGCCCTTTTCCCCTACTGTACTCCACTTAGCAAAACGTGCCCCACACATGAAGGACCAGTTTAACTGTGAAGAAGTCAAACACTGGTTTTTACAGGCTCCTTTTGTGATGCAGTCTTTTTTTTTTAACATGCTAAATATCTGTTCAACTGAATTTAAATCAAGTAGGGGTTTGATGACTATACCAAAGCAATCATCAAAACAGTACTGAAGGCCTACTATGCGCCAGGCATTTTTCTCTAAGGTAGGGTTCTTGACTTGAGATTCATAAACTTTGACAAAGAAAAAAACAATCACATCTTCATTTTCACTAATCTCTAACTGAATTTTAGCACTTCCTTCAATTATGAGTGTAAACAACAGAAGGGATGCATATTTCTCACCAGAGTGCAAAAAACGTTCAAAACTGTCGTTTTCAATGTCTCTTCCAAATCTAATTTTCCTCGAATTTATGAATCTGTGACCAGAGTTGAAAGCCAAAGGCTACCTCTACAAAGGCTGCAAAGAACATCTCCTGCCTGCATTCCTAGAGCTGAAGTTTCTCCTGATTATTTAAGGAAGCTCCACCCCCCCAACACACACACAGACACACACACACACACACACACACACACACACACACACACACACCAACGCGCTCGTACTTCGGTGCTCGTGCTTGCAAACACACACTCACACTCCTTGTCCATCTCTCTGGTTGCACCTCCACCACATTTCAAACAACTCCAGATCGGGGTGCGCTTCCCCTAACAAAACCACCTGCGAGCACTTCCTCGCCCGTGCCTCTGGTACAGTCAGGAGGGCAGCAGCTCTGGTCTCCAATGGCAACCAGACAAACCTCCAGGCAACACTTTCTCGTCTCTTTCCATCTTCACTTTCTTGCCACGGGGACAGCCCACGTATTCCCGTTTCTACAGCCCTCTTTGGGATTTTCCTCTCTGCCCACTCTCGCCCTGCTCCCCCGGCGTCCTCCCTCTGCCCAGGTGATGGACTGTTTCACTCAGGGAGGGGGGCTGCACAGGTGGCCGGGCTCCATGCCCCTCCAGGGAGCTGTCAAAGGCGCCCGCCTGGGCCCCCAGCGCCAGCAGGAGGGGGAAGGTCCTGAAGAGAGCGTCGCGCGCCACCCCCCTCTCCCACCCCCGTACCGCGCCGAGCCAGCGCTCGACGTCGCCCCCTCCCCCTTGACGTCCGCTCTCCCACACGCACGTGCACTCAACCTCCCCGACCCCCTCCCTCCAGACTCCCCTCCCCTCCGCAGGGAGCGGCCCCAAGTTGGTCTTACCGCCTGCCCAGGGCCTCGCTCCGGGGCTCGAGCTCCGCACGTCCTCGCTCTCCGCCCCGCCGCGTCCTTTCCTCTCCCGTCCCTGGTCCTTCGCCTCTCGCCTCCCCGTGCCCGCTCCCCCGCGCCTCACCTCGGTGCGCAAGAGCAGAGCGGCTCTGAGCCGGCAGCATCCCACGTCCCCCAGGCCGTCTGGCGAAGCGGACGTTGGCGCCACCTGCTGGCCCCGAACAGAACAGCCGCTCGTGAGGGCGGGGCCGACTGGGAAAGAGCAAAGGGCCCCGGGGGAGTCTCCCCCAATACAGTGCGGCTAGCGTTGTTTTAGGAGTACTTGGTGTAAAATAATCCGGGTTTAACAAAGTTGCAGGGAGGAAAACCGGTTGTAATCCTTTGCAACACCGGCTGTGGGTCATCTTGTGCAGGAGCCTTTTCCGATTTCCTCCCCCCCAATACTGTGCTAGTGTAATGTTTAACAACCAGCCTTCCAGGAGGAAAAAGTGTTCATGGGACACACTTTTAAGTTTCATCTTTGTTATTGACATTTGCTCCACCACCGTCTTAGTTCTGGACAAGTTCTGCTCTGTAACATTTGCCAATTTCCGAGGTATACATGCCAATTTAACAGTCGGCTCCGATTCTGAGCTGTCTCTGACACATCCCCCTCTCCCCATTTCTCTCTATCTTTTTTGTATTCATCTTTTATGTATGTTCTTGTTATCTCACCGTATAGCATGTAAGCTTTTTGAAGGCAAAGTGTCTAATATCTTTACATCCCCAACCCCTAACACAGGGCCTGTCAGTTAAGTCCAACTCCTGCTGACCCCACTTGGGGTTTTCTTGGCAAAGATACTGGAGTGGTTTGTGCTGTTTCCTTCTCCAGCTCATTTTACAGATGAGGAAACTGAGGCAAACAGGGTGAAGTGACCCGTCCAGGGTCACACAGCTAGTGTCTGAAGCCATGTGTGAAATGAAAGAATTCAGAGTCTGAATCTAAGGTCAGAAAAGGTCTTTATTCTTTCTCATGAGAAAGGACTCTTCCCCTACCGCCCACATGGCAGCAGGGAGAGAGCAGGTAGAAGGCAGCCCATGGTTATATAATCTTCTAATGCAGAAAACCCAAGCCCCCCAATTGGCCTTCACTCTTATTGGTAGCGGGGCTGACCCACAACCTAAGAGCCGGAATCTCTCTGAGACAAAGGACCCAGACACTGGGTGTCCAGTGAAAGCAGTCTTACTTGGCAAATCTTCTGCTGAGCTGGCTCTGGGGGAGGGTCTCCATTGCTCTAAGCCCCAGACCGCTTGAAGGTCAGCCGACCCAAACCTAGGCCTAGTGAATACTGAAGCCATTCTAGATTTGATTTTTCAAAATGGGGAAACTTCACTATAATGTATCCCTCACAGCCAGAGTTGAACTCAGGGAGATAAGTCTTCCTGACTCCAGGCCCAGTGCTCTACCCACTGCACCACCTAGCTACCTGTGAGAAAGAGGCCATCTTTCTAGGGGGCACAAAGTAGATGCTTATTAAATGCTTGTTGATAATTTACTGATAAAACTGGAAGGGGCCATAGAGGCAATCTGATCCCATTCTGCTCATTTTGCAGGATTTACCTAAAGTCATAAAGGCAGTGGCAGAACTGGGATACGAACTCAAATCTGATTCTAGGTCCCCTGGTCTTTCCCTGCAACACCAGGGTTCAGATCCCTCCTCAGAAACTTGCTGGTTACGTGACTCGAGGCTGGGCTCAAACTCTGTCTCAACTTCTTCATCTGTAAAACGGGTATAAAAAAATCTCTACCTCACAGGGTTGTTGTGTGGGATCAGTACTCTGCCAACAGTACTCTTTGATCCAGTAACGATGGACTCCTGATTGTCCACACAGGACAGACAGTCCATCTCTCCTCTAAGGAGCATTTATTTTCTCTGGCTGTCTCATTCCTGGAACGTTTTCTCCTCCACTCCAACCAGTGACTTCCATTAAATCCCAATTAAAATCCCACCTCCTACGTCCGGGAAGCCTTTCCAACCTCTCTTAATTCCAGCACCTTGCCTTTGCTAATTATTTCCTATTTATCCAGTTTATAGCTTGCTTTGTATCTGTTTGTTTGCGTGTTCTCTACCACTACTACCCACCATTACATTGTAAGCTCCTGGAAGACAGGGGCTGTCTTTTGTCTCTTTTTTATATACCCAGAGCCTGCCAGGCGCTTCATAAATGTTTATTGAATCAAATTGAAGGTGCTTTGCAAACTGTAGCTATCATTACAAGACTTAGGAGCTGGAGAACGGGAATTAGACCTAGGCTTTTCTGATCCTGAGTCTTCTATTAGCTAGCTACGTGACCTTTGACAAAATATTGCCAATCTCTGAACTTTTTTTTCTTTCTCTAAATGAGGGGATTGAGGAAACTGCACGGCGTAATAGAAAGAGTGTCAGCTCTGAAGTCAGGAGTCTTGAACTCAGATCTTACCTATTTTGAGACCTTGAACAAAACTCTTTACCTCTCTGGACCTCGATTTTTTTCTGTGAAATTAGGGGTTGGACTAGATGACCACTTTTTTCTAGGTCTAAATTCTGTGATCCTATGAGTAATGTCAACTACTAGAAAAGGTTTGGTTAAAGAGACAAACAGATAGTAATATAAAAATTACATTATTTATTCCTTATTATTACTTGTGGAAGGAATGCAGGAGTCAAGTCCTGACTGATGAATAGAGAAAATCAAAAGACTTTTATACATTTTTAGAACCATCCCAATTCAGGATGATCGTGTCACAAAACTTTATGACTTCTATTTGTTATCATCTGTACAGCGTTCCTTGGTTGTAAATGCAAATTGACAACAACCAGAGCAGGTTCTGTTTACATTTTACAGTCTCAGGATGTCTGATTTGCTCTCTAGTGGAGTAAGTCCCAAGATAAGGGGAATCTCACCTCTGGTCTTTGAAGTTACAGACACAGGGAAAGGCATTTTTAATCAGAGTACTTTATTTGATTAAATCAGACTTTAGCTAAAATATGATATTAAATGATTATCACTAAGATCTCTATGATTACTCCTAACTCTGAGACACTTGTAACTGGGTAATCATAGAATCTCAGAGGTGGAAGGGCATTCACAACTACCCAAGTCTAATCCCTTCCTGAACAATGAGGCAGGTAGAAGGCGTAGAGCACCTGGCCTAGGAAGACCTAAATTCATATCTGACCTTAGATTTACCCTGGGCAAATCCCTTAACTTCCTGCCTCAGTATTGTGTGGGATGCAAGACCACTACACAAATAAAACTAGAAGTTTCTCAATGAAATCTTGCAGGAGTTGGGTATCACCTACTCCAGAGCAAGCTGGTACAGGGAGACACTGTGCAGAGAGCAAGCATGGTGTTGTATACCCTTATACAAACAATCCTAAGAAAACTCACAAAACCCCTCCCCAGTATCTGGAACCTCATTCCCATTGGAGGGATGCCCCACATTCTCAATACCTGATGCAAACACATTTTAGCTATTTTCCGTATTTAGCAAAGGGAAGTGGTTAAAAGAGGGATATAGTCGGAGAAGGGGAGGGAGGTACCACCTGATTTCCCCCAAATCAGGTGATTTACAAGAAAATGAAACTCGGGCCTAGTGGGGGTTAGAACCTAGTTTGATTTTGGTGACTATTGTTCCCATCTTATGAGAATACTTTCATCCATTTCATTCAATCCCTCCTCTTCATTTTGTGTCTGAAAGTTCACACCAGTGTTGGTAAGCTGCTTCTGCTTTTCTATCTGTTTCATCCCCTTCCCCGTCTGAACCCAACCTTTCTTCCTTTTTACTGATAAATTCCCAGGTTTGACCTTTTAGGACCATCAGGAGGATGGATCCATGAGTGGAATCCTCAATCTTGATCATTTTGGAGAGTGTTTTCTGCACAATAGTTGTGATTAGCGGGATCATACAAGGGAAATACACAGGAAGCAAGATGACCCCACTCAATGCCATAAGTAGGAACCACAGAGCCTGTCTCTACCAGGTTCCTCGGAACCAGGACCATCATGAGGTTTCTAGAGGGGAGGACCAAGTTTGTACTGGGATGTGAGCAATCGTCCTAATTTCACTGTTCATGTCCCTAATGTTCTGACCTACATCACCCATTTTCAGGCAACAGTTGGATGGATTTGGTTTATCACAGGCCCCTCCTTCATCTGCCAGAAGATAGTACAGTCCCAGCCTGTGTTATAAAGTAGCCTCTCGACTTTGGTCTACACATTCTGACAGTAAGTCAGTAACGTGGGTGGTTTGATTAACTATGATCTCAATTACTGCTTGGAGCCTGATGATCCAATTAAGCACATAAGCTGGAGTTCGGTGTCCCCAGCTCCCATCCTGTGCCCATGTTGCAGGTCCATACTACCTTATAATTCTCTTAGGAGGCCAAGTATCGCCCCACCCATTGGCATCTCCTGTGCTGGCAATAGAGGCATCTATAGTTCACTTTTCTCTCTCTAAATCATCGTAAATTTTTGCCCCTAAATGTTTGCCTTCCTGCCCCAGGAGAAAGAAGAATTTGGGTCTGATCAGCCCAATGTAACAACTTCCGGTCCAATTGGGTGCTAGCCATGAATCCGTATCCAATAGTATCCCTTTAGGGCTGGTGGGGACTTCCCTCTATTCCACAGGAAAGTCCTAGAGAAATTACCATAGATGACAGGATAACAGTGTCCATCCTTAAGCCCCAAGGGATCTCCCAAGTACTGAGAGTCAAGTTTGTTAAACTGGCACCTCCATAGCTGGTGGTCCTCCTTCCATTTACACCATTCAGTCCTAAACCTGAGGGTCCCAGAGGTATTGGGATCGGTCTCATCCCTCAGACTCCAAAATTCTTGAAGAGCTCCAAAATAACCATTATCCCAACCCCAGCGCTTGTGAGAGCTGTAGATGACTCCCTGGCTCTGATCAACATTTTGACACTTAAATATAGACACAAGGGCATGAGAGTCAGACTCCTTCTTAGTAAGGGTCTGGATTGCCATTCAGCAAAGGGGAAGGGTGCATTCTATCCATGGCCTGGCACTAAGCCTAACGTGAGTATTATTCCAGCGTTGCCTCACAGAAGAACAATTATACTCTGTCATTTCTATCTTCCCTTTAAGGGTCCACTTAGACAGACTCTAACCCAATTCTTGTCCTTGATCATTCTGACTAAGGGAGTATTCCCCTCCCTTAGTCTCAGCAAGAGGCCAGGTGTGTTGCTCAAATTCACTCCAGAACCCAGTTCTATTGTGAACAGAAGTCTTATTGCTAAGAAGCCACTTGGGCCTCAGAGGAATGGGAACTCAAGGCCAGCATTCTGATTGCTGAGCACCCCCCACAAATCCAGAAGTCAGTAAGGTTGAAGGTATTGACTATAGTCTGAATCAGGGTTAAGAAGCTATTGTCTTGGGGCAACCAGCTGGTTGTGCTGGGAATATCACCGTATCACCGAGGGAAATAGAAGGAATATGAATATCATTGTTAGTGCAAAGGAAATTATTCCAGGTGGGAGAGAGAAAGCAATTACTTAGAAGAAAATAGAAGATACTTATAACAAAGCCAAGACAGAGGCAAGAGGACCTTCATTCCCTGGGTTAAGAAAGAGGCAGGATTCAAATTGTTGTCCTATGACAGTACCAAGTCATCCTTTTCCAGTAAAATGGCCTCATATTTCAGAATTCTACAGTCCACGAGCCATCGTCTTGCTCTTTGATTCAGAATAGTTCTTACTTGATGAGGAACGCTTACAATCAGACTCCCAAAAGAAGAATGGTACTAATTGTGTATATAAGCTACATATATGCTTTCTGCAATTCCTCGTAGTGAAATAAAAACTGTTCTGTGGTTAACACAGAAATAAAGATATATGTATATGTGTGTATATCAGATACAGGACAGCCTTTATTATACCACAAGAAAATGCAGAAAATGCCTGCATACACACATACATACACAGACATGTGTATAAAAATATATGTGTGTGGAGAGAGAGAGAGGAGTGATAGATGACAAATAGATACCCTAAATTGATCCGGGGACCTTTTATCCACATGTATTGTAGAGACCTAAAAACAAGCTATATTTGAATTTTTTTGTTGGTGTTGAGACAGTTCTGACTCTTTGTGACCCCATTTGGTGTTTACGTGGCAAAAATACCATAGTGGTTTGCCACTTCCTTCTCCAGCTTATTGTACAGATTTGGAACAGAGGCAAACAAGGTTAAATGCCCAGGGTCACAGAACTAGCCACTGCCTAAAGATGGATTTAAACTGAGGAAGATTCATCTTCCTGAACCCACTCTATCTGCTTTGCCACCCAGCTGCTATATTTGGACTTGGTCTAAGATTTCTCAAAGGGTATTCTAAATGGGAGCACAAGGAGCCAATGTTTTTAGGTGGGCCCCAACATGTACCCAATCCATGCAGACTCAGAGCTGGAGTGCTGAGTCACATTTTAAAAGCATCAGCTCTAGAAGAAAACATGGAAATTCCTGGGTATCAGTGTATTGTTCAGGTTCTCTAAGAAGTACTTTTCCATTAGATTTCGTTAAGACTCATCAAAAATTAGCTTGCTGAACATTAGAGGGCGCTCAAATTCTGAAACTATATGAATGAATACTGCAAGTCAAATTGAAATGAATAGTTCTCCATTGAATGGCAGGTTATCTAACTTGACAAAAAAAAAAAAAGGAGTATTCTGTGACCAAAGTTTTGATGGACTAACTATGTGTAAGCTTGGCTTTTCAGTAAGTCTGATCATTTTTTCTGTGTTATCAGAGGAAGCTGCACAAAATGAACGTTTTCCATACCTTGATTTTATTTTTGGTGGTGTCATATTCCACATTCATAAACAATGATGGTTATGAGCTTGGAATTTCCCTGAAAGCCTTTAGATACTCGTTAATAAGGTGTGCTTTTTACTTTTCCTAGGCTTGCTTAATAAAAAAACAGAAGACATTGGAACAGTACAATACAGTGGGAACAGTGCTGGATTTTTGGAATTAAAGTATCTGCATTCAAATCCTAGCCCTGAGCCTGTGTGACCTTGGTCAAGTCACTCAATTCCTTGGTGCCTAAGTTTTTTCCTTTGTGAAAAAAATGAACTAGACTATCTGTCCTTTCTACTTCTCTGTGATCAGCATTATAGTCTCATAGCCAGCAAAGTACATAGTGCTGGGTAATTCAGTCACTTTATTTTATAGATGGTCTATGCCTGCTACGCACTTGCATAAATTTCCTTTAGAATTACAAAATGTTAGAGGTGAAAGAGATCTCAGAGATAACTCGTCCAATGACTAAGATATTCAAGTCCTGAAGGAAGTGCTGGGATATAAAGACAGAAGAGCATCAGTCCCTGCCCTCAAGGAGCTTACATTCTAATGGACATATGTAGATAAATACAAAACCAACAGAAGGCAAATAAAAGCAACCTTGGTTCTGAAGGTTTGGGCATCTAAGGGAACCAGGAAGGGCCCCTAAGAACAAGGTGGTGATTGTGCTGAGGGAAACTAGAGATTCCTAGAGGCCAAGAGAAGGTTGAACTAAGAGTCACATTCTAGGCAACCTGGTAGTAGGCCTTCAATAAATACTTGATTGGGTGACTGAGGAGACAAGGCCATCCTACTGGTTCCAATAGGAATCAATCTTTTTCCCCCCCAAAACAACAATCAAGACAAATTTGCAAGAGTGAGGTATTGAGTTTTATTTAATTCCTACTCCACAGGAAATAAGAATATTCATGGCCATGGTTATTCTTATTACAAACTTTTATTAAATACTGTGTTAAATACAAAAGACTGATTTCACCAATCTAGATGTGGTCCAATACAAGACATTAAAAAAAGTCACAGCTGCAAATCTCATTCACAAACATTATAGACATTAACAAGTCAATAAAAGTTAGTATCAAAGACAGTTCACTCCAGTTTCACAATAAAGCTTCATAAGCACAGTGGAACCTAGTACTGAAGGGAAGTAGACCAGCTAGCTTGGCAAACCCTGGGGTAGTGTCAATGAGTTTGAAAGGTCATTCAGTTTAAAGCAGACACTGTGAACTTAATATCTTTTATCTGTTAGGGTAGGGAGAGTAGCCTTTCCAGAAGCAGCATTACCTCTTTCCTTAAAATGATTTAATTTCTACCTCTGAGTAAAGAGAAAATGTGTGCCTGCCCAAGTGGAGTGACTGATATTCATTTAAGGGGGAGTTTTGGGTAGGGGCAAAAGCAGTAAAAAATTTTGGGATCATCTCCCAAGATTGGATGCAATCATGTAAAACCCATAGCCCACCTGAGAATCCCAAGTATAAAACTAAGGGAACAGGCTGAAATTTCAATGAAAACCTGACCCCAAGACCAACAGCACAGAACACTAAAAACAGAATAGAGAGCTGGGAATAATTGGATCTTGACCTTATTTCAACTCAGTGAAGACTTTTTATAATTTCTCATTCAATGGTTGGTCCTTCCTTTCTTTACTTACTGAATTTCCTATCCGTCTTTAAGACCCACTCAAATGCCATATCTAAGCTCTCTTACTCCTTAGTAATGACCTTCTCAAAAAGACCTCACACAGTGGGTAGTTTTCCAATTCTCTAATGCACATATAGGGTAATTATAGTTATCTTAATTTGTCTTATTCTATTAGACTGTAAGCTCCATGAAGGCAATGATTATGAGTGTCTTGCCTAAATGTAATCTCCCATTGGGCACTTAGCATGGCGTTCTACATACAGTAGGCACTTAATAAGTGTTTCTTAGTTGAATGAATTAGCAAATGAATTTATTTGAATACTCAGGTATGCATAGCATAGCACTGTGCTAGCCACTGCAAATCAACCAAGCATATTTTGAATGTTCTGTGATTTTCCTGCTTTCTCAATGTCAATGATCAATATTAATAACTAAATTAATATACAGAAATAGTGGGTCCACACAATCTGAAAATGACGATGCCATTGAACTGAATGTGAGCCCCTGGCTGAATGAGTTAAGGAAATATCAAAGCCTTGTCTACAGAACCAGTGACTCCAACAGGATGAGAAACTAGCCATCTCAAAAGAAAGGTATGTCTCAGGGAGACCTTCTTCCCTCGTGTGGTTTTCCATCTTGTTGTGAGGATCAAATGAGATCATGTGTATAATAACCATAATTTAAATTGACATTTACTTAGCACTTTAGTGTTTGCAAAACTCTTTAAATACATGTTTAAAAAGTACTTTTAAGTCTTAAGAGTACTATACAAATGTGAAATACTATTACTACTGAGTTTCAGTCCCCTTCCTCCTCAGTCACGGGCACTCAAAGAGAGAGCCGTTAGTTATTACTGCTGGATGTTTTCTTTCACTGTCTCCCAGTCTCCAGTCAGTGCATTGTCTGAAGTATAAAGACCACCAAAGGGTCTTTTTTTCCCCTATAGATAGATGCTCTTTTTGTTTTTCTTTTAACGTTGAAGTCTCTCTTTGGGAAGTACAATATACATCTACAACCATTCATTAAGTGCTTACTGTGTGCTAGGCACCATGCTGAGCACTGGGGATACAAAGAAAAAAAGCAGAGCCTGTCCTCGAGGAGCTTCGGTTCTAATGGAGGAGACAACATGAGCATGTAGGGGTATATAAAAGAGATGTAGGGATAGATGCTATGATTTCATTGGCGTAGCAAATTCCTGGCTGGTTCGCACCTTCCTCTGCCACTTAGTCAACCAGAAGATCACTGAGAGATTAAGTGACTTGCCCAGGGTCACACAGCCAGCATGTGTCAGAGCTGGGACTTGAACACAGCTTAGCCTGGTTTTGAAGCCAGTTCTCATTAAGGGCAGCTAGATGAAGCAGTGAATAAAGCACCGGACTTGGAATCAAAGACTCATCTTCATGAGTTCAAATGTAGCCTCAGATACTACCTTGGGCATGTCACTTAAACTTATTTACCTTAGTTTCCTCACCCATAAAATGAGCTGGAGAAGGAAGTGGCAAACCACTCTAGTATCTTTGCCAAGAAAGCCCCAAATGGGGTCACAAAGAGGACTGAAACAACAACAACCAACAACAGCTTCATTGTGCCTCTTAAGGGATGAACAAAGTAAATACAAGGTAACCTCAGTGAAGTACGCAGCAGCAGCTTGGTTAATTTAGAAGAACCTCCAGCAGAAGGTGGCGCTTGAGTGGAAGAAAAAAAAAAGCTAGAAATTCTAAGAGGTGGAGATGAAGAGGGCATTCCAAGCACGGGGCACAGCCAGGACAAAGGCATGGAGATGGGAAATGGATGGTGTTGTGTGAAAAGCTGAAAGTAGGTCGTATCATAGACTCTTCATGGAGGGAATAATGTGCAAAAGTGGAAAAATAGGAAGGAACCAAGATGTGAAGAGCTTTAAATGCCAAATAAAGGAGTTTATATTTGGTCCTTGAGATAAACATCTCCATCACCAAGAAGCACTTCTTCCTTCTTACTAATGCCACAGATCAGCAAATTCAGTTCCAACCTAAGCAAATCCCCACTTTGGTCTAAGGTTATATTGCAATTCACTTCCCTCCTGGGCTAGGAGTGCCATTTCCAAAGTGGTCCAGGAAGAGAGTCATAGGACTAGATTTCCCCTGAGGGAGGAGACAGATGGCTAGAATTGACACTGGCAACCTGCCTTAGGACAACTCACCAACCAAAACAATGTACTCAGCTGGGATGCAATCTAGACATCTTACACCCCCCAAAAAATTTTGTTGGGTTAATAGAAATAGAACTAGACAGTATCTTAGGAGCCATCCTCTTCATTTTATAGTTGAGGAAACTGAGGCACTTGCCCAGGATTACACAACTTGTAAGTACCTAAGACTGGATGTGATTCCAAGTCTTCCTTATTTCAAATTATTTCAGCTACTCATGACAACACACTGCAAAGCTGCTTCCAAGCAACCTAGATTTAATCTAAGCAAGAAGTAGAAGCAGACAATACAGTTGGTGCAATTAATCAGCATAAACCTGCCAACCACCCTCCATCTCATTCTGATACTTCATTAGATTTTATTTTTTTCAAAGTTAAGAGTAGCCTATGCTGACTTAGCCAGACACACACCAGAAGCTTGAACTAAGAAGCCAATGGTGTCTGAGCTGTGCCTCTTCCTGTCTTCCCTGTTGTGCTGAGGAGGCTCAATTTTCAAGAAATGAATACCTACTAAAATCCTCAAGGTACAGAACAGTAAATCTCATTCACTCTCTTTCAGGTCAAATATCAGGTGGTAAGAAGCCGATCTGGACTATCCCTAAGGTTCTAGAAGACTGACTTTCTATCTTACCTACGGAGGCAAGGTTCGAGTCACAAGTAAAATGGCAATATAGATCCTTGTCAAGAGAGGGTCAACTTGCTAAGTGAAGCTGACCTGGCCCTTCTTAGTAGTTATTAAAGATTCAAAGCCAAGAAGACCATTAGAGAACAGATCGTCCCAACCCAAAATTAAGACTACTTTTGACTTCTTTACCACAAACATATGACAACGGAAGACAGTGTTCCTTAACAATGGAAAGTCAATAATGGGCTCAGTTCATTCGTTCATTTATTCACCAAGCATTTACTAAGCTCCTACTATGTGCCAGGCCCTTACGCTGGGTACTTACTGAGTATACAAAGATAAAAAGTCAGTCAGCTTTATAGAATCACAAAGAATTTCCGCTGGGACTTCAAAAGCCATGTAGTCCAACCCAAATTTAGAAATCATAGCTAGTTAAAGGTCTGTTAGCCTTTGATTAAAGGATCCCAGTGAGGGGGAGGCAGATCATTACGTTTTAGGATAACTCCAGTAGTTGGGAAGTTTTTCTTGACTTCAAGCCTGAATTTTCCCATTTGCAGTTTAACCCTCTCACTCACTGCTGTATGTACTGCCCTCTAGGGTCAACCAAAGTAAATCTAGTTCCTATTTAATTGAATTTATTCCTTTCAATTCAACCAACAACTGGTAGACTATGCCCATTATGTTTAAGGCATTGTCCTAGGCACTGTGGATATAAAGATAAATGGATAAGACGCAAACTTGGCCTTTGAGGAGTTTAAAAATCTACCCTCACCTTTGTTTCTTCTGCTACCAGCCATGATAGTCCCCTTGGGGACTCATCAGGAGATGGGGCCGTTAACAGCCACAGTCAATAAAATGGAGGTCACCCTTTCCTACCTCAAAAGGTAACAGGGTATGACTTGGAGATTATCTGGTCTGACCAATTCCCTCATGTTATAGAGAAGAAAACGGAGACCAAGAGAGATTAAGTGAAGTGGCTGATGTCACATGAGTAGTAAGTTGCAGAGCAGAAATTTAAACCCAGTTCCTCTGATTCCAAAGTCTCTTTCGTGCTGTGCCTCATTTCTTCATCGCTGAAAGCTAAAGGCAGCTAGTACCATGACTGAGAGAGAGCTGGGCCTGGAGTCAGGAAGACCTGAGTGCAAATCTGGCCTCAGATCCTTACTAGCCGTGTGGTCTTGAGCAAGTTATTTATTTAACCTTTGCTCAGTTTCCTTAACTGCAAAATGGAGAAAATAGAAGCACCTGCTCCTATTTATTGTGAGGATCGAATAAAAATATTTGTAAAGTGGCTGGTGTTTATTAAATGTTTATTACCTTCTCTTCCTCCTTCCTTCAAACGAGGGTCTTGGACTAGATCAAAAGATCTTTAATCTTTCTGTTTGTTTGTTTGTTTGTTTGTTTGTTTCATGGACCCCTTGGACAATCAGGTGAACCTCCTCTCAGAAGAATATTTTTAAATAGTTGAAAGAGATGCTAAATTTCAGTTAGTGGTTAGTGAAAATAAAGATGTCATTTTTCTCCCCATTCACTTTTATAGACCTCTTGGAGGCCTCTGAGGTTCAGAACACCCCAGTTAGATATTGTTACAATTCTTTTTAGCTCAAACTTCTATAAGAGAGGTGGCAGTATCTTACAATGAGATTAAAGAAAGTCAATAACCAATCCTCCCCAAACATTATTGGCTGATAGATGGAAATCAAGTTTCTTTGGTGCCAAATGAGGCAACACCAGGGAAATATGAAGAGCCAGTGAGGTTTTTGGAGCCCAGCTCTTTCCTAGAGGAGCTAGAGAATTTTCTTAGAGAGTAGTTATTAACTTCTGTAATTTGGTTCTCTTCCAAAGGGACCTTTCTATCCTTCCTTGAAATGTTCCTAGAAAGTAGTCAGAATGAACATTTTCAAAACTGAAGGAGCTTCTGGAACTCTTTCTACACATCCAACCACATGTTATGCTGCTCTGGCATGTAAATGCTATCCTGAATGACCGTCCTCTCTTCAATGAATTAGGAATTGGGACAGACTTTTAGGATCCTGTTTCTTACACATGCAAAGTTTAGGAGAAGAGATTCGGAGATGAGTCTTTTTTAAAAAACCTTCTATCTACCTACTATCCTCTAGAGCTGCTTTGGAGACCAGTGAAGCAATAGCCTGAATTCTGGGGACATTCTGTTTTGCTCATTTTAGCACTGGGAATTCTGAAACAAGTTTTATCACTTTAAGCAATAATAAACAGCATACTAATAAATGCTACCCACATTAACCTTCTGTCATAGCTAAGGATTCTCTAAAAGGAATAAGATAAGATGTAGGTGTAGCAGAGAATTTAAGGTTCATCAAAGCTGGAGCCAGGGATTATAGTTATCTAATGTTCTATAGCATTTAAGAATTTATGGGAGGCCCCATCATCCAAGCAGAATTTCCTCCCTTGTGACTATTTATGATCTGACCACCCCAAATCCAAAGGCTCTCCTGGGGGATTCCTTACCATCCCAGCTTTGGCCAGGTCAAGAATGTGATTTAGGAATCCTAGTTCCTGTCCCTTGCTCCCAACTTTAAGTCTGAGAATCTGTTGAAATAGGTCACAACAGAAATAAGACCCAAAAGGTATCTCATAGAGATACTTACTAAACCTCAGGTCTTTATGGGATGTGAAGAGAGGGAAGTGGTTTAAATGCTTCTTGGTCCTATCAGTCTTTATTTCCCTTGCTTAGTGAAGAAAGGACACAGGATCAGCTGACCTTTGAGGTCCTGCTTCCAACTGGTGACAATAAAGTCACATGAGGACCTAGACAGATCTCAGATCTGGCAATCCAACTATATTAGTCACTCCAGGATGGAAGAGATGAGCGAACTCAATAGCAATCTTGTCAACAAAAGGAAGATATGCTCCCCAAACTCCCACTGCCAGGCTTTCCTCATTCTGTCCTACCAATACTTAGAAATACCAAGACAGGATTCTTAACCACCTTTCTGTTATAAACCCCTTTAGTACTCTGATGAAACCTACAGACCCTTCTCAGAATGTTTTTAAAAGCATAAAAATAAAATATAAAGGATCACAACAGCAACCAAGTATATTGAAATGCAACATATATGCATGTACACCTATATACCCATATACACAGAGGTTTAACAAGGTTAAGAACCCTTACTTTAAGAGGAAGTTTTCCCAAATGTTGTCTGCCAGAAGTACTCGGGTCCCTCCCTATTCCCATTTCAAATGTTCTATCCTCTTTACAGAAAGAGAGAGAGAGAGAGAAAAAAAGACAGAAACAGAGAGAGAAAGGCTGAGAAAGAGAGACTGAGAAACAGAGAGAGACTGAGAAAGAGAGAGAGAGAGAGAGAGAGAGAGAGGGAGAGAGGAAGGGAGAGAGAGAAACAGAGAGAAGGAGAGAGAGGGAAAGAGAGAGAGAGAGAGAGACAGAGAGAGAGAGGAGAGGAGAGACAGAGAGAGAGGGAGGGAGGGAGAGAGAAAGAGAGAGAGAGAGAGAGAGAGAGAGAGAGACTGAGAGACAGAGAGAGAGAAGCCATCTCCTCCAACCTCAAGGTAGGAGATTACTTGGCATCCCTTGAGGGGATACAACAGGGAGTAACAGTAATAACAGCATCTAGCAATCACATCGTGCTTTAAAGGTTGTAAAGAACTTTAGGTGTGTGTATCAACTTATTTGATCCTCCCAATACCTATGAGGTGCTATTTTTATCCTCATTTTACAGATGAGGAAATTCAGGCTGAGAAAGGTTAAATGACTTATTCAGGGTCACAGAGCTAGTGAGTACCTGAAGTAGGATTCTCACTCTGGTTCTGTAGGGTATATACTACCCAGATGCCGCTAGATGTGCACAGATAGATACACTACAAGGTAAAATATGAGGAGGACAAATTAGAAAAATTCAAGAAAGGAGACATTTTCGTTTTGGAGGGGAGGGGAGGGAGGGTGGGATCAGGAAAGGCTTCTTGGAAGGGGTGACACTAGCATTGAGCCTGGAAAGAAGTGAAGGGTTTTTAACAGGATGGGGCCTTACACAAAGTTATGTATATTACTAATGAGAGAATTTCAGGCCTCACTGAGGAAGTCATTGAGAAGACTTTTTGGCCTCTCAAATCACACCACTTATAGCTTGTTTCTTCTGCTCAGTCCTGAGAACCATGACAATCCTCCCTCTGCCTCTGGAATCTAACAGTGTTCAGGCCTTGTGGCCTCTGTGGTCAGAATACTGGCAGGATAGATTTCTGCCTGTGCTCTGTAGGCCTGATAACATCCCTTCCTACTACCCACTGCCCCCAGCCCTTCCCCTAATCTAATTTTCCATCATGGTTCACAAAAGTACAGCATTGTCTATTTTTAGCAAGGTGTGGTGCCCTCTGCATTTATCCACACTCATCCCAGGTGAAGCATTAGCCCTGAGAAATGCTCAAATGTTCCTCAAAATTTGTGGGAAAAATGGGATGGGACAATAATGTGGGAATTTATATGGGAAAAATAATCAGCATGTTTCAATTTGGGGTATAAGGAACCTAAGAAAAGGGGTATTTTTAGGCTTAAAAACCCACTGGTTTTTTATACATTGTTTTATAAATGATTGTTTAGCCTGCTTTCAAGCCATGTCTCCCTGTTGACACAGTCGGCCTCCACAGGTGACGACTTTGAAGGACCTGGCTTTTACTTCCATCTTTCGATGCTTCACAATTCGAGCCTAATGTTAGTAAGCTCTGCATCACTCTGCAGGTTACTTTTCAGTCTTCTGAGGTATGGTCTCTAGAACTAAGAGAGAACAGAACTCAATTCTCTCCGTGTCTAGCTGTCAGCTAGAAGAAGAACAATCGCAAGAACCAAATCTAGCACTGAATAGAACCTCAGGGTTATTGATTTAAATGAGCCCCTGGGAAGGCCGCAGCCAGACTCTGCTTTCCTCCCTCTGCCAGGGGAACAACTGCCCATTAGGCTGCGCTCTAGAGAAGGAATTGCTTATACCCAAACAGCAGAAGCAAGCTCTTTGTTATCTTCCTTACCTTCCTTATTCCTTTCTATTCCTCAACCCAGCAGGTTAAAGCAACTCAGGGGCTTGGTTTGGTACAATTAACACCCCATCCAGGAAACCTGGAAACTAATGCTGCCTCAGGCACTAACTCTAGGAGGGGATCAAAGTTTGTCATTTTACTTCCCTAAACCTCAGTTTAGACCTATTCCTAACAATGGTTTTGAGTTTCTTTCTTTTGGGGGGGAGGAGAGGGGGGAGCGCAGAAGAAAATGAATTCTTGTTAATTGAAATAAAAGAGGAGGTTGGACTAGAAGCCTAGGATCACAAAGCTGAAAGGCAGCTCAAAGTCAAATCCAATTCTCTCATTTTACAAGGACACTGACATTCAGAGTTTAGTGATTAGTTAAGGGTCACAAAAGCAAGTGTCTGAGGTAGAATTCGAACCCAACTCATTTTGATTCCAAGTCTAACACCCTCTCTACTACACCACAATGCCCCAGAGAAGGTCTCTAAAGTTGCTTCTCAGTTCTAAAATTCTCCGATTCCTGGAAGGCTACTGTTTTCTCCACCGCCCTTCTTTCTCCCTCTTCTCTCCCATGCCTCTCTGTTGCTATGGAGGTTGAATGTTCCAGTTCCTCAACAAGGACGCTCAGCCATTCATCCCACTAAGCTGACGTCACCCAGCCCATGTAGCAACCACCTGACACTGGATCAGCAACTTGGGAGCAACAGCTGACATGCCTAGAATGTCAAAAATGTGCCTCTGGCTGCTGATGGAGGCTTCACCCGCCTGAGCAATCAGCAGTGCCAGAAGCCACTGTCAGGCGAGAATGCAGGCTGACACCTTTGCCCTCCGGCGAGATCCATGGTATACCTAACTTAGCATCCACAAGCAACCAGGAGGGAGAGGACCACAGCGATTTTAAATGCAGAGGTCAGCAAGCAATGGAGATTCATTGCCACCCACTGAGCCTGCACCCAGGGCTGTTTCTATAGGGCAGAAGTGTCAAATACGTGGGCCCCCTCCAACACTGCTGAGTGGAGCCTGAACCAAATTAAAATATAGGTCCTCTCTGATTTTAAGGGGTTGATGAATAAAGGAAAAAGCTATATAAGCATGAGTGGTTTTCTAAGTCAATATGTGCCCACTGACATCCTTATTTACAACTTAGTGGGCTCCCTTTCTATTTGTTTGACATGACTGCTGTAGGGGATGTTCAGTGCCTGTATGGAGATGAAATCAGATTATGGTGGGGGCAATAATGAGAGTAGGTAGCATTAGCCCTTCTCTTTAAGGTTTCTAAAGCACTTTATGTGTATTATCTCATTTGATCATAATCAAGTAGCCTTACTTGAGGACCATGATAAACTGATACAGGTTGATTAAGAGTTGAAGTCTGGTTTTTAGCAGAGAACCTGTTTCTGTCCAATTCTGGGCCCTACTTTAAGGACCTGAGGCATGTTGGTAAATCATCTGTGATCTGTCCATAGTAGTCATTTGTCTGATAGATGTTCATTTAAATTGAACTGACACATTCTTACAGAAGAGAAACTCTTTGAGGGTGGAGACTATTTCATTTTTTGCCTTTTGTAACGTGAATGCCTAGTGTGGTGCTTGGAATATATGAAGTGCTTAATAAAGGCTTGTCGATTGACTAATGGGTAGATGAGAAACTGAGAAGCACCCCCAAGGAAAAATAACTGCCCTTTCAGGCCAGTCAAATGTTTGCCTTAAATCTCATCACTAGGGATTCGTTCTTTTGAGTCTATAAAGGGCATTTTATCTTCCAGTGTTCCATCTTAAAATGTAAATTGGCTGAGAAGTACTACCTTAAACTATTATAGTTTTTAGTAATAACAATAATAATAACTAACATTTAAATAGTGCTTGAAGATTTGCGAAGTGTTTTTACAAATATTACCTCATTTGATATTGGCAGTTGCTTTCTAGCTTGCTAGCTAGGAAAAAGAGTTGGGCTCTGGCTCTTGGGACAGACAGTCCAATAGAAGGAAGGGAGCAAGTCAAAGCTCTTTGGAATCTGGGAACTCAGACAGAGAACAGAAACTAACCTTAGAAATGAGATTTAAAGATCACAGATCTCAACATTTAGAGATTTAAAGATCACAGATCTCAACATTTAGAGATAAAGAGGCTCAAATATCATTGAGTCCAAACTCCTCATTTTACAGGCAAAGAAACTTGAAACCCACAATGGTTAAGTGACTTGCCAAAGGTGATCATCCACAGAGTAAGTAGCAGGTCTGGCATTTGAATCTTCCAGATCTCAATTCATCCACACCACATTGCAACTCAGAGAACACTAGAACTAGGAGGGACCATCTAGTCCAGTCTCTTCTTCTTATAGAAATGAGAAAACTAAATCCAGGAGAGTTTAGGCAATTTGCCCAAGTCACCTAGTATAAGTAACTATCCCAGCCAGAACTACCTCCCAAGTCTCCTGATTCCTGGTCCAGTGAGGTTGGGAAGATGGACAGAAAAAGGAGACATGGGAGGGCACAAAAGCAAACCTTGCCACAGGGTTGCCACAGGGCAGTTCTGCCCAGGCTGTACTCTAGTTTCTCCAAGGTGCTTTGGGAAAATACTGTCAGTAACAACCACTGCATTGCCACATTCCCTCTCATCCATTGCACTCTTTGGGTTTCCTTATTTCTGTTTCTTGCTTGTGCTAAACTAGCCCGATTGCTGTATTTTGGAAGGTGCAATGGGATTGTCCTGATCTGAGTACAGATGAAATTCTCTCACACAGGATAATCATAGACTCATATATTTTAGAGATGGAAGGGACCTTGCAGATCATTCAGTCCAATCTTCTCTCATTTTTATGGATGAGGAAACTTAGGACATGTCCTAGAGTAAAGAAGATTCTTACTAGGATGGAAATTAAGCCCATATTCACAATATAGAGTTATCTTTAATAAAGTACAAATCCTCCTAGGACAAGGAAAGTCCTCCACCCCTCACCCCAGCCTAGAATCTACACGATGGATACGTCTGCCTCCAAGTTGAGTTATCATCTTCACCATTCTAATCCAACCTGGGGAAGGAACTACACTAAAGATTACCATTTTAATATTCAACTGAGAAGACCATCAAAGGTCCTCAAGTTCCTGAACAAACCGTATCATCACAAGTTTCTCCCAGCCCTAGGACTGCATCTCTCTGGAATGTGTCAAAGGTATTTCATACTGACTTAGACAAAAGGGATTCCATAACCTGGAGCCCTAAAATAGTCCTGGAATGTATTCAAGTTTCATTAAGTACTGTATAAGGCTTTGTTGATTCTGAGCTCTGTAGGGAATAAGGTGTTTTAGAATCAGCTCTTCCAATGCATTCGGTCCATGCTTCCTGCTACTTCCTTCTTCAAACAGAAGCCTTGAAGTAGTCAGGAAGGGTTGTGACAGTTAGTGTGGGACCTCCACCAGCAAACATCACAACCTGTCAGTTACTTGGGAGAGTAGCCCTATAGAGTTGCTTTAGGCACATAAAGGTAAGTGACTTGCCCAGAGTGACACAGCCAGCTGGTTTCAAACCTGTTTTCCTGGCTCCAAGTCCAGCACTCTCTCTATGCCCGGATGCCTTTGTCCTAGTGGCCACATGAGGTATTACATCCATACAGAACCCATTCCCACCCACAACTCCACTACCACCCCACTGCCACCCCACCGCCAGGCAGGCCGGTGGAGTGAGACAATACCAGCTGGTGTCTGGAGGCTTTTTCAGTCTGAATGGTCTTTGGATTTCAGAGATTTTGGCCTAGAAGTTCTGTCAGGATTCATGTTTACATTCATTGATGGGGTTTTCCTCTGAAGCTACCTGAAGCTGGGGGTTTGGAAAGGAAAATAAGGAAGAATTCCAATTTCTTAAAACAAACAGTTTTAAATAATATCAAATTTTGCTACTTGGGAACAAGGGAAAAAATAAAGAATCTGAGTATTATAAATTCCTCCCAGCCACCATCTCCTTCCCCATCTATTAAGAGGATCACTGACCACTTACTCTTGTGGCATTTGGGGCTTGGAAATGGCAGAGACAACTTTAAACAAAGCTCTTTCCCCTTCCCAAAATCACCCTTCCAATTCTGGGTTTCTGGTGAGATGGTTAGGACCCTTCCCCTCAGGTCATCCCCCAGCAGGACAAAGTGTCTGGTTTTTAGTTGCTGGAGTCACCAGACCCACCTGTGGATTCAGTATAAAGATTAAAGCAACCAGGCTCTACCATATATTTTCTTTCCAGCTCCTTCCCAACAACTAAAACGTCAGAGTAGAAAGAACCAATTCAATACATACCCAAGAGAGCCTAGGGTCTGAAAAGGACTTTAGTAAAGGAGGGAGTGGGGAAGGAAAGTATTCACTTTCTTAAGAGAGAAAAAAGAGTGTCCACTATTGGATGGTCTTAGACTGGGCAGAGCCAGATTCCAGAGAGGGTCACCTTCTCCTCCCTGAAACCACCTACAGACTAATTGGTTCTGTAGTATGGCAGTTTGAACATCCAGGTTGCAAAAAAGGTGGGTTCTGATTGATCTGGCACACAGAGAGGCTGATTTTCTCCCTAGAGGAGTATAATTGTCATTTTAAAGGTTTTCAGGACCCTGTGAACAAAGTATTTGCCTGTCATGCCCTTTTGTTTCCTGAAGACATTACTGTTGGTTTTCGTTATGGATGACTTGTCTAAAACACAAAATATCTGGTTAATTTTTTGCCCTTCGATAAAGCCTCTTAGTGCCTTTTTTCCTGCACCAGATACTCTAAAGGTTTCTGGAAACCATAAGACATGACCCAGGACCTATCCAAAAAAATATCCAGTGGTGTAGCAAAAGACAGGTTTGGAGCCACTGGGCAGGGCCTCATCCCAGTAATGTCTCCTCTAACACACTGTTCCAAGGGCACCAGGCTCATTGTGAGATTCTTTGACATCTCATTTGGACACTTTAGACTCCAGTGTGTTGGGCTGGTAGAGGTACCTCCAGATGGCATAGTAGTGGGTGCCAGCTCCAAATGCCACAAAGAGGTGCCAGATGGCATGGGCAAAGGGAATCCGCCCGTCGCTCTTGAAGAACACCATCCCAAAGCAGTAAAAGACACCTCCGGTCATGAGCTCCCAGATTCCATCAGTGTTAGGCTGTCAGCAAGGACAAGGGGAGGGGAGGGGAACAAGTCAGTAGCATAGTGGAAGGGAGGGGAATAGAAGAAGGTCTGGAATTCTGTTGAGGTCAGGGAGCAACTCAGAGAGAGAGAGAGAGAGAGAGAGAGAGAGAGAGAGAGAGAGAGAGAGAGAGAGAAACGTGGGAGAAAACCCTTGTGGATCCAAAGTATTTTAAAAATTCTAGCCAATCCCTTTACCTTCATCCATCTTCCCTATTCATCTAATAGCACTTCCTCCACAAATGATTTTTTTTAAAAGAAAGATAAGGGGGAAGAAGAATAAGCATTTATACAGCACCTACTATTTCCCAAGCACTAGCATTTGTTAACAAATATTATCTCATTTGATCCTTACAACAACTCTATGATTAGGTGCTGTTTTTATTCCCATTTTACAGTTGAAGAAATCGAGGCAAATGGGTTAATTGATTTGCCCAAGATTGCATAGCTAGTAAATATCTGTAGTCACATTTGAACTCAGATCTTCCTGACTCTGGGCTTAGCATTCTATCTGCTGTACCACCTAGCTGCTTCTAAAAGGATAATTTAAGTGGAAATAAACACTTAGCTACAACAATAACTCATATTTCTATAGCTCTAAGTTTGTAAAGCACTTTCCATATCTTCAAAGAAGGTGCTTACATCTAGAATTGTCAAGGAAGGGGTTCAAAGGAGCCTGGGAATCAACCTATCTCTTCCAGCCTCAGAGGAGGCTAGAAATCTACCAGTCAGTGTGAAATTGTTTCCAAAAGTAAATCTAAACTAGATGCCACAAAAGGGATAAATACAAGGAACAGAAAGAAATTTGGAAAGACATACATGAAACAATATGAAATTAGAACAGTCTAGGTCCCGGCTCTAGTCACATAAAAGGAAAAACTGGAACATAACTAGAAATAAATGGAGGAAGACAATGGAAGGGAACCCATAGAGAGTAACTAATAAGTTGTTATAGACACAATATGTAGAGAAATAAATAACTGAAAACACATGTAATTGGCTTAAGGTTTAATGCGCAATAATATATTTTCAAAAGCAATACCAAACATATTCAGTGGTACTTTAATTTGGAGCTGATCCTGAAGGCAGGATACCAGGATTCTTAAGCAGGAATCTCAGCCTCTTCCTACAGTTAGAGCAATGCCTCTCCAAGAGGGCTATGAACCAAGCTAGAAACCCTTTTGGAAATTTTCCATTCTATTTATTAAGTGCCTACTATGTGCCAAGCACAGTGCTAAGTGCTAGGGATACAAGTTGAATCAAAAAACAGTCCCTGACTTCAAGGATCTTACAGTCTAATGGGGAAGACAACATACAAATATATATATAAAGCAAGCTAAAAAAACAGGATAAATGGGAAATAATTAAAAGAAAAAAGGGACTAGAATAAAATGGGATTGAGGAAGGATTCCTATAGAGATGAGGTTTTAGTTGGGACTTAAAGGAAGCATTCCAGGCACAGGGACAGCCAGAGAAAATGCCTAGATCTGAGAGGTGAAGAGTCTTGTTCATGGAGCAGCCAGAAGGCCAGTGTCACTGGATCCAAGAGTACATGCGTGTAAAATGTAACAAGTAAGTAAAGTGCAAGGCGGGAAAGGGATGAGGGAGCTAGGTTATGAAGGGCTTTGGATGCCAAAAGGGAGCATTTTTAAATTTGATCCTGAAGGCAATGAAATGCCATTGGCATTTGTTGAGTAGGGGGCTGACATGAATGGACCTGCATTTTAGGAAAATCACTTTTGTGTTTGAATGGAGAATGACCTGGAGAGGAGAGAGACTTGAGGCAGACAGACCCACCAGGAGGCTTGTGCAGTAGCCTAGGCATGAAGTGATGAGGCTTGTACTAGATAGGCAGAGGTGACAGAGGTGAGAGGGTTAACCCCCACCTAACATCTTCCCACCTACTCTCT
>CM053599.1:191127701-191171629 GCA_028646575.1 Pseudocheirus occidentalis
TTTTACCCATGATCAGACAGTGAGTACAGGCCAGAGGCAGGATCGAAAACTTGGGTGCTCTATGCCTCTCTATCCACTATACCACGTTGTCTCTCTTCTAACATTCTAGATGTACTATGAATTTCATGGGAACAGTTTCAAGATGGTTCCAATCTTCTTGTAAAAGGAACATAAAACAACTAAATCTAAAAGCAAATTGAGAGTTTGAAAAGATATATGTTTGATCAGCCAACCCTCCATTCTTGTACACCAAGACGTATATTTTTTAAAGCAGACAGTCCTAAGTCAGAGTTAGGATATTGTTTTATCCTTATTTTTCAAAATAAGAAAAAACAAGGGCCCATCTTTTTAATTCCACTATTCTTCTATTGATGTCACCTGGCTTCAGAAACTACAGTTTCTGAAATATTCAAGTTGAAAATCACCCAAAGAAGCACAGTGGATAGAGATCAGGACTTGTAATCTGGAAGATCTAAATTCAAATCCTGTCTTAGAAACTTCCTATTTTATCCTAGACAAGTCACTTAACCTCTGTGGGCCTGTTTTCTCATCTGTAAAATCAGAAGGGTGGACTTGATGTCACCTCTAAGGTATTTTACATATCTACGTTTATGCTCCTATGACAATGGAGAAACACATGGTGGGTGAGAGTAGGTCATATCATATCCTGAACAAGGAATTTCAAAGAAGTCAGGCAGATGGTGTCATCAAACATATCTACAATAAAAAAAAATTAGGCCTTTGCATCTATAACAAAATGTTCAAATAGCTAGTTTTGTGCTAGCAAAATACTGGAAATAAAATGGTTGCCCATGGACTGGGAAATGGTTGAAAAAACAATAGTATATAAATATTGGCACTACTTTCTATCTGATTCCCCACCCCCCACTCCCACCCTGAGCAACTTGCTAATGTACTCTCTCTCCCAAGCTAGGTAGCCCAGTGGATAGAGCAACAGAATTGTGATTAGGAAGACCAGAGTACAAATCCAGACTCAGATACGTACTAGCTGTGTGATCCTGGGCAAATCACTGAACTTCTATCTGCTATACAAAAAAAAAAAAACTATACAAAAAGAAAAGGAGGATTTACTTCCCAGGGTTGTTCTGAGACTAAAATGATATAACATTTATAAAGTGCTTTAAGGACCTTTAAAAGTGATATATATATGCCAGCTATTATTTTTTCATGCCAGCTATTATTAGCTACATTCTAGTCATTCTCTTTATATTTATTTTGTATATGCTTACATATACCTAATTGTTGTCTCTCCCGTTATAATGTAAACTCCTTACAAGAAGAGACTATTCCATTCTTTGTCTTTATGTCTCCAACACCTAGCACAAAGGCACACAGTTGGTGCTTAATAAATTCTTATTAATTAATTAATTAATGAAATGTAATTGTATTGTAAAAAAACAATGAAAAAGGAATTCAGAGAAGTGTGGGAAGATTCAGATGAACTGATACAGAAGAAAGTAAACAGAATCAGGGAAACACTATACATGAACTTCATTGCCATATATGAAAATAAATTATAGAGCTGTAAAAATGAATTAATTGCAATTACCAATCTTGAGTCAGAAAATTATTTGATAAAACACATTTTCCTCCTCTCAAAAGAGATGTGGGGAAAGTGGGTGGCAACTGCTGCATCTGCTCACAGGCTGGTTTTATCTGTTGATTGGTTTTGTTTCAATGTTTTTATTCTTTGTTAAAAGGGAAGGTTTAGTGGGAGAGAGGACAGTCTAAGGAAAAAACGACTGACATAAAAACAAAATATATCAATGAAATATTTTTTAAATGTCTAAAGGCCTACATATTGCTTAAATACATAACAGAACAGTGTATATGTTCAGACATGGCACCTGTAAGTGATGGTTTCTGTGCTGCAAGAGTGTTAAAGACAGAATGTATCTGTCATACTAGTCTGACTCAAATCTTCCCTTGGATAACATCTTCTCAGAGTGGGAAAAAAACCCATACTGTGCTAAAGTCACCAGCTTTGGAACTGGAAAGACCCTTTAAGATTATCTGCTTTAATGCCTTCATTTAGCAGCTGAGGAAACTGAGGTCCAGAGTAGTGATGTGACTTACCTGAGGACATATAGCTATTAGGTATCAGAGCTAACTTCAAATTCAGTGGTAGTACCCTAAGCTGCCAGTCTGTACAAACTAAGCAGATTTAAAGGAGGGCCAAAAATGTGTTCAAAATAAGAGATTCTTGACTGACTGTCTAAAGCCTTGATTCTATATTCTGGAATCCAGAGTCAGAGGGTCCTTGGTCAGTAATAGTAACATCATACATACAGGACACTAGGCTTATAAAAGCATTTTATTTCTATTATCTTATTTCATTTTCACAATATGGGATAGGCAGGAATAATAATCTCCCTTTTTCAAAGAAAAAAGAGACTTGCCTAAGGTCATATAGCTACTAACACAAGACCTGGGCTTGGAAACAAAATCTTCTGATGATCACTTTCCTGGGCTCTCTTCCACCACCTCACAATGTTTCTTGATAGGCAGTATGACTTCTATTGTGTGAGAAGATCCAACTCAAGTCACCACTCCCTGGCAGAGAGAAGCTCATGAATCTTCCTCTAAAACAATCTTATCACAGGTAACTGAGAAACTGGGCTGATGTCCAGGAACAATCTTTCTAATCTGTTAAGTTGGCAATTTGCCTTCTCAGATCCAATGTTCCCCTCTCTGTGTTTGGTTCCTTTCCTACTTTCTCTTTAACAAACCTTGCTCTTAGCAGCAGTCTTTATATCAGCCAAGTACATCTTATGGTGAGTTTAAATCATCCAGCTTCTTTCTCTGAAGGTATCTGCATTTTAGGCACCCTCTTCTGGTTATACAGCTAACTAGGTTTTTGGCATTGGGAAAGTTACTTAAACTGTCCAGGCCTAAATTTCTCCATCTGTAAAATGGGGATAAAGTACCTTCACTACCAGCCTTACAGGGTTGTGAAGATCAAATAAGACTTATAAAGTGCTTTTGTGATCATAAAATGCCTTGTTATTATCAGGTGGTCCAATTCAGATGTGTGTTGGACTAGATCAGAGGCATCAAACTCCACTTCAAGGGCCAAAGCAGGTTAAAATGTAATTGGGAAATGTTTAACAAAATAAATAAAAGTACAATACAATATAGATAATGTTAACTTGTGGTTTTCTAAGTTAATATGAAGTCCTCAGTCAAACTGAGATCTGTCAAAGACCTTAGCTTAAAAGGCCAAGGTCTCCCAGTGCATTCATGGCCATCTCCAGTCATCTTGATCTATATCTTGCCACTGAACCCAGATGACTCTGGAGGAGAAAGTGAGGCTGGTGACTGTGTATGGCCCTCCTTTTCTGTAATCCAATTTATTTGCAAGTCATAGCATCACTTCCCTGATGTCATGGTCCTCTTTGACAACTAAGGACAAATAACAATCTCTGTGAGTAGCAGTAGGAGCTGCTCCAGTGGAACTGGCCAGTTGAACAACACTTTCCTTCCTTCCTTCCTTTCTTCCTTCCTTCCTTCCTTCCTTCCTTCCTTCCTTCCTTCCTTCCGTCTTTCCTCTATCTCTCTTTCTCTCTTCCCTTCTTTTTTCTCTTCTTTCCCTTCCCCTATTTCTGTCCACATAAGGTATCATACCCTTACATGTGAGTGCTGCTCTGACCAAAGGAATACACATTTTGATTGCTGAAATCTCTCAAGATATATTGAGGTTTACAGGCTACATTTTTTTTTCTTAAGGACTTTGCCTTAAACTCCAATCACTCTAGCTCTCATTGACTGGCCAACATTAGTTCCCAGGCCAAGTCCCACTTGGTCATTGTTTGAGCCCTGATTGGCTCAGAGTGAATGTAAATAGCAATTATTTCCATTTCTCTTCCAGACTGATTTTTGTTTTTTGACTAGATAATTGAGGCCATTCTTTGCCTCATTTCTTACCTGGCCTTAATCACTGAATGGGCATTACCTCAGTCAAACTGAGACTTGGGAAAGACCTTAGCTTTAAAAGGCCAAGGTCTCCCACTGCATCCAGGGTCATCTCTAGTTTTCCTGATCTATATCTCACCACTGGACCCAGATGGTTCCAGAGGAGAAAGTGAGGCTGGAGACTTAATCTGTACAGGTCAATTGATCTCTCTGCACATGTCCTTATCTATAAAATGGGAAGGGGTGTGAATCTGGATGTCTGTAAGGCCTTGAGAAGAACGAGTAGGCTGAGGGTACTGGGAGCCTTTCTAGGCGCCAAAAAATCGTAGTGTTTAAGTAGCCACTGATTTCCCCTGTCAGTTCAGTCAAGCTATAGCCAAGCCATAGGCTCTGTAGGCAGCAGAATTTTCTAACTGTAAAAGGCTTCTTAGGAAATTGTTGCAGTCCATCTAGTCACTGGCTTGGTCCATCCCTTCTCATAGATTCATTCATCTCTGTGTGTCAGAGCCAAGAATTGCAGCTCTCATGGGCTGTGGGCCAAGCCCTGAGGTACCAATGAGCATAGTCTCCTTTTGCCAAGGCCAAGGACAAATGTTTCAAGGCAACTTCTCTGGCAGGGGCCAAATGGCATTAGGTTCCCAGGAAGGTTTGTTCCCTTTATCCCTGCCCCCCTCTTTGGCATCTGTCACTTCTCCCATGTGTTGGAAATGACCCCCACATCTTTCTTTTATTTCTTCTCCTCTTCCTCATTACCATCATTCTCACAGGATCACAGGGAATTAGAGTTAGATTACCAACAGCACATTCATCAGATGCCCAGCTTATTTGCAGATTGGAGAAAATTCAGAAAGCAAGTTAGATGCATAACCTGACCTTGAAAGGTCATTGAATGTTAGAGCTAGAAGGGACCTTAGAATAAAGATGAGTTCATTCTTGGTATGTGTTTCCCCAGGATCTAGAACAGTGCCTGGCATGGAGTTAGTGCTTAATCAATGAACGATTAAACTTACAGACCATCTATTTAGTCCAGGGGTTCTTAAACCGTTTTTGTATCAAGGACCCCTTTGTTAGTCTGGCGAAATCTATGGATCTCTTCTCAAAATAATGTTTGTAAATGCATAAAATAAAATACATAGGATTATAAAGGGAAAAGTATGTTGGACACAGTCATCTAAATATTTTAATAAACAAGTGTACACACCCCAGGGTAAGAACTCCTGACTTAGTCCAACCTTCTCATTTTACAGATGAGGAAACTGAGGCTTAAAGAAAAGTAAGATGCCTAAAATTAAATAGAAGCAGAACCTAATTTCAATCCAAGAGGTCGTGTTGTGGAATAATAGAGAAAAAATTCTGGAATGGGAGTCAGAAAGCCTGAGTTCTGATACAATAGAGAAATCATTGGATATGGAGTTAGAGTACCTTTGTTCAAATTCTGGGTCTGCTACTTATGTGACTTGGATTAAGCCACTTAATCTTTGTGAGTCTTTGTTCCCTCATCTATACAAGCAGGGTTTGGAGCTGGTGACATATAAGATGCCCTTGAGCTTTAAATCTATAATCTTCTAATCCTAAATCACTTCACTACTATGAGCCTCAGTTTCTTTGCCTGTAAAATAAGTGTTTGTGTATGTGGGGGTGGGGAGATTATGGTGAAAGAGATGATCACTAAGACCTCTCCTAATGCTAACAGTTTGTAATTCTATGATGTTCCACCATCACCTCTTCAAACCAATTCCTCAAGGCTCTTTTCCTTAAGGCATGTAGTCCCAAAGCACCATGTTAATGAAGGCACCGGGAATGATTTTATTCCAGAAGTTTGACAGCATTTGCCCCTTCCCAATTACCCTCCCTAACTTGTTGCATTGGGGTTCTGTGCCTTCAGCCTGCTTGGCTACATCTCAGTAACCTGTCTAGAGCTAGAGTACTGAAAAACTGCCAGAACCTTGGACAGTGGAATCACTAGTCTCTTGCTCAACGTTTCTGTCCCTGGGCCTCATACCTGTCTCTAGACAGTCCCCAAAGGAATGCCCCAGAGCCTCTAATTGAATTTAATTAAAGGATGAGAAGCAGTCCTCCAATTCACTAGGGACCGTCTGTCAGCTGAACTTTCTACAAATAGGTAGGGTGGGTGAAAACTCACCTAACGCTCATCTCTTACTCCTGGTAGAGAGCCAGGTCCTCCCTTTGCTGAATTGCTATCATTCTAGGACACACCTGCTCAGCATTCTCCTTTTTCTCTGAGTCAATCTCACTTTCCTGCCCTTCTCCCAAAGGTCTCACTTCCCTACTGACCCTTCACATGAGTCTCCCTGTGACTTCAGAATCCTTCCAGGCACAGTGAGTAGTAGCTCCTACAACTTCTTCTCATGTCAAGGCCTCACAACCCCAGGTCTTACGTTTAAAAGGCCTCTCTGCCTAGAGCTTCTCCTTACAACTACTACCACCACCACTGCTACTACTACCACTACCACCACCACCACCACTACCACCAGCATTTAGGGTAGACTTTAAAGTTTGCAAAGAGCTTTAGATATGTTATCTTGTTTTATCCTCACAACTCTTGGAGGTATGTGCTATTATCATTAGCATTTAACAGATAAGGAAACTGAGGCAAAGAAAAGTGACATGCTCAGGGTCACACAATGAGGGAGTATCTGAGGTCACATTTGAACTCAAGACTTCCTGACTCCAAATCCAGCACTCCATCCCCTGTGCCACTGAACTGCTTCATGTACGCAAAGCTCCCAGACTACTCCCCACCCACACAAGGTAAAGATGATATTATTTGGTCTCCTCGCCCAAAGTACTGACTCAAGGCTCTACAGTAGAGTCTTGGGAAGTGTTAAAGGCTTGTCCCAGTTATCCAGATTTAGGAAACTGTATCTATCTGAGTTTCAATCAGGCCAGAGGCCAAACCAATGCAGCCCAAATTCTACTGTACCTTAGGTCAGCGGAATTCTTTCCTGACACACTAATACTCCTTCTAAAGGGTCTCCCTTCACCCACAATCACTTCCTGAGGGATTATCTTCCTCCAGAGTGGCCTGCCAAACCTTGTTTTGGACGATCATGATTGGGAGTTATAACCATACAATCTGAGAGTTGGAAGAGCTCCTAGAAATCATCCAGTCACAAGAGGCTAGGTGGAGAGCTGGAAAGGACCTCAGGTCATCTAATCCGACCCCCTTATCAAATAAGTAAAAGGTAAATTCATATTCAGAGGTAAACGACTTCTCCAAGATTGCACAGATGTAATGTAGTAAGTAACAGAGCTAGGCTTTGAGCCCAGGTCCAACCGTCTCTTCATCTACTCCTCTCTCTCAGTCTTCTTTCTACCTCTCTGATCATTCCTTCTGTTTCCCCTGCTGCATCTTCCGATCAGACTAACAATGTGAGTTCCACAAGTCTTGGTCTTCTTTTCTTGGCTTTCTTCTCTTCTCCCTCTACACTGCTTCATTTGGTAAACTCATCAGCTCCCAAGTGTTCAGCTGTCATCTCTATACTGATGTCTCAAACGTGCTTGTCTTCTCTGTTAACCTTCAGTCTCACATCTCAAAGTGGATGTCTCATAGACATCTTAAGCTCAACCTATCCAAAACCCAACTCCTTATCTTTCCCCCAGACCTGCCTCTCATCTTAACTTCCTTAATATTGTCAACATCCTCCCGGTCAAGCAGGCTCACTACCTAGGTGGCATACTTGACCCCTCATTCTCTCCCTCCTCCTCTCCATATCCAATCTGTTGTCAAAGTTTATTGTTATAGGCTTTGGCAACAGTACCTTAGTGAACTCTCTTGCATATCTCTTGTAGTATCCTCTGATACTATGACCACTGGGGTTCAAGTCTTCATCTCTTCTTGCTTGGATGGAAGCTAGGTGGTGCAAAGGATGGAGGGCTGGGCTTGGAGTCAGGAAGACCTGAGTTCAAATCTGACCTTAGACCCTTACTAGCTGTGCAATCCTGGACAAGTCATTTGACCTCTGTTTGCCTTAATCCACTGGAGAAGGAAATGACAAAGCACTCCAGTATCTCTGGCAAGAAAACCCTATGGACAGTATTGGCTAGCTATGCACTGGGTCACTAAGAACTGGACATGGCAGAATGACTGAACAACAATGGCTCTGCATTCCAGTCTATCAAAGTGATCTTCCTCACTTGCAGGTCTGACAATGTTATCCCCCTATCAATAAACTCCAATTGTTCCCTGTTACCTCTAGGATCAATATAAAATCCTCTGTTTAGTGTTCAAAGTCCTCCATAGCTTATTCCTCACCCCAACCTTTCCAATCTTCTTATACCTTCTATGATTCTTCCCTCCCAGCACCACATACTCTGTAATCCAGTGACATTGGCCTTCTTACTGCTCCTCACACAAAGGGACCCCATCTCCTGGCTCCAGGCTGACTCATTGGTTTTCCCCCTGCTGGAATGATCTGCCTTCTCATCTCTGACTTCTGGCTTCCCTGTCTTCCTTTAAGTCCCAGCTCAAACCCCACCTTTGGCCAGAAGTCATTCCCAATGTCTTTCAAGGCTAGTGTCTTCCCTCTGCTAATTATCTCCAATTTATCCTGCTTATTTGTATATAGTCATTTGTATGTTGTTTCCTCCATTAGACTATGAGCTCCTTGAAAGCAGAGACTATCTTTTGCCTTTGTTAGCATTTAATAAATATTTATTGGCTGACTGACTGGGATAAGAATCTGAGACCCAGGTAAGGTATCTGACTGACCAAGGACATAGAAATATTAAGAAGCAAGTCTAAAATTTGAACCCAGGTCATTTGAATCCAAATCCATCTAAAGCTAATTCCAACACGCCTGGCTAGAACATAGGCCATTTTGGTCTCTCTTGGACTCTTCGTCCCTGGGAAGTGTTATGGACAGCAATTCTTGGATCCACACAGGATCCTATATCTAGTCCCCTTTATTTTTTGGTCCTATGACGTTGTAGTCACCACTCCTGGGGAAAGAAGTAACTATAAAGAATTCTATTTCCTTTGACTCTTCTCATATCTAATGCTTTTGTTCAGTAAAGTAGGAAGCAGATAATGGGCTTTTGATCAAAAATAAATAATTACTTCAATGTCACATTGAGACAATATTTTGACATATTGTTTAAAACATATTCTATATGGTTTACCATTCTCAGTCAGGGGGAAAATTGGATGCCCATATAATAGAGGATGAGGGAAATGGAACTGATCTGTAGAGCACAGAAAATAATGGCTCATTCATTTATGTACACAGATAGAGGAGAAACTAGCTTGGAGGATAGATATGAGAAAAGACCACTCTGTTATGGAATTAGAGATTTCCTTCTCCATATCCCTAACTCTGCTCTCCTTTCCCCCACCTTCCACAGAGACCCTGGGAGGTGGGGTAAAGTAGGTGGTTATAGATAGTGCTCCTCTCCAGGAATACAAAAAAGACCTAAAGTTTAATCAGTTAATCTATCTATCTATCTATCATCTATCTGTCTGTCTGTCTGTCTGTCTATCCATCCATTCATCTCCTAGCTAGCCAGCATTGATGAGTCATTAATCTATCTTATCATTTATCTATGATCTGTCTAGCACTTACATATTTATAATTTACCTGTCATCTATCTATAATTTATCTATCATTTCTCTATTATTTTACCTATTGTTGAAATGTTCTCCAATCATTTCAGTTGTGCCTGACTAATTGTGACCCATTTGGGGTTTTTGTGGCAAAGATACTGGAGTGATTTGCCATTTCCTTCTCCAATTAATTTTATAGGTGAGGAAACTGAGGCAAATGGGGTTAAGTGATTTGCCCAGGGTCACACAGCTAGTGCGTGTCTGAGGCCAGATTTGAATTCAGGAAGATGAGTCTTCCTGACTTCAATTCCTAGTGCTCTATCCACTGCACCACCTAGCTGTCCTATTATTGGAATAGGGAATAGGAGCTGGATTGGTGATTTCATGAAGTTCCTCTACCCATACAGGTCAGCACCTTCTCTGTAACTCATAGTTTAAATCCAATTCACACATAAGTCAAGACATCACCTCATGATGTCATAGGTCCCCTTCAAGAATGAAGGATGCTGGGGAGGCTTATACAAATTGACACTATGTGAGAAGAGGAGAACCAGGAAAAACTTGTACACAATCACAGACACATTGTATGTGTGACAACCAACCTTGATAAACTGGACTCTTCTCAGCAACACACAGCTATCAGACAACTCTACGAGTCTCAGGATGGGAGGAGATATTTACCTTCAGAGAAAGATCTAGAAAGAACAGAGTTTAAATGGAGACTGAAACAATCTACATGCTATTCCTCTTTTCCATGTTTGGTTTTGTTTCCTTATTCCTATTGTCCACTCCATTGGTTACAACATTTCTATACAACCAGACTAATGTCCAATGTGAAAGTATTTGCAGATTCTATACTTGACTGCATGCTGCCATGGTGGGGGAGAAGAGGGAGGGGAGAAAACTTGAAACTCAAGGAACTCTGGAACCGAATCTTGTAAACTAAAAGTAAATAAAGAAATGAACTTAATTTAAAAAATAAAGAAAAAAGAGTGAAGGATGAACAACAAACTTAGAGAGCTGCCTAGAGCACTAACTTACCCATTCTCATATTCTTTCCTAAGACCTATACAGATCCCTTTAGTGTTAGTACCCTCTTTCCTCTTCCCCAAATGATATTGTAATCACCCTTATACATTTATGATATTTACTCCCAATAGATTTTAAGCTCCTTGAGCACAGGGACGATTTTATTTTTGTCTTTGTAGCTTCAGTGCCCAGCACAACGCCTGAAATATGGAGTGTGCTTTTTGATAAATGCTTGTTCAATCAATCACACTGCATTTATCAATCACCTACTATATGCCAGACGCTGTGTAAGGTGCTGGGGATACATATACAGAACTGAGAAAGCTCTTACCCTCAAGCAGCTTACAATTTAATAGGGGAATACAAAACATATACATAGAAGTGTGGTGGTCAGCAAAGAGAGTTTTGGTTTAGATAGAGACAGGAATTGTGAGTCATAGGGCAGCAGACTATCACATCCTTTCTAGTAACTGTAGAAATAATGACTTGATTAATGTTTCCACAGCAAGAGCAAGAGGTAGAAGAAAGGGGATCCGTGTACAGCAAAGCAGATGGCAAGATGTCTTGATGGATGGGATATGAAGCATGTCCTAGGAGACTGAATGAATGAATGAATGAATGAATGAGCTTTAAAGCTGGATAAAACCATAGAAGTTATGTAGTTCAACCCCCTCATTTTATAACCCTCTGTTTTAAAATTTTCATTTTTATCACCTACAGCTAACACAATGATTTGAACACAGTGGATGCTTAACAAATGCTTATTGGGTAAGACTGAATTACCGATGAGGTATCTGAGGCCCAGTGGAGGGGAGTTACTCTCACAAAGAACCTAAATGACAAAACCGGGTTTTAAACCCAGGTCTTGTCAGTTTTCACTCAGCTAGATCCTAAAGCTCCAAGAGAAGCCATTACACACCAAATGAACAGTTCTATAATTGTGGATGAGGGATAAAGATCTCCAGACTCCCCCTTCCCACTCCCTGCTCCTACCCCATTGTTCACTGTAATAAGCTACCTTCCCCACTATCTTCCCAGTCCTCTCCTCCCCTACCTACGATTTGCCCTAGGGCTCTGTATCCCCTAGGGAAAGAACAGAACCCTCACCCAGCACTCACATGGTCTCTTACTGGAATAATTTTTACAGAGGCTTCTTACTCAGCATGAACAGACATCTTCTAAGTAGAAACATTAAAAGAAAAACACTTTGGCCAGGCAGCCACAAACGAAGGCTTAGGAGCCCCCAGCTTTGTTCACTATGCCATTCCCTGTCCCTCACCCCCATCCCCCACTGCATTTACATACATTTCCTGCCTAGTCCAAAGTAGGCTAGTATGTGTTAGATGATGTCATGTCCTAGGAACCTCAATCAATAGATTCATCCTTAGAGCATCTTTCTTCTTACCCTCCATTTGGTCTGGTATTCAAAGAATGTAGTTTTGCCCTCTAGACGCTATTAGACAATTGTTTTGTGCTGTATAACAAGAAGATTGTTATTGTTATTATTACTATTTGGCCTAGACCTGTGATTTCTCTGGTATAGGGAACTCCTAAGGAGAAAATTCCCTTTACTAATGCAAATCAGCATTTGCTCTGCAATTTATAGTTGAATAGAGTTGGTTGGGGCCATTGAGAGGTTAATGATTTGTTTAAAGGTACAGTCAGTACAGTGGGGCAGCTAGGTGACTCAGTGGGTAGAGAAGTAGGACCTGCAGTCAGGAAGATTCTTGAATTCAAATCCAACCTCAGCCACTTACTAGCTGTGTGACCCTGGGCAAGTCACTTAATCCCATTTGCCTCAGTTTCCTCATCTGTAAAATGACCTGGAGAAAGAAATGGCAAACCACTCCAGTATCTTTGCCAAATGGGGTCATGAAGAGTCAGACATAGCTGAAAAATGACTGTGTCAGTGTCAGTCAGTGTCAAGTGCAGAACTGAAACCCATGTCTTCCAGACTGCAAAGTCAGCTTCCTACCCACTGTACTACACTGCCTATAATAACTTGAGTTTGCACAATATTCATTCATTCATTCATTCATTCATTCATTCATTCATTTATTCATTCATTTTGGAGGGCAATTGGGGTTAAGTGACTTGCCCAAAGTCACACGGCTAGTGTGAGGCCGAATTTGAACTCAGGTCTTCCTGACTCCAACACCAGTGCTCTACTCATTGCGCCACCATTTAAAGGTTTGCAAAGCACGTTATTTAAATTATTTTATTTGATCCTTACAACTGTACTCTAAGTTTGGTGCTGATTAATCATCTCTATTTTACAGAGGTGGAAATGGGGAGTTCGGAGAGGTCAAATGATTTGTCTAGGGAAATACTTCCAGTAAGTGGCTTCCCTTGGCTTAACAAAAGTCCATTTTCTCTTCTTTGAACTCCATCCCCCCCCCCCCGCCCCTGAAAAACAAAAACAAAAATAAAATCCTTTTCACAAGTAGGCACAGTCAATCAAAACAAATTCCTGATTGGATATATGTAAAAACAATTATGTTTCAATCAAGCGGCTTCCCTAGGAACAGACAGATGTCTATGGAAAAGGATTTAGGAGGCTTAGCGTCAGGCACATGCTTAATATGACAAACGGTCTCTTCCACCTCCCCCCACTGTGCAGCAGTCTCTTGATGCTCCAACCTGCCCCAACAGAGAGCCAGTGATGCAGCCCACTGAGGGGAAAGTGGTTCAGCTCTGCTCCCTGTCCCTCCTCTCCTGCCTTTGAGTTTGTTGGGTTTTGTGAAGCTGTCAAACTAGAAAAGAGGCCCAGAGCCCTCCTGGAATTAACATGCACAGGTTGTTGGGTACTGCTAAAGGGTCCCCCTCCAGGCCTGGGTTGGTGCCTGTCTTATGCTGGTCCCATTTCCCTAAGACAGAGAGCTAAAGAAAACCCACTGGACTACTGAACAAAGGCCTCTCTGTCTCACGAATCAAAGGAAGCCCCAAAGTCGAACTTTCCCCAAGCCCCAGCCCCCCCCCCATCTTTTACCATCTCACACTCTTTTTTTCTTCATTCACAAATGAAAATCTCCTCCCCTAAGTAGCAAACAGGTCTATAGACTCATTACAGCTCTCTCTTTGGGAAACCAAGGCTAAAGTCAAATTTTTGAGATGATGCCACAGAGAAATGAGAGAGCCTAGAATGGGAAGGGAAAGTTGAAGTATGCATGCTTGTCAAAGAGCATCAAAGCTGAAAATGAAAAATAGGAGGAGCCTGGAGGAAGGGAACGTGCTAGATGACACCCCCTCAACCCTCAGCCTATAGAAACAGTGGAACAAGAAACACAAGGGTTTAAATCTCATCTGAAAATCTGTTGTGTTTGATTCTGCGTGGGCCTCTGCAGGAGAACATTTCTGCTGTAACCTATATTTTGGCAGATGACATTTTAGATTTTTCTGCAGTTAGCTGTGTCTGTTTTTGTACACTTAGCTGCCCCCACACAGAGTGAAGAGGCCCCAGCTGGCTATCTGAAACACAATCATTCTCTTTCCTCCTTTCTAATATACAAAGCCATTATCTCAGGCAGGGGCTCTTAACCTGGGATCTGTGAACTTCTTTTTAAAAAGACTTTGATAACTACATTCCAATATGATGTGTCTCCTTGATAATTTTGTCTTTTATTTCATGCATTTTAAAACATCGTAAGATTCAGTAGACTGCCAAAAGTGTTTAAGGCACAAAAAGGCTAAGAACTCCTGTTTTAAGGTAAAACAAATTTGGGAGAGCACCTCAGGACCTCAAGTTTCAGGGGGACTTTCCCCACTATTACTATCTGAGAAGTGGCAGCCAGTGGAGGTAAAAGAGATAGCTTTCCAATTCTACCCTCCCCAAATCCCCCCCCAACTGAGGTTTTTCTATGTATAACCAGCCCCTAAATAAGAATACTTTTATATTCTTATACTAATTTAAGGTTTACAAAGGTATTTCCTCACAACAACCTTATTATCAAGGAATGTCCCCACTTTACAGATGCTATATGACTCTACTACTAGATGATAGCAAATACCACTGCTCCCAAAGACTTCAAAATGGACATCCCATAAAAGATGATGGAGAGAAGCACATGGTAGTTGTGAGCAGACCACAGCATATAACCAAAGAGGAATGGGAATAAAGGACATCACCGAGGAAGTGTATGGTATGAAGAGAAAATGAGCTGGTCACATGGTGAGAGCAAGGGATGAAGGGAGGTTGCACTGGCACCCTTCAGATGTTGGGGGGGGCCCTCTAGTAGTGAACTTGTGGGAGAACACAGATGAGTTGCACAGGATGACCAGACATAGCTGGATTACAATCTGAATCAATTGAGGGAATTCTTCATTCAGTAAGATCACAGATCCATCTGAACATTTTTTGTTTATTATAAATGTGGAAACCAAGGCTCAAAGAGCTTAAATGACTTGCCCATAGTCCCACATCTAGGAATTATCAGAGCAGGACTCAAGCTCATGGTTCCTATCTCTAAATCCAATGCTCTATTTCTACTATGCCACTCTATTCTTCTCTTCTCCCCACCAATGGCACCTCAACACCAAACGCCACCATGATTATTGCAGCAAAAGCAAGCCACAGTCATCTCCTCTCCCATCCCACACACCCCTCATATTACACATTCTCTGACTTCTTTCCCCTTAGAAAACTATTTCTGATGTCCATTTAAACCCGAGTCACTTGCATAAACATTTGGCAAGATTTTGGGGAAAGGGTCAGGGGAGAGGAAGCACATGGTGATTTCCCTCTTTCCTTCCCACCCTTATTTTTCCCAGGAATGGTGTAGTCAGTGGTCTTATAGTGTCTGACGTCTTACTTCAGATATTGGTAGATGTTGTATGGCTACATAGTAAAATCTGGACCCAGGAGTTGAGAGATATAGTAATTATGACCTGTTTGAAACTGGAGAAATTATATATGCTCTCTATGCCTCAGTTTTCTTATCTGAAAAATACAAAGATAACAATGCTGGCATGATCCACCCCATAAGATTGTGAGAAAAGTGCTTTGTCAACAAAAATGATAATGATGGCTAGTGTTTATATGGCACTTCAATGTTTGCAAAGTCTTTCACAAATAGCTTTCTTTATCCTCATAACAACCCTAGGAGGAACTATTTTTATCTCCATACTACAGATGAGGAAGCTGAGGTAGATAGAGGTTAGGTGACTTTCTAGGTTAGATTAGGCTTACATCGTTGATAGGTGTCTGAGGTCAGATCTGAACCCAGATTTTTCTGACTCCAGACCCAGCACTCTATCCACTGGGCCACCTACCTGCCTTTGAATCTTAAAATGTTGCATAAATGTGAGTTATTATTATTATTTCATATGTTTTTCATGACTACATATGTATAATCTATATCAAATTGCTTGCCTTTTCAAGGAGGGGGCATATGAAGGAAGGAGGGAGAGAATTGGGAATGCCAAAATATTTAAAATGAATTTTTAAAATTGTGCATGTTATTGGAAAAAATAGAAAAGTTTTCAAAAAATTATTATTTCAAAAACTGCCAAGTTAGTAGCAAGGGTTCCTGCTGGCCAGTGGCTGAAGTTTTGACTAGATCTGTGTGTTCACTAGTCTGGGAGGCACAAGATCTTAAGCATGGATGCACAGGGATTTAGGTATACTGGGCATAGATATCAAAGCAAGATGCTGGACAGCAGCCAAGAATAATTTCAGAACAATGGCACACTAGTTAAGCTGCCAGGTGGGAGGAAGGAACAGGATGACTGACTGAGAAAGCATGGTGTCCATACGACAGGTAAAGACAAGTGAGGTGTCAGATCTGGAAGGGTAACATTTGGGCTTATGAACAAGCAAAGTTGATGCCTCATTACTGGTGCCTCAAAAGTACTGAATTATAGAACACAAGATGTTCTAGCTGTGAGGAACCTTAGAACAGAAAATTCAGAATGTTAAAAGTTGGAAGGGTCTTTAGAAAATGGAAAGCAGGGGTTAGCTAGGTGGTGTGGTAGATGGAGCACTGGCACTGGATTCAGGAGTACCTGAGTTCAAATTTGACCTCATACACTTTACACTAACTGTGTGACCCTGGACAAGTTACTAAACCCCAATTGCTTCATGGAAGGAAGGAAGGAAGGAAGGAAGGAAGGAAGGAAGGAAGGAAGGAAGGAAAATGGGAAATAGTATGTCAGATCTAGATATTATCTAGTATCAACTCCCTCATTTTACAGAGAAAGAAATCAAGACCCCAGGAGTCCATGTCATACAACTAGCTAATGGCCGATGCTGACTCCTTGTCCTGTATTCTTTCCTTTATATCATGGTCTTATCCTGTCCAATTCTTACAACACTCTCCCATTGTTGTGTGTTGGCCCTTTTTCAATTCATTCAAACAAGGGCAGGGATTTGCTTGTTCTTTCACAATCCCCATATGTCCAAAGAGCAATCACACTGGATAACTGCTTTAGTCCTGATTGTACCTGTAATGATCTCTCATTGCAAAGCCATGGGCGGCTGACATGTAAGGGAGATTGGGGTGAAAAAAATGCTAGACCTGAAATTAGGAGACTTCATTGGCCGCTATTATTGTTTGGTTGTTCAGTCATGTTTGCTTCTTCATAGCCCCATGGATAATATCATGCCAATGTTGTCCATGAGATTTTCTTGGTAAGGACACTGGAGTGGTTTACTATTTCCTTCTCCAGTGGATTAAGACAAACAGAAGATAAATGATTTTCCCAGGATCAAACAGTTAGTAAGTCTCTGAGGCCATACTTGAACTCGGGTCTTCCTGATAACAAACCCAGCTTTCTGTCCCACTGAACCACCTAGCTGCTTGCAAGGCAAAAAGAGGTTAAGTGACTTTTCCAGAGACACATGGCTAGTAGGTGTCTAAGGTTACATGTAAACTCAGGTCTTCCTGACTCTAGGCCCAACACTCTAATGAGTCTCATAGATGCCTCTTCATTGACGACTGGCTAGCATTTAAATAGCACTCTAAGGTTTACAAAGAGATTTAGAAAAACTAACTTATTTTATCCTCATAGGAAGGTGTTTTCATCACTCCCATTTTACAGGTGGGTAAACTGAGGCAGAGAGGTTAAGAGATGTGACCAGAGTCACACAGCCAGTAGGAGTCTTGAGGGTAGATTTGAACTCAGATGTTCCTGACTCCAGGCTTGGTGCTTAATCCTTTGAGCCATCTGGCTGCCCAATGGGTATACTAAGACAAAGCCACTGTTCCTGCCTTTCAAAAACTTGCATTCTTTCGAGAGAAAGCAATGTGTACGTCCAGCCAGAAATTGAAATAGAAGACAGTTACAAAGTAATTTCACTTGGAGAGGGCACTAGCAACAAAATAGGCTTCCTCTAGGAAGTGGCATGTAGTAACATTTGAAGGAGATGTGATGTTGGCTTAGGGAAAGGTAGCTGAAAAGAGCTACTCAGCTGAAAGATGGGAGATCTAGGTTTTAGTTCTGCCTCTGACACTAAATAGCTCTATGGCTTGACCATGCACAAGTCCCTCAGTATCTTAGAACTGCAGAATTACTGAATTATATTGACATACACATTTCTCAAGGAACAAGTTTTCAGAGTACGTTTCTAACCACTCATGTAGGCATGACTAAACTCTGTGAACAGCATGCTGTCCTTATTTCCCTCTTTAGCTATTTCCTGAGCTGTAATTTTGGCCAATAATCAGTGCCATCACTGAATAATAAATTTAGAGTGAGAAGAGACCTTTGAGACAACCAAATCCAACTTTCTTATTCACATGACAGCCTTTCTGGGAATACAAAAGAAGACCTATCTATCTATCTATCTATCTATCTATCTATCTATCTATCTATCTATCTATCTCTATCTCCCTATCTAGCAGACCTTTCTTTGTATCTTCAGAAGTCAGCATTGTACCTTTGCATATAGTAAGTGATTAATAAATGCTTCTTGACTGACTGACTTCTATCAGAGACTGTACTGAACCAAACATCCAATCCATGTAGAAGCCATATTTTTTTTTAATTTTGATATTTCTGATATGTCATGTGTGACTTTTTTTTTCTGATGATGCAGATCACAATCCATTCAGGGTCTTTCGTCCTAAAGGATGTCCATGTGCTCCCATGAAAATCCTCCACAGTAGGTCCAACATGCTAAAGACCTTTCATTAGTCTTTAAGTTATGTGGAAACCTATGGAACATGTGTGTTTCTATCACTTGTCTCTTTCCCTTGTCATATGATTGGCCCACCTTCTTTTCAAAGCATACATCTCTCAGATAAATCCTTTCACCAAGAGTTCTTAGCCTTTTTCTCTGAGGCATGCAACCCTTTGTCAATCTGGTGAACCCTACAGATACCTTCTCAGAATAATGATCTTAACTGTTAAACTAAAATACACAGGGCTATGAAGGAAACCAATTTTATTAAAACACAATTATCAAAATATTAAAAAATTAATGGATCTCAGGTTAAGAATGCCTCCTTTATAGAGTTTCTTTTCAATAATTCTTGGTGATGTGTGGTATTATCTATTCACACCCACCATGCTCTTCTCCTATTTTACTGTGAGTGACCTTCAACTCGAATCCTTCAGAGATGATGGTATTCCATTACATTCATATAATAGCACCAAAAGATCATTGGTACTGAGAAAAAAATGGGCCTTTGTTTTGGGGAGAAGCTCAGGATCACTAAAATCACTACATAACATCCCACACTCTGCTCTCTTCCTCCTTTTTTATGCTGGGCCCCAGCCAACTCACTGTCTAAGCACAATATTTGTTCAGGATTTTTATTTTTCACTTTAAATTCAATAAATTTGCTTCCTTGGCTTTTCTCAATCAGTCTTGTGGTTTTCCACTCTAGAACCCAATCACCTCAAGACAGGCTAAAAAAACTTGAATTCCTAAGGCTACCAGCACCAATTATCCAGCCTAAGCAAGCAGCCTGGCTCTTCTGAATTATCTTTTAAACTTCCACAGTACTATTTCCTTACTAAGATTGGGGTTCATGGACATGAGACATTGCACGTAATGTCAGAATTATTTTTTATGTATTGACTAATTTTACTGAATTTTGTTGTATTCTTCCTTTTTTAATTTTTTTACAAAAATTTGTTTTGAGGGATGACTTTCTGGGGGTACAGGGACAGAATATAAAGATAAATGTAGGCAATGTAAAAAAAAGATACCAATAAAATTCTATTTGTAAAAGTGCTCTTTAATTATGCCATGAGTCACTTGAAAGTAAAGACCCTACCTTCTAACTTTGCATCCTTATCTCAGTTCCCTATACATATAGGTAATCAAAAGTAACTTGCTGACAAAAGTCGAATGCAATTTGGTTGTCCCAAGTTAGAAATGTCATATGCAGATTCTCATCATACCTAGAATATTCTTTTGTTGTTTAAGATACTAAACTATTAGGAAATTTTCATCTTTTCTTGAGATTAATTATCATTACTTATGCTCACCTACTCAAAGGCCTCAATTTCCTTGTCTCTCAATCAACAAGCAGTTATTAAATATATATTATGGGTCAGGCACCAAGCTTAGCATTGGTAATACAAAGAAAAGTAAATTAGATAGATGGACAGACAGATGGACAGATAGATAAATGATAGACAGATAGATAGATAGATAGACAAATAGATGGATAGAGAGATAGATGGATGGATAGATGGATAGACAGACAAACAGATAGATGAAAACAAAAAGTGATCCTTGCCCCAAAGGAGGTATATTTTAATGGGAAAACAACATGTAAATTATTAAGTACATATAAGATATATACGGAGTAGATGGAAGGTAATCTCAGAGGGAAGGTACTAGTGCTTGTAGAGAAGAAGGGCAGAACAGGCCTCCTGAAGAAGGTGGGATGGATATAAATGGGATCTGGAAGGACACCAGAGAAGCCAATAGACAGAGATTAGGAGAGAGCATCCCAGGCATAAAGGACAGGCAGGATAGAGTAAGAAGATGGCCTTTCACGTCCGAGGAACAACAAGAAGGCCATTGTCTCTGGAATGTAGAGCACTCGGATGAGAATGAAGTGCATTGGAGGAAAGAAGTCAACAATTAGAAAGATATCTGACTGCAAGACTGTGAAGGACCTTGAATGCCAAATAGTATTTTATATTTGATACTGGAAGTAATCAGGAGCCACTGAAGTTTACTAATAGGGAGGTGACATAATTAGATCTTCAAATTAAGAAAACCATTTTAAAAAATTAAATGTATGCATGTATGTATTTATTTTTAGTTTTGAAATTCACTTTTATAAGGTTTTGAGTTCTAAATTTTCCCCTCCCCAAGATGGCTTGCAATCTGATATAGGCTATATGTGGATAATCATGTTAAACATATTTCCACATTAGTCATGATGTGAAAGAAGAATCAGAACAAAAGAAAAAAACCATGAAAAAGAAAAAAACAAAAACAAAGGAAAAAGCAAATAGTATGCCTTGCACTGCATTCACACTCCATAGTTGCTTCCTGGATGTGGACAGCGTTTTCATTTTTGCAACTAAGAGGAGGATAAACTGGAGTGTAAAGAGATCCGAGACAGGGAAGAAGCAGAAAGCTGTTGCAATAGTTCTGCTAAGAGGTGGTGAGAGTCTGCACCAGGGTAGTGGTGGCTGTTTGAGTGGCAAGAAGGGAGATAGACAGACAGACAGGCAGGCAGATGGGTAGGAAGGTAGGTAGAAAAATGATAGACAGATAATGGAGAAGGCTATAAATCATATATATGATAGAGAAGGCTATAGATAAAATATATGTAATATGTGTATATATATATAATATGCATATGCATATGTGTGTGTATGAAATTGAAATGTGATAGTAGAAACTAGCAGATTTAGTGATGCATTAGATGTGAGCTGGGTGAGAACAATGAGCTTGGGTGACACTGAAGTTGTAAGCCTAGGTTACAGGGAGGATGGTCATGCCCACAACAGTATTAGGGAAGGATTTTTTTTGTTTGTTTATTTTTTGAAGGGGGAAGGCAGGGCAATTGGGGTTAAGTGACTTGCCCAAGGTCACACAGCTATTAAGTGTCAAGCATCTGAGGTCAGACTCAGGTCCTCCTGACTCCAGGGCTGGTGCCCTATTCACTGCACCACCTAGCTGCCCCAAAGGGATAGTTTTGAAGAGTCAGGGGCTTCAAGGGAAAAACTAATAGATCCTATTTTGAACCTGTAGAGTTTGCAGTGCCTAAAAGATATCTGATACCAGATATCCAAAAAGCAGAAGGTGATAACGGACTGTAACAGCTCAGGAGAGACCAGGACCAACTATATATTTAATAATAGCAACAGTCAGCATTTATATGGCTCCTACCATGTGCCAGGCACTGTGATTTGCACTTTAAAATATTATTTCATCTGATTCTAAAAACAACCCTGGGAGTAGATGTTATTATTATCCCTATTTTACAGATGAAAAAACAGAATCAAACAGAAGCCAAGTGACTCACCCAGGGTCACATAGCGAGTAAATGTCTGAAGCGAGATTTGAACTTAGGTCTTCCTGACTCTAGTCCTGGCAGTCTACCACCCACTGTATCACCAAGCTGTGGAATTATCTGAGTTGAGATAATAATTGAATCCATAGGCGTCAATGAGACACTAAGTGAGATAAGATATTGTAAAAAGAGAAGAGAGCCAGAATGGAGCTTTAGGAGAAACCTAGGGTTAATGGGCATGAAAGGGATGAAAACCAAGCCATGGAGACTGAGAAGGTACCATCAGACAGGTTGGAGGAGGATCAGGAGAGAACAGGATCCTGAATATTAAGAGAGGAAAGAGTATCCAGGAGAAGAGGGAGATTGGCAACCCAATGATCAGCCACAATTCCAGAGGAGTCTTGAAACGTGCTGCCCACTGCCAGATAGAGAGCTGATGGAACAAATATTGAGACCTTTTTTTTTTTTACAGATAGTCAATGCAGGAATTTATTTTGTTCAACTATATATTCTTGCAATGGTTTTTCCTTCTCTTGATTTCTCAAGGACAGGTGAAAAAGTAGAGAAAAAAAATCTGAAGCTAAAAATAGAATTAAACTGCCCTGGAGTCAGGAGGACCTGAATTCAAATCCAGCCTCACACACTTAACACTTACTAACCATGTGACCTTGAGCAAGTCACTTAACCCCAATTGCCCTGCTTTCTACCTCCAAAAAGCTAAATAAATAAATAAAAGAATGATCAACAGTCTGTTCCAGCCCTAGATCTATGAGGCTATGAATAATGGAAGGATATTTTGCAGGGTTCAGTAAATGGCACTTTATCACACCAAAGGAATAATAATAACTGTTGTTATAGGGTACTTATTAGAAACAGATTCCTGTAGGCTGTGTATAGACAAAGAAAACCTCAAATCAACATTATACATGTTGTATTATATTTACATTTATTTTGTTAAATATTTCCCAATTATATTTCGATTTTCTTCTGGCTGCACTTGGGAGTGTTATGGGCTGCATGTCTGACACGTCTGCTTCACACATGCCATTGCATTTGATCCTCATAACAATGCTGTCAGGAAGGTGCTAAAGATATTATTAAGCTCATTTGACAAATGAGGAAACTGAGGCTCAGAGAGAAACTCAACCATGGTCACACAGCTAGCCAGGGGCAGGACTCAAACAGGTCTTCCTGACTCCCAAAACTATAATTCTATTGCTCTCTCCCATCGAAGAATCTTCCTAACTTTAGAAGAAAAAAGAACAGAATAAAATATCCCCAGAAACTGAGAACATCCCTCTAGGATGCTTACAAATAAACCCCAAGAAAGAGGTTATTTGTATGCTAGGGCCTGGGTTTAGGAAGATTTTAGATGCTGACTCCAGCACCCCTATCCAATCAGTGATGAAAGAGATTGTTTTTTCCCTCTTGTTTCTGTCCGGATCCATCTGGGTATGAAATCTTCTAATTATATCCTGTGTTCAGTGCACTAGTGGGTGTTCTGGAGAAGGTCGGAGATGTTTCACCATCTACTTAACATCTGCTAAAACACCACTGAAGCCAGGCTTCTGGTTTCAACATATCCTAAAATATGAGAGCTGGAAGGAGACTGAGAACAATATTGTCAGACTCACGTAGAAACAAGAGCCGCTAAACCCTACATAAGGATCCTAGCTGGCCTCATACTGACTCAGAAAATCACATATTAACACTATCCATGTTTGACTGTATTTTTATTTTTATTTTATTTTTTGCTTTTTTGGAGGGCAGTTGGGGTCAAGTGACTTGCCCAAAGTCACACAGCTGGTAAGTGTGTGGAGTGTCTGAGGCTGGATTTGAAGTCTGGTCCTCCTGACTCCAGGGTCGGTGCTGTATTCACCATGCCACCTAGCCGCCCCTTTATTTTCTTAACTATTTCCCAATGACATTTTAGTCTGATTTGGGCAGCACTCAGCAGTGTTGACATCTCTTCCTTAGACATAATTTTGGAGGATCTCAAAGCTCTCTTCCAATTTTAAAGTCATATGTCCTTATGAATGTCTCATTTTACACAGTAGGAAATCAAGACCCAGAGACTTTGCTGAAGGTTATGGAGAGAACATGTTTACAGTTGATTCCTAAGGCAGCAGGAGCCACCAGAGTCCTTAGAAGCTGGAGCAAGTTTCCTTGGTAGTGCTCTTTCCTTTCCATTCAAATCCCAAGATTAAATATAAATGTACAGTTAGCCCTTTCACATTGCTACTTTCACTAAATCATGGGTCGGCATAAGAAACTGAATGGGAATGTTTTGTGGAAACTGCAGACAACACAAACAAGTTTGAAAACTCAGAAATGTATAATAAATGTGTATATATTATCATATAATATCGGCCCAGATTTTACGGTAAAGTACTGTAAACACCCCATAAAAGAAAAAGAAAAAAAAATTAGACTTCTTCTCTGGTACGAGGGAACGGTAAAAATTTTTTACACAGATTTTCCAGGTGGCGGGGGCACCATGCCCTTAACCCCTGCAATGTGGAAGGGAATAACCACATCAGGGGTGAAAGAAGCTTTAACAGAAGATCCAGGGACTTGATCTTGGGTTTTACTCTTTTTTTCAATTTAAACTTGGCTTTTATTCTTGAATCACTTTTCATCCCTCATGTCTGGGTACTGGTTTTCTTGAAAAGGCTTCATTGCACAGAATCAAAGAAAGACAAATTGCTCTTAGAAAAAAAATGACAACAAAGTGATGAAGAAAAGAGCGGCAATAAAGAAGAATAAAGCACCTATTTGCAATGAAAGAAATGTAAAGAAAAATTCACAGCAAAGATTTTATATGCTAATTTTGTGTAATTATTTTTCAATGTTTACTTATTTTTTCTTTAAAAAATTTCATTTTAGTAATATGGCCTATTTTTGGACCAATCTGATACTCAAATTCTGAATTATGGTTATTATAGGCGAGGAACAGGAAAAAACAGACAGATGTAAGGGCAGGTGGGAGAGAAAAATACAAGGAGACAAGAACACACAGGTAGAGGAGGAAAAGGGAAAAAGAAACAGGCAAAAGGAAACATTAGAAGATATTGAATGAAACAAAAAGAACATGAAAAAATACGGAAAACTAACGGTGGGTGGAAGAGGATGAGAAAGAAGAAAGGCTCAGCACACCCTTGAAGTGTTAGGTCAATTACTTTTATCACAACCCACTGTTCAAGTCATTCTGGGAAATTCTAATGGCTGATAAACCACTGTTTATAGCTCTTTATCTGATCTTCAACCTTAATTCTTCTCTTTTCTTTCTAAGTCACAACAGTCCGCCAGGGGAGAAATTATTCTCTGGGCTACAGCTCAAATGACTAGATCTACACTACCCCTAGTACCAGCAGAGATGGAGTCAAGAAATAGCACCAAACCTCCAGATTCCTTAGCCTTATTGTCAATTTGACTTATATGCCGTAATACATCTAAGGGTAACCCCAGTCTCAAAGCCCATTGTTAAGGGACTCTCTCCTCATTGGTGGAGATGAACATAACTCATGGGGTCTCATTATCTACATAAGCACAATCAAATTGCTACCTTATCTGCCCTTGAAATCCTAGCAACTGTCATATTTGAGGCAAATAACCTCGGGTCTAACTGTAAAATTCTGTCATAATTGTCAAGAAAGAGGAATTATGTGCAAGTAGCATTCTTTTGTATGTCATCTACCATGTCCTCGAACCCCTGAGTTACAACAGAGAAATATGTCTTGTCCTTACTGTGGGCGGCAGCTGCAGAGAACATAGCATAATTTCTGTGAAAGAATCTCCAATAAGAGAGAGCAGTTTCCACTTAGAGAAATCGAAGTTGTTAAGTTCTGGGAAAGCTTCATCTACTGTGCCATACAAAGAAATAAGGAGATGTCCACATCTGATTGAAAATCCGTCTGGGAGCATGTAGTGGTAAAAGAATTTGAAGATTTTCCCTGGCCCTTAATGGGCCTCACTTGGAGCACAACAAGAGAAGCTTGCTTAGGGGAGGCTGGTTTTTTGGGAAGGCCCACCATTTGTTACTTTGTGATTAGGCAGTGAGTCATGAAGGTTGTGATGTTCTTTCACCCTGGAGAAGGCTATATATACCTCTGGTGAGGTTTGGCTTTGGAGCTAATTTATGGGAAGAATGTGTGATTTGACCAGATGAGACTCTAGGTAGCCATGGAGCCCCCAGGCTTTGAAAACCTGAACGCTGGTGCTTCTCTCTTTGGTAACTAACATTGTATATATGTAATGGTCAGACAGCTAGAAGCCCTGTTGGGGGCTGTCAAATTGTGTTATTTTCTCTGTCTGTATTTTTTGTCTGCTTATAATTCCTGTTTGTATTTTCTGAAGTTCAGGGTGCTGACTTTTCCCCTTGAATTAAGTGAATGATATGTGTTTGATAAAGATGTTAAAGCCTTTTGAGATGCTTCCCTTTAGAAAAGCAAATCAAAGAACTGTGCTTGCTGCTACAGAGCAGCTCAAACACCATAATGCACCTTGGAGATCTCATAACTCCTGCTAAAGAAAGGTTCCATATTAGCCTGAGCTTCTTCTTCTGCCTTTCAGAAGCTTGTCCCACATAGGATTCATAGAGTTAGAGCTATAAACAGCCTTCATGGTTCCTTGACTCCAACCCAAACCCTTTATAGTTAAAGGAGTTGTGAACCACAGAGATCCTCAGTATCAGAGAAGTGACTTGTCCAAGGTCCTAGAGGTAAAAAATGGTGAGTCAGAATCTGAACCAAGGTCCTTTGACTCCATATTCTGGCACTTTCCATGGCACCCTACTGCCTACCAATGACAGAAACAAATGTCCAACACATACCAAAATATTCATAGAAGCATTTTGTGGTAGCAAAGAAATGGGGGGAAACTGGGTGTTTATCTATTGGGTAATGGCTATTCAAATTGTGATATATGAATATAATTTGAATATTACTGCCCCATAAGAAACAACAAATATGAGGAATTCTGAAAAACATGGGAAGATTTGTGTGAACTAATGCAGAGTGAGATAGAACCAGAAGAATGATATACACAATGACTATGACAATATAAAATAAAAAGTCTCTAAAAGAAAGCCAAACTCTGAAACCTTTTCCCTGAGACTCTAATTAATCTTTATATGACAAATCATTCTTTTCTTTGTGTTTACTTCTTTGTCTTCTTTCACTTCATAGTATCTCTTCATTGTGTCTGGCATTTTCTTCCGTTTACTCATATTGCCAACATCAGTACCTGGAATTCGGATTTGTGTTTGGGTCAGGTTCTAATCCCTCCCCTACTCTTGGCAAGCCCCACGTAGTCCTACCTGTGGTGGCTAAGACTGGGACCCACTTTCTGCAGGGAGTCCTACATTTTTTACTTATCCTCCACTGTCTCCCTATTAGACTCCGAGCTCCTGCCTTTTGCCTTTCTTTGAATCCCTAGTGCTTAGCACAGTGCCTGGCACATGGTAGATGTTAATAATAATTAGTAGATGTTAATAATAAACATAAGTGTTTATTAACTGACCAACTGATTTATCTATGTTTTTGCCTTGGTTCTTTCTCCATGCACGGTTCTGTACTCCAGTTTGGCTAAATTGCTTGCCAGGATTTTGACAAGCCTCATGTTTCGTTTATTGTGTTGGTAGCAGATTTCCTCCAAGAGAGCAAATGCTTCCCAGGTGTTGCCTTGTCCCTTTCTCCTGCTGTAGTTCCTGTTGTGATTCAGGTGTGATCTGCCTTGGCACTGGACTGGGCTGGTCTATTTATATTGTTCAGGCTTCCAGGGTTCTGAATAACACAATACCTGCCTGGATATGAATTTGGGTACAGGCTACCTGAGCATTTGTTTGTCTACATCTCCTGCAATGGCTGGGGTATGGAAGATCTGGACCCTGTTCTAGATACTGATGTAGCCCCACTTCTTACAGTGAGATGAGGCTGCTTGTCCTCTTTGCCTTCCACCTACACTGGCTTATCTCAGCTCAGAGTTTCTGCAGAATTCTGTACAGTCCTAGATTGCATGAAGAGGCTTGATTTTTTTTTCTATCAGTGTTCCTTTCTGTGCATTTTTAGAGTTTTGCTGGGGTATTTGTGGCAGATCTGGGCTCCTTGAGCTCTTAACATACTTCCATCCTCCCACAATTCCCCAAATTTAATTCAACTTATCCCTTCCACATCACAGAAGGTTAGGGAAATAGCATCCTTGTCTGCCTACCCCCAAGCTTCCCCTCCCCCCACAACTGGCCCTCCCTTAATATTAGAGAAGTCTGAATTTTTTTCTTTTTCTTTTATGAGGTGTTTCTAGGACCTTATTATAAGATCTGGATTAAGTTTTGGATGTTTCTGTATAACTTTTTACTTGATAAAAGGAACAATGGAGAAGGAGCAAAGAGAAGTAGTTCCAGAAATAACCATAACATAAAACCAAAAGGCATCAATAAATTTAAAAAAAAATCCTGTCAGGTCACATAAGCTCTCTTTCCCATATACCACAGCATAGCCTTTTGAAATTTATATTTAGGTTCCTCAGTTAGGGGGATGCTAGTGAAGGAAGCACAGATCTCTCTTGGAGGAATCTCTTTACTATTTGCCTTTGTTCGTCGCTTCCCACTACTCTCCTACACAATTCTTTCCCCACTAAACTGGTTTACTTATTGCTCCCTGAACATACCTTTCTAATGTCTGCCTTTGCAGTTTGGGTCACACACACCATTCATGCCCCACACCTGGTCAGAATGCAGTCCCCACTGCTCTCTGCCTAACTGTTCACATCTTTACATAGCAGATTAAGGTTTATAGAATGCTTTTCCCTGGAGTAGGTGAGGTAAGTAGTATAATCCTTATCATGCCCATTTTACAGGGGAAGAAACTTGCTCAGTAAATAAATGACAAAGCAAGTTGGTTCTTTGGAGTCCAAGGCCAACATTCTTTCCCTACTTCCTGAAGCCCACCTCCTCCATGAAGTTCCATGATCACTCCAGACCATAATAAACTCCCAGAAACTAGGGGAGGTTTCACTTTGTGTATTTGTATCTGCAGTACCTGGTGCAATGCCAGGGATATAATAGGCACTTAATAAAAGCTTGTTAATTGATTATCTCTTCCCTATTCTGAATTCTTATGTTACACATGATCTTTACTGGTCAAAAGAGGGTGTTTGCATGGTAAGAGGGAAGGATAAGCTATGGATAGCACAAATACTCTAGCAGTGCCCCCAAAATGACAGAGGAACACCCTCTGATGTATGAGATGGACCACTATTGGGGTGGCTAGGTGATGCAGTGAATAGAGCACCAGCCCTGGAGTCAGGAGGACCTGAGTTCAAATGTGACTTCATACACTTAACACAAAAACAAGCCATGTGACCCTGGGCAAGTCACTTAACCCCAATTGTCCTGTCTTCCCCTCTCCAAAAAAAAAAAAAAAGAAAAGAAAAAGAGATGGACCACCATGGCAAACACAGTGTAGGTAAGTGTAGATAAGGAAGGATACGCGGGATTGGTATAATTGGAGGGAGGGCATAATTCAATGAACTCACATTTCCCCTGAAGTAATTAAAATAATAACTGACTTTCAGAAGGGAATAAGCATTTATATAGTGCCTACCAAGCCACACACACTATGCTAAGCACTTTATAAGTATCATGTCATTTGATTCCCACAAGGACCCCTGGAAGGCAGGTGCTTTTAGGATCTAAATCTTACAATTCAGGAAACTAAGGCAGACATGAATTAAATAACTTCTCCAGGATCACACAGATAGTAAGTTTCTGAGGCAGGATTTGAACTCAGGTGTTCCTAACTCCAACTCCAGCACTTTATCTACCATGCCACTAAGTTGCCTCAACTAATTACAATAATAACTGACTTTTATATAGTGTTTTCAAAATTGCAAAGGGCTTCATGCTTATCTCATTTGGTCTTAAGAACAACACTGTGATAAGGAAGATAACATAGGTACAAGTATCTCCATTTTACAGATGAGAAAACTGTCAGTACTTAAGGACTCCAAATTGCCCATTGCTAATGATGGTGTCACCAGATTAACCCTAAAAGAAAAAAAGTTCTGAGAGGCCCCTCAAATCCTTAAGGAGGATAGCTGACTAAGTGGTAAGGCGTCCACATCCATGCAGATACATGCCTATCTGCTTCCTATCAGTTATGATTTATTTGCCAAACTGATGAGCCCTAAATAATTTAACCATGGTCTGGATAATGACAAAAATAGTCTGCCATATAACAGTCAGGTTCATTTCTGGAATCAATTCAAACAAATCTTTTATTTTTCTTGTCATTGAACAAAGATGTATTTCTCTTATTTATTAAGAAAATATGCATTATTAATACAACACCAAAAAGGTTTCCCTAAACCGCAGACCTCAACGGTGAGTCAATAAGAGATTTGTTTTTTCCTTTTACTAAAGACTTGCCTGAGAGACAGCCTAGTTTAATGAATAGAATTCTGACATTCAGGCAGAAAGATCCAGGTCCAAATCTTGCTCTGATACTAGTTCTGTCACCAGGGGTAAGTCATTTAATTTTTTCTCTGGGACAGATCTTTGACAAGTACTATTGATTGGATGCCTTGTTTGGGCTTCTCAGAGCCTTCTACCCTTAGCACTTTGAACTTACTCATCCCCACCTTTATAGTCTCAGCTCCATCCCTGAGTCTAAGACCATACCCTGGCTCTAGGCAGGGGGAATAGAAGGATTCTTCAATGAGTAATTTACTGGTTCAGAAATGACTGAGTTATATGTCTGGAAATTCTTGTTTCCCCTTCAAACTAGAGTACCAAAGGCTATATATGGGAGGAAATAAGTCATTCCTCATGAATGAAGAGAATCCTCATCTCTACTCAGACCATTTTTCCAATCTACATACTCCTCTTGCCACTTCCACTTCTTTCTCTAAGAATGGTAATAAAAGCACCACTACCACTGCCTGGTGAAAGTCCTTGGAGATGGCTATGTTGTTCTATTCACCATCTTTGTGACTTCCGAGACCATAGCTACCTTCCTTGGCCACGAGTCCCTTATATATATATATTGTCTTCTCCATTAGAATATAAAATCTTTGAGGACAGGAAGTGTTTCGCTTTTGTATTTTTATTCATAACACTTAGTATGGTGCTTGATACACAGTATGTGCTTAAAAATACTGCCCTTTCTAGGAATTCACTGCCTTAGCAACTGAGTTCCTAATTTTCTTGTTTCTGGGTTGCAGGCTTATATTCAGTTAACTGGCCCCTTTCTCAGCCTAGGGCTAAACCTTGAAAACAGGAGGAGACAAACTTTTATACATTAAAAACAATGAATCAAATGAGATCAATTAATTAAAAGGAAACAATACAACATTAGTCAATCTGATTTCTAATTGGAGGAAAAGTTAGGGACTTTCCAAATTGGAAGAGGGGGAAGCAAACATGTGCAATTCCCTGAATACGGAGAAAGAGATGTCCCATTCCCCCCAAGCATCTGTGAACAATCAAAGGAACAAAATAACTGATTGATCAGTACAAGGCCAGTTTTCAGATAAGACATATGGGGTTTCTTAAGATGTACAATCTTTAGAAAACTCCTTACATCAATCTTTGGATCTGACTGAGCTAACTGATACTAGGTCCTTAGTTAAGGGTCTCTAAGCAGCAGGTAGAGGTGTTCCAGCTTCCCAGCCAGGTAGTGCTAGGTTCAAGCAATGCAATATGTTTTCCTCCCAATTCCCATAATTGAATAAAGTTTTTTTCACAAGACAGAAGTTGGAAGGATGACAAGATAAAAATTTTGATTATCCTCACAATTCAATGTCCATGTTTGTTTTTGTTCTTCTGTCTTGCCCTTCCATACTTGAAGACCTACAGGTTCCAGATCTTCCAGATGAATTCTAGAATTTGTGGCCAGTTTGATCCCTTGATACTACAACTGTGTTCATCTGACCCCTTTGTTCTGACCTCAGTGGCTTACATCAGCTCAGATCCTGGCATCTATTGCTGGTCTCTTGCATGACTAACATTTGCTATTTGTCAATCCCTACTCCCACCCCCCAGATCTAGGAAGTTTTGGGTCCTAGTTATGTCCTTGGTCCTAGTTACTTACCTTTTGCTTGCTGCTGACATTTCACAATTACAATTTATCCTCTATGCACCCAAAACATCCTTAAATTTAAAACTATCACTGACCTGCCAAATGCTATTTATAATTCTTGACTTGGGGAGCAGACTGGGACTTGGAACAGTATCTTTCCACCAAAATCAGTTACCTGGTAGAAGAAATCTTAAGTTTTCATTTTGACCATTGCTGGCACTTTCTGTGTGTACTTGCTCAACACTGGGGCCAATTAATTTATTTAAAGCTGAGGGAAAATTAAATCTTGACTCTATCTCAGATAATTACTATGAATCTGCCAGTTTAATCATCTGTGTGCACCCAGTGATTTTAGCAAAGGGCCCTTGGCCTTCGATGGCCTTCTGAGGCAAGAACAGCCTAAACTGAGTGAAGCAAGGGTTTAATTATCAAGTTATCATTATGTTATTACTTTCTCTTAATTATCAAGATAAAGAAACTGATTTGTGAGTGTCCAAAAGGGAGGGAGACAAAGGCAAGAGGAAAAGAGGAGATCATGCCTGATTTGGCTCTCAGTTCCAATGTAATTTAAATTTCACTCCCTAGGTAGTCACACTCCAGTTACTTAAAACTTGAAATTCATCTACTTCAAAAAAACTTCCTATGATTAATCAGAGCTCTCCTGAAGTGCTAATAACCCTTTCACAAATACCATGTCCTTATAATATGTTTCTATCAATCAACCAACAGATGTTATGCTAGGTTCTGGGGATACAAACACAAAAATGAAGCTTTCCCTGCCCTCAGAGAGTTTATATTCTATCAGTGAAAGCAACAGGTACACATAAATATTTGTCAAATATATACAAATTAAATACAAATGGGATAAGAAAATGCCACAGAGGAGGTAGTTCTTGAGATGAGCTTTGAATAAAGCTAGTGGTTCTAAGAAGCAGAAGCAAGGATGGAAAGGAATGTATGAGTGCACTTGAAGAAAGAATCAGATTTTGAACCAAAGGACTTCATGTCAGATCTAGACTCTGTCACTTATTGCTTGTGTGATTCTGAGTAAGTCACTTAATTTCCATGGGTAACTAGATGGTCCAATGTCAGATGGGTAAGGAAGTTGACAGAATGTTGGTGCTGGAGTTAGGAAGACTTGAGTTCAAATCCTGCCTCAGACACTTACTAGCTATGTCACCCTTCACTTTGACCTCTGTCTACCTCAGTTTTCTTAACTGTATAATGGGAAGAATAATAACACTTATCTCCAAGAACTGAGTATCAAATGAGATAATATTTATAAAGCACTCAGCACAGAACACAGGAGGTGCTCAATAAATGCTTGTTTCCTTCCTTCTTTCCCCTCCTAGGCTCCAGTTTCCTCTGTAGGACAAAACGATCTGGCTAGATCAGAGAGCTTCCAAGGACCTTTGTGATTTTATAAAGGGAGGGGGTACCCAAGCAAGCTAGTTTTGTTGGACTATAAAGTGCATGAAGTGGAGTTTGACTTATCTGTCCCATGTAAATTCACCTCCCTCATTTTCTCTGAAGGTAGAGCAGCGTGGGAGAAAAACCCCCATCCTTGGAGACAGATAACCTAGGCTAGCGCCCCGTTACTGATGAGTTCTGGTGTGATCCTGAATGAATCCATCTCTTGGAGGCTGTTTCCTCATTTACAAAATAGGAATAATAATATTTGCTTTTACCTGAATGTGGTACATAAATTTGAGTTATTTTCATTATTGTTTCTCTTATTTGCCTCTTTCTAATTGTAAACCTCCTGAAGAGGAATCATGCCTTCTTATTCTTTAATAAATGTATATAATAACATTATTCCAGTGTAAATTATCAGTCATTTAATCAGTAAATATTGCTTGAATGTCTCATAGGTGCTCAGAACCATTCTAGGAACTGTGGGGATACAATAGGAGTAAGTATAAGACCTTGTTAATGCTCTCAAGAGCTTGCTGAATCTAGTTGGACTAAATTCAGTTTAACTCAATATGTGTTTCTTGAGTATCTATTGTGTGCAGGGCACTCTTTTAGTCATTGGGGAAGATAAAAGTTCAGATAAGCTTTAGTTTTGGCCCTCCTGGAATTTATAATCTATTTGGGGAGAGAAGATTTATACATACAAAGATATTAAAAAGCAATTAAGTGTTAAACTGTGTGGAACTATTACTTCTGTCATATAGAGAAGGAGAAATCAGTGTGGCATAGGACCTTGCAGCTAGTTCAGTCTCCTCATTTTACAGCTACGGATGTTGAGACCCAGAAAGGAGAGGTGAGCTGCCCAATGTCACATAGCCGTCTAATACCAGAGCCAACCTGATGAGCTTTCCACTTTTGAGGCTGGGGAGTTGGGGAAAACATTTCAGAGGAAATAAGACTTGAGCTAAAGAACTCTTGTGAAGGAAGAGTGAGATTTGAATAAATTCTGGTCAAGTTCTGCAAGCCCCTAGAGGACCATACAATTATATATGCAAAACTGCAATTTCTTGTTTGTCTCCAGTGACCCTTGCTAGCTCTATTTTTTGTTCTCTTTTTTAAAGGAACTAGATGGTCAGTGCTGAACGGACAGCTCCTCAGGATCTCAAAGCACCCCAGGGAAAAGTGCAGACTAAAAAAATGTTAAAAACAAAACAAAACAAGAAACAAAACCAACAACCACCTTATAAGCATAATGTCTCTAATTAGAAAATAAAACCGGAAGAAAAATGGGTATGCCCTTTTGGGGGCTGCTAGATGGAACAAAATTGAGTTGCAGCTTTATGTCCTTAGAAATAATTTGTATCTGTACCATCTACTAGATTTTCAATCTGTTGCTATAGTTATTATAAATGAATTTCATCCCCAAATTAGGACACTAATTTGCCTTCCAATGCCTTTTGCTTCTTCACAGATACATACTTCATATATGCAGCCTTCACTCTTTGTCCAAGAGTGTCAAATATTTTATTATAAAAACAACAACAACAATAATACCTCAGTGCTTTTTCAGGAAATTGGTGTAGTGGAATGTTATGTTTCGAATCAAAGGACGATTCTCCACTTGCTACTCTAATGTAAGTCATGTAATCTCTCTAAGCCTTATTTCCCTCATATGTACAATGAGAGAGCTGACAATCAGGCATATATTGTCAAGAAGTTAAAGACAGAAAGAATGTATTCATGCATACAAAAGTATGTAAAGCAACACTTTTGTTATAACAAAGAACTAAAGGGGCAGCTAGGTGGCACAGTGAATAGAGCACTGGCCTTAGAGTCAGGAGTACCTGAATTCAAATCCAACCTCAGACACTTAACACTAACTAGCTGTGTGACATTGGGGAAGTCACTTAACCCCAACTGCCCTGCCTCCCTCCCTCCAAAAAGACAAAAAACAAAAACAAAGAACTAAAAAAAATGAGTGCCTGTAAACTGAAGAATGGCTGAACACATTATGATACATAATGAAATATTAGTGTGCCATAAGAAATGATGAATATATTAGACTCAGAGGAGCTTGGGAAAGCTTGAAGTGATGATGGATGAATTAAGTAGAACCAGGACAATAATTTACATTGTTTCCACAAAAATGTAAGGGGAAACAATCCTGAAACAGTTCAGCACTCTGATCAAAGTAGTGAACAATCATGAATTCATAAGATGGATGATGAAATATTCTTCTTACTGCTTGGTAGGAAACATGATGAACTAGAGAAAAATGATGGAGAAAACACAAAGAGATGTGTTTTCAGGCATGACTGATGTGTTGATTTGCTTTGTTTTTCTGAACTTATTTTATTATAAGAAAGGGAAGGGGATGCTAGGTGGCACAGTGAATAGAGCACCAGTGCTGGAGTCAGGAGTACCTGAGTTCAAATCCGGCCTCAGACACTTAACACAAAAAACTAGCCGTGTGACCGTGAGCAAGTCACTTAACCCCAACTGCCCTCCAAAAAAAAAAAAGCAAAAAATAAGAAAGGGAGGACTTATTTGTAGGTGGGGTGATCATGAAGAGTTAGTAAGAGGTGATAGAGATAATAAAAGTATTTTTTAAAATAAAAACCACCAATAAAACATTAAAAACACACAGAAGAAAACCAAAACAAGTTCAGAAGAAGGCAGAGTAATTTTGTTACTATACTGTTAAATTTTACATATGCATTTAAAAAAAATAATGAACTATTCCTAACAGAAGTTCATGGTTAGTTAGTTAGTTTTGTCCTTCTTTGTATGTTGAAATGTTTGTATTAATAACAGTTCATAATAAATGAGAAAAATTTAGCCATGAGAAGACATGACTGGATTAATTTAAGATTTCTTCTAGCTCTAAATCTATGATTCTATAACTCTATTGACACAGATCACATAACTCCTTTGTGATTTAGCAAGTCTTGGAGAGTTATTGTGGGTGTAAAATTTACCACCATGCATCCATTTGGTGGTGAGCCCCTCTACTCCTTGAGGCAGGTCTTTGCACAATAGATATAATCAGGCCCATATATGAAGGCTCAATTCTATGTCTGGTTGATTGTCCATCTGCAGTTTGTTTAATACATATACTGAAAAACCAGCTCTATGGGCTGTATCTTCAAATTTATATCTCCAGTCCAGACATCATCTTGTCTAGACTTTATTCATCCACTTAATTCTTCCTGTGTGGATAGCTGGACTGAACTCTTTTGAACAATTATGGATCTTATTATTAAGCAAGCTCTGAAACGTTTCAAAACTTGATAATGCAGTCCATAAAATGTTGTCCACAAAGAAATATATGGAGGACCTCACCAACTATGAGGAACCCCTCTTCTAACTGAAATCTGCACATATCTTCCATGACAATGGCAAACATTTTGGTGAGTATACATGTCCCTTGTTAAGGCATTCCTTTATATTAGCAATCAGAGCAACATCAAACAAAATTGCCTTCATTGCTATACTTATCAAGGAATCTTGTATATTTTAATACAAACATTGGAGACAACCTATTAGAGGAGATCTGTTAAGACAGCATTCTGTTCTACTGAATCAAATCATTTTCTAAAGACAATAAAGAATAAACACAACAGGTCATGCATATTCTGCACCAGTCAGTAAATTGTATGACTGTAAAAATGTGATTTACTATAGAATATTATTTGTGAAAGCCTCCTTTTTCCTTTCTCCTATTTTGAGGTACTTGTACATACTATGAAATAAGGTTGGGGTTTTCAGGGGAAAAATCAAGAGTTAAGAACCTAAAACTTAGGCTCCACACATACAAACTCAAATGTAGATTTAAAAAGTCAATAAAAATGAACTTTTTCCATTCAAGGTCTGAGAGTTTTAGTTTTTTGGGGGAAAAAGTCAATTATCTTTGGCACAGCCTTCCAGCTGATTCCCAGCTACTGTTCCCAGGGATAAAATCTTCACTACCAAATGTATTAGCTGGCATCATTTAAACCCATTAATGCCAAGTAGTAAGTAAGGAACTATTTAATATTACCTGACGCCCCTCTGGGAGTATGAACATAGAAAAAGCCTGATGGTCAATGTACTAAAGAGAAACTAAAAGCAAAATAAGTTCTTTTCTTTCTCACTCTCACTTGGAATTGCGGATTCAAGCTGGAATTTTTCAAATTATATTTAATTTTATAAGGGCAGGAGAGGAATCCAAACATTCAGCTTCACTTGATCTCTTCATAATTGTTGATCACAAGGATGAAGGTCTGATTTAGAACTTTGCATTTGGTGGAGCATCAGAAGTGGGCAAATGTTACTCTGATTTTCATAAAAGAGGGAAAAGGTAGATCCTGGAAACTATAGAACTATAAACTTAATACTGATTTCTGGAAAATTCTAGACTAGATGAGTAAACAGATGATTTGCGAGCACTTAGGAAAAAAGTAATGATCACAAGAAGCCAGAATGCATTCACAAACACAAATTAAGGCAATGTGACTTCACTTGCTGTTTTTTTTAGCAGCACTAATAGGCTGGTAGATGAAGGGAGTGTCTTTTGATATAGAGTACCCTAATTTCAGCCAGACGTTTGATAAAATCATTAAAAGTACCATTGGTAGGCAAGATGGAGAAATGAGGGGGTGGATTATAGTACAGTCAGGTAAAGTCAGAGCAGTTTCAAAAAGCAGCTATTTCATCCAAGTTAGCTTGGAGGGAGGTCTCATGGCATGATACAAAACTCTGGGCATAGTTTCTTCTTGCTTAACACTTTACCAATGAATTGAATTAAGACACAAGATATACTTAGTTTACAGAGGATAGAGTAGGAAGAAATAGCTAATACGATGGAAGAAAGAAATAAGATTCGGGGTGGCTAGGTAGCACAGTGAATAGAGCACCAGCCCTGGAGTCAGGAGGACCTGAGTTCAAATCTGAACTCAGACACTTAACACTTGCTACCCGTGTAACCTTGGGCAAGTCACTTACCCCCAATTGCCCTAAAAAAAAAAAAGGAAGAAATAAGATTCAGAAAGGTCTTGGCATGCTAGAATGATGAACTGAAACTAAACAGATGTAGAAGGAATAGAATTAGTCATGTTTCCAGATATTAGAACTAGGAAATTATGAGGAGGCATACTTCAATACAATATAAATATAAAATTCCAGTAACTAAAATTTTTTAATAGTGACTGATGTGGTCTGGGATGCTTTTGTCTGTAACCTCAGTTTGTAAAATCTCCCTTGTGTTCAGGTACCTATGTATGTAACATCAGTTTGTAACAAGCCTGTGCAATTAAGTTGTAAAAGTCACACTTTCCCCCAGCCATAAAGGGATCTATCTCTAGGCTCTGCTCTTTGCAGGTTCCCTTAACTTTTTCCTGCCTACTGCAAAGTGTAAAACTTTATAACTCTACCTTAGGTCTCTGCACTTTGCAGATTCCCTTATTTCTCATGCCTGCTGCTAAGTCAGCATAACAATAAACTTTGTAACTTTGCCAAAAGACAGCTTGGATCCTGTGAAATTCTTTCCAGACAAGAACCCTCAAGGGATTTATGTAAGATCCCTCAGACACCCATCTCTCCCAAACTTCTTCATTTTGGTGACCCAGATGGGACTTCTCTCACTAAACCTCTTCAGTGACTACCTTGAAATGCAGGGAGTTTTCCATCAGTGAAAGTGTCCAAGCATATATTCATGACTACCACTCAATTATAGGGTGGGAGATTGGACCTCTCAGTTAATTTTTTTAAACCTATGATATGTCTTCAGAGCTTCTCTATACTCTCCTTTTTCTTTACCTGTGAGCTTGTGGTGACTAAAACAGGATCTTTGTTCTATTCCAAATTATTCCACTTCTTTTTGTCATTTCATCACAAAATGGGATCTGGTTGTTTTTATACTCATCTAAATGCCAGCTTAGTCAGACATTATAACCCAAGAGTTGAGAATGTGATGCTATCATATTCTACAACTTGGGAAACCACTCCTGCAGTTGCAATTGGCTTCTACCCAATTTACTTTGTTCTTAGGCCTTTCATCAAAATGTTTCTCTGATGTTTATGTCTAGGACTGGTTGACTCTCTCTTGATATTCTCTCAAGTCAGATTTCAAACACAAGCAAACTTCAAAGATCTCTTTGAGGCTTTACATTTAAAGGGAGAAAGAGAAAAGTATCAAATAAATTCAACATAATCTCCTCCCCATAAAATGATAAGTCTCTTTTGTAAGCTTGCTATACAAATGGCTCCTGATCACTGTTTTTCTCCTTTTTTTATTAAAAAATTTTCAATTAACAAGCACTTATTTTTATCTTTTCGCACCTCCCCTCTCCTGAAACAAAAAAAAGAAAAAGAAAATCCTCATAATTTCTGTCAGATGGGTAGAATTCTTCACCATCAGTCCTTTTGTAATAGCCAGGAAACAGTTAAGTAATACTTTATGAAATTAGAAACCAGCCAAGATTCTGTACTCCTGAGCTAGATGCTGATTCTTTCAGACTGGCATGAGAAGGACAGCCGCCAGCTGGCTAATAAAAGCTCCTAAAACTTTTTATTTGAACTTTGTGATCACTCTGTTAAGACTTGCCATTTCACTTTGGGATCATGGTTGGGGCATCGTGCTGATAATAGTTCTTTCAAAGATGTTCGTTTTATACTATTGTCATTACTGTGAAAATTGTTAGCTGGTTATGATCACTTTGCATCAGTTCATGCAAGTCTCCCCAGGTTTTTCTGAAATTATCCCTTTTGTAATTTCTTGTAATACAATAGTATTCTGTAGCCATTCTGGCAGCCATTCTGGAGGGCAATCTGGAACTATGCCCAAAGGGCTATAAATCACTGCATACCTTTTGACTCAGTAATACCACTTTTGGGGTTGTATCCCAAAGAGATTATAGAAGTGGGAAAAGGACCCATATGTACAAAAATAATTATTGCAGCTCTCTTTGTGGTGGAAAAAAACTGGAAACTTAGGAGAAGCCCATCAATTGGGGAATGGCTGAACAAGTTATGGTATATGAATGTAATGGAATACTATTGTGGTGTAAGAAATGGGAAGGAGATGAACTTCACATTTACCTGGAGAGGCTTATACAAATTGATGCTAAGTAAGAAGAGCAGAACCAGGAAAAATTTGTACACAGTCACAGATACATCATACGTGTGATGACCAACCTTGATAAACTGGACTCTTCTCAGCAGCACACAGTTAAAAGACAACTCTACAAGTCTCCAATGGAGGGAGATACCTACACTCAGAGAAAGATCTAGAAAGACCAGAGTTTAAAAGAAGACTGAAGCAACACATGATATTTTTCTTTTCCAGGTTTGGTTTTGTTTCTTTTTTTTTTCTTTTCCCATTATTCACTCCATTGGATACAATGCTTCTATACAACCAGACTATTGTATAATGTCAAAGTGTTTGCAGATCCCATACATGGTTGTACACCACCATGGGGAGGGGGGGAAGAGAAGAGAGGGGAGAAAATCTGAAACTCAAGTGATTCTATAAATGAATCTTATAAACTAAAAGTAAACAAGTCAATAAATTTAAAAAAATACAATAGTATTCTGCTACATTCATATACCATAATTTGTTCAGTCATTCCCCAATTGATGGGCACACCCTTAGTTTCTAGTTCTTTACATTAAAAAAAAGCCTTCTGTATAAATAATTTTGTATGTTTGGATCTTTTTTTGTCTTTCTTTGATCTCTTTAAGGTCTAGTGGTATCACTGTATCTAAGGGTACACACAGTTTAGTAACTTATCACTGTATTTTAACCCTGTTACAAAAAATGGAAAAAGTACTGAACCATAAGTCAGAAGACCTACACTCTTATGAAAATGAAAACATACTTATTTCCACTGGTGACTCTTTATGATCTCAAACAAGTCGCTTCAAGTTTTCTTAGTTTCTCTAGTTGTAAAATTGGGATGAGACTTGCACTTACTTCATGGAGTTGTTGTAAGGGTTAGCTGAGGCACGTTGAGGAAAGAATTTTACAAACCAGTTACAAAAAGTTCCACGAGGATAGATTATTAATTAAAATGGGTTGTATTTCTATCAGACTTAAGGATTTACAAGAGAGTCCCCCTCCTTAGATCACTTCTTGCTATTGTATTAATCTGTCTCCTACCTCACCTTCAGGATAAATCCACTTGTCACTCACTGCTTATTCAATTGTAGGCAGCCTAATCTGCCCTGGAATTAGGCTCTGAAGACTTGTGTGCTCTAACGTCCAGATCTTAGCAGAATATTGGCAGAATTTTCCAGGGCATTACAGCCTCTTGAATTAAAGCACCCTCCAAAGTTACCTAGAGATAAAGATTCCAGTTGAAGGAATAACAAACCAATCTGCCTACACCTGTGTCTATTCTGGAACATAAAGACTGTGATTGCCTTGTACTAGCTGTGTGACCTTAAGTCACCCTTTATAGTGCCTATTTTGGGTCTCCCTTTGGCTTCCAACTTCATCACTCTACTGAAACTACTTTCTCCAAAGTTAACAATGATATATCTTAATTGTCAGATCTAATAGCCTGTTCTTAGTCCTCTTCCTTCTTGACTTCTTGTCAGCACTTGACACTGTTGACCATCCTCTCCTCCCCTATGCTTCCTTCTCTCTGGTTCTTCACAACATTGTTGTTTCTCCTTCATTTTTGAAGAGGGCCAATGACCTTACAAGGTGATGCCTTGACTTGTGCATGGATTGGATTTAAGTGAGACAGATTTGCACAAAGTTGTCAACATCATTCTCTCTTCGAATCATTGAAGTCCAGTGGTGAGATAAAAGTCAAGATGATCAGCAATGGTCTAGCATGCAATGGATGACCTTGTCTTCTTTGTTGCCTGACCAAGCTCTAAGCACTCTATAGCACCTGCTTTAGACATTTAGCCATTTAACCTGCTTTGTGGCCACTGGAACAAATTATCGTTATCTACCTATTCTGCCAGATGAAGTCTTTTCACACGTGGAGTAGACATTCCCCTAACTCACCAATAGATCTGTGGCTTGTCAGTTACCCTCAACCTGGATTAGTCCATTTGTCAAGACAGTTTTACTGAGGTGTGACTGAGGGACATGCTATACCTTCTTGGAGTCACAGGTGAGAGCTGGATATCAGGTGAACTCCAAAGATTGATGAGCAGCCCTGAAAAGGCCTCACACCAGAGATTCTAGTCCTCCCTGAACATCCCATACATGACTCTCTCCTTGTCTTCCTTCTACTCGTCTGATGCTCTTTCTCTGTCTCCTTTGTTGTCTCATCATTCATATTGGGTTTCATGACTGTGGGTCTAATGCTCTGTTCTGGGACCTCTTGTTCCTCTATGTCACAGGCTCTTAACCCTTTTTATGTCATGGGTCCTTTTGATAGTGTGGTGATACCTATGAAAAACTTCTTAGAACAATGCTTTTAAACACATAAAATAAAGCAAAGGTACCCAATTATATTCAAATACAGTTACCAAAATATTATGACAATCAAGTCCACAGATATCAGACTAAGAACCCCTGCTCTGTACTATCTCACTTGGTGACCTCATTTTCTCCACAAATTCAATCATCATCTCCATGCAAATGAGTCTCAAACATTTTTAAAATATTTTTTATTTTTAAAAAATTTATCCCCAAGTCTAAAGCTGTATAAGTCTAGGATAAGATCATTCTCAGGACTCAGTCAAAACTGCCTTCAGTTCAATCAAACATCCACTTTGACTAATTTTTTTTTCCCATCATTGAACTAAATAGTTGTTTGACTGAATAGATTCTTTGTTCAAACATTCACAGAAAAAGTGTCAGAGATTCTATAGTCTCCCCTGTTCCTCATCCTGTAGGCTACATAAGACCTACATTTCAGGCTATAACTTGTAATTGCAGAAAAGTGAATGAGGGTGACTAAATTTAAGGCAGCATTGATTCTTCTTAGTCTTATTGATTCCTCCTTTGAAATGTCTCAAAATTTGTCCATCACCACCATTACCATCCTTGGCTGTGCCTTTATGACCTCATGCTTGGACTATTACAATGGCCTATAGTTTTTCCTCATTCAATTCATGCTGCAAAGGGATGAACTAAGAACATTTCATCAAAAACTTTCAGTGTGGCAGAAAGGTAGAGGATTATTAGGGTAGAGTGTATGGTTTTTCTGTTTCATGAGGGAGAATTCATTGGGGGAGAAGGGAAGACTCCAAGAAATGAGAGTAATATAAAGCTGAAAGGCATCAATTTTTTTTAAGAGGAAAAAAAAGAACCTAGTATTGCTTAGTAAATAAAACGGAAACTTTTCAGTCTGGCATTCAAGGCTTTTCTTTTTTTAATACATTTTTTAAAATTTGTTTTCTTGTTTACATCATTCATTTCCATGAGATTTTTGAGTTACAAATTTTCTCCCCGTCTTTCCCCTACCCCCAAACCCAAAACAGTGATTCTACTGTAAAACCCCTCCCCCGATCTGCTCTCTTTTGTGCCCTCCTCCAACACCCCTCTAA
>CM053599.1:191172129-191188607 GCA_028646575.1 Pseudocheirus occidentalis
ACCCAACCACCACTTCCGGTCCCACCAAACTCTGACATCAGCTGACCAAAAGGCATCTTGGTACCCCATGGAGTACTGGCTGGCTTCTCATCAACTTCTTTAATGTAGGCAGAAAAAACTCTGCATTTGAAGTCACAAGATCCAGCAGCCAGCAAAACATTGTTGGGGTGCCAGTCCAAACTCAGGACGGTAGAACGAATTGGCTTTTTTATGTGTTTGCTCACCCACCAGTCATTTTCAGACTCAAAGTAGCACACAGAAATCAGTCGAGCTCCACTACCCACGGCAAATTTATTCTCCAGGGGAGACCATTTCACAAAGGTGGCTGCTCGGTTAATCCTCAGGATCACGAGGGTTGGTTTCCAGATGCCATCTTTCTGACTCCAGACATGGGCATTACGGTCTGCACCACAAGTTACACTTCGATCGCTCTTGGGAGCCCAGTCAATACCTGTGATGTGTCCATTGTGTTCCTTCAGTTCATGGGCTTTAACCCACTGGTTCCCATTCTTCTTGTAAATGTGGACTTCATGATTATTAGAGCTAAGGGCAATTTGAGTACGGTCTCTGTTCCAAGCATGGCAGGTGATTGGCTCTAGTAAAAACTGATGTAAGGACATTATTCTTAGTGTTTTCAAAAGGGAAAAAGCTGGGGTGGGGAGGGTGCGGAGGGGTCCCGGAGCGGAGGATTCGCGGACTCTACTCAGTCCACGCGAATAAGCTCTGGCGGGCGGCGGGAGGAAGACCGGGAGGGAGCGGCTGACAGGGATCCCGGAAATGGGCACCTCTTTTCTAATATTTTCCTCTAGAACCTTCTTTCCACTTATTAAAATAATTAACTGGGACGGCTAGGTGGCGCAGTGAATAGAAGACCAGCCCTGGAGTCAGGAGGACCTAAGTTCAAATCCGACTTAAGACACATGATGTTTACTAGCTGTGTGACACTGGGCAAGTTACTTAATCCCAATTACCTTGCCTTACACCCTCCAAAAAGAAAAAAAATTAACCCTTTAAAAAACCCTTTCTTCCGCGAATTTTTGTGCCCAAGCTATGTTTTTCTTTGAGATTTTGTGTGTTTCAGAGTCATTCTTGGGTTTGTGTCTTAAAGATTCCTGTCACCATAATAACTTTTTTTTTGGTGGGATTCTTTTGTTGTTTGCTCTTCCTCTCAGCCTACTTCTTGAATTCACTTAGAGTTGGGCTCTGCTACGCTTCTGAAAGGAAGGTCTGGGATGGTTCTGTTACTACTTTCTTGGGGTATTGAGGGAGAGTATTGAGGATCTCAGGGACAAACTTTCAGTGCTCCCAAAGTGATATGATCCAGGGCAAAGTCTAATTCTTCTCCCCTTGGTCCGAGTTCTGTAAGTTCCTGGCCTGGGTTTGGATCTGAGCAATAGTAGACTGATATTGAACTCAGTCTAATCATCCAATCTTGGAATGCTTTGTTGGTTCAGAACAACAGAACTGAAGGCTCCCCTTTTGGTCTGGAATTCCTGACCTGGTTATTCTGCATCAAGCTCGTTTAGGAGGTGGAACTGTTCCTGAGGTCTGAGCCACACCCCTAATGCTTGCTTCTGATCTTACTCCTCACTCCATATGCAGTCTAGGGTCTGCGGTTGGTCCTTCTCCTGGAAACCCACCCCTGAGCACAGGTTTGCTTTGGATCCATGGCCTAGAATTGGGTAGTGGTCAACAGCTCAACAAAGCTGCTAAATGGCACCTTGATGTCCTGTTATAAGTCTGAGACCTTTTCTTCTTTTCCTGGTGCAGACCCTCTCCCTGTGCCCTGAAGTGCTTCCTGTGCTGCATACTCTTGGCCAGACCCCTTCCTCAGTGTCTGTAGATCTCTCTGTTCTTTTCCCTATGCTGATTTAAACTAGAAAAATGACTCACTGTGACTCTTTCTTGGATTTCCCCATCAGGATTCCATCTGGCACATTTTAAAAAATCTGTTTGGAGGTTTTAGGTAGGGAAGCCTACTGTACTGTTTCCTTCTACTCCACTGTCTTGGCCCTACCTCCCAATAGTCTCCATCTGTCAGAAAAACCTCAGGTCATCCTCCTAATGGCTAGCCTGAAAAAGATTCATCTCTATTTTTAACCATGTATATAGTAATATATAGTATAGAAAGTGTAGTGATTAAAAAGTTAGTCTCAAAGTCAGGAAGACTTGGGTTTAAGATCTGCCTCTGACACTTACTGGTTTGTGATGCTGGGCAAGTCACTTAAACTCTTAGTGGAAGAGGTAACTCCCTAAGATTATAAATTGCAGAATAGGTGCCAATCTGTATTAGTAGAGGGAGTTCCCTATACCAGTGAAATCATAGGCTTGATTTTTAAAAATAATATATATATGTGTGTATACATGCACACACATATATACACACATATATGTATATACATATATTTACAGAATATTACTAGCTATGGCCCTGGGCATAGGCATGTTAAAATCATATTTATCTAGGATATCTCACAATAATGTTGTGACATTAAAACATGGAAGAAAATTGAGATGCTGATCGTGAGAATGAAACTATTGTACAGCTGACATGAAAATTCAAGGCTCTAAGCCCCAAGCCTCCACTTATCCCATTGAACTGAACTGTCTTCCTGCTCTATAACCATTTCGTGTATGTGTAATTTGGTGGAGGGGGCTCTAAGATTGAGGCAGCCCATCATACCAGATTCTTTCCCAATCCCAGGCACCTTCACATGAAATGAACAGTTGTTTCAAACAAGCCCCAGTATTTGGCCTCAGAATGGAATTCACTTATCTAATGAGAAGGGGAAAAATGGATTTCCCTATTTCAATTTCAAAAGAATGTTCTCAGTTCCTTAGGGTTATGGGAATTATGTTACCAGGGAATTAGGTCTTTTCTCCACCTCATTGTTTCTGTAACTGCCTCCCTTTTTTGCTCTGTTGGATCTCTCCCTCTCCCCCCACCTCCCTCCATCCCTCTCCCTCTCCATTCCTCCCTCTCTCTCTCTCTCTCTCTCTCTCTCTCTCTCTCTCTCTCTCCCTTTCTCCCTCTCTGTCTCTGTCTCTCTGTCTCTCTCTCTACCTCTCTGTCTCTCCCCCTCTCTGTCTCTCTGTCTCTGTCTCTGTCTCTCTCTGTCTCTCTTTCTCTCATATTCATTAGTGCCAACATTGGTGTAAGACAAGCAAGGTTTTGTGGAATGAATGAAAGAATGAATGAACAAATAAATAAGTAACCCTCCATGTGTTACCATGGAAACCATGACATCACAATAGGACCCTTAATGTCTGGCCTGTGGGAAGAAAGAGGATTAAAATTTCGTAGGAAAAAAAAGAATAAGAACAAGAAGAAGAGTGCAAGAAAAAAAAGAGAAATAAGCCCCAAACTGGGTTGCAGGGAAGTGCAGGGTGGTTGCCTGGCAACCAGTCCTGTAGAATAATGTCCTGTTGTATGAGATTGTTCCACCAAGTTGGAAGAGAATCTTAACAAAATCCATTCTCCAGCTGAGTCTTAGCCAGGCCTACTCAGGCTTTGTTTTCTCAGGTCTGGCGATCAGGTCTGGCGAGGGAGCTTATTAAAAAAAGATAGTCTGTTTCTGCTAATATTCTGCTAATAAAAAAGACAAGGGGAATTTAGTTTTTTTTTTTTTAATAAGTTCCCCTGGCTTCTGCCTTCCAACTTGTAGCTGGATCCAAAAGGCTTAGGAGGGTGGCTGGCTCACATGTGTGATAAGGTGGGTAGGGCGGTTAGCTGTTTCAGGCAGGATCTCCCAGGGTGGCTGTACCTTGGTGGGGTCACCATGCTTGAGGTTTTGTTTTTTTAGCATAGTCCATGTTCAGAAAATTGATTATTACAGTTTCTCTCAAGAGTAAGAAGACCCTGGGGAATCAATTCATACTAATCAAGTTTACAAGAGACAGGTTTATCAACATGAATTTCCATTTGCTGTTTTACAATGAGAGATGTACTTTACAGGCTAACTGATACCTGTCCATTTGTATAGGGCAACCCATTCCCAGCAGACAGGTCCACTTGGAGACCAGATTGTAGTTGAAAAGGTTGTTTGGTGAGCCAGAAATTAGGTAAAATAAAATTGTGTGTTATTGAAAAGATATTCACATCAAACTAATGCATGTCTGTCACCCCTTCATTAGGGAACACAGGATCATAGGCTTAGGGCTAGAAAGGACTTAGAGACCATCTTTGTCCAAATCCCTGACTTTTCAGATGAGAAAACTGAGGCCCAGGGAAACTGAGTGACATGTCCAAGGTTATATAGACAGTAAGTAGCAGCAGTGGTATTTGAAACGAGGTCCTCTGACTCCAAAGTCAGACCCACTGCCCTTTCCATTGTACTATACTGCCCCCATTGACTATGCAAATATTATAATCTTCTAGATTCTGGAGGATTCTAATTCTATGATTCTAGAGTCTAGAAGCAAAGCATCCTGTCTGCTGGATAGTGCTAGAGACATAATGGCTAGACTTGTTTCCCATAGCCCTCTTTTCAATATTCCATGCTAGTTGTCAGCATTATCATCAGCAACAAGTATTTATTGGTAGCAGTGTTCAAGAGTTTGAAGGGTTCTCAGTATAACAGGAATTAGATTTATTCTGCTTAGTCCCAGAGGGCAGAACGTAGCTAGGAGCAACAAACACAAACTGTGGAAGCAGATTTAAGCTTGATGTCAAGAAAAACTTCCTCACAGTTAGAGGCATAAAAAATGAATGGGTTCCCCTTCTCTAGAGTTCTTTAAGCAGAGACTGGGTGATCATTTGTTGGGAAAGATTGTAGAGAAGGAGTTCTTAAATTTTGGTGAGTCAAATATGATATGTGCCTGTAATCCCTGTTACTGAGGAGGCTGAGGCTGGTGGATTTCCTGACTTCAGAAAATCTGAGTGGTGGTAGAATTAAAATCAGTTGGGTATCTACACTAAATCGAGCTTACAGTCTAATTGAAAAACAGGATTAATTTTAAATAATATAAATAATGTAATAAAATAATAATAATATAAATAATAAAAATATAATAATAATATAAAGTAGTGTGTGCTAAGAGATGTAAATAGTAAAGGCTATAAATTCAAAAGAAGGAGAGTGATAGCCCACCTTCTTGTGATGCTGTCAGGTTTACAAAAGCCCTTTCTTCACAATAACCCTATAAAGAAAGCAATGCAAGTATCATTATTTCATTTTACAGATTAATATAATGAGGCTTCGATTGAGCGACTTATTCAGTCATACGGCCAGTAGTGTTGGGGCCAGGGTCTAAATGCTAGTCTTTTCTGATTTCAGTTTTCAGTGTTCTTTCCACCTTACCACACTAACACACCACGTCTCCATTCAGGAAGAAATCTGACTTGGATCATGGCACTCCAAAATCTTCATTCATTCCTTCTGATGTCACAGTTTTTAATTGTAGTTTCCCATATACTAAATTACATTCCAAACATTATAGTTTAGTAGAAAGAGCACCGGTCTTAAAGTCAAAAGACTAATATTTGAGACCTAGTCTGATGTTACCTTTGTAACTATAAGCATATTAGCTTCTTTGTTTGTCATCTGTAAAATGGGGATAATCATATTTGTACCACCTTCCCTAGAAAGATTTGTGGGTTTGTTGCTTTTGTTTTGTTCTTTGAGACTGAGTCTCTCCCTATCTCTCCCAGGCTGGAAGTACAGCAGCCCCTCAGGAGCCAATCCTACTACTAATTGGCATGGAAGCTTTGACCTGTAGCATTCCCAACCCAGGCCAGTTTGTCCTTCCTTTGGCAATCTGGCATCCTCACCCCTGCTCCTGGGAGCTCACCATATCAGTGCCAGACTTACTGCAGACCCTGGATCAGCTTTAGCATTGACTGAAGTTCAGAACTCCTTAGGTCAAACGATCTGCCAGCCTCAGCCTGACCCAAGTAGTGAGGATTACTGGTGTGCACCATCACACAGGACTCCTCAGAGAGTTGTGAGAAAAGCGTTTTGTAGACTTTGAGTCACTGTGTACATACGAACATAAATATGAACAAGGAATGGCAGTTGCAGGAACAGAAGAGTGTAGCTGGGGCCAAGCGTGAGAGATGAACTTTGGCTATTTCCAGCTTCATGTGGGCTAGAGTGGGAAGAATATTTAGTCAGGGCCAGTGCTGCAAAATATTCTGGCATAATCTTCAAACTGGTACACCTTTGCTGATATACATTTTTCTGCATTTGGGAGAAAGTTTGGGCACAAATGCTAAGTAAAGCTCAGAGGAATGATATATAACATAGTGGTTACAGTTATCTGGGCTCGTGCATTTTTTCCTTTCTGTTTCCATTGTGTATGTACCTGGCTGCCAATTACTTTTGGAATTGTCAGAAATATATTAGGTACATATATGTTCCCTGGAAATCTTTGTTGATCTGTGGTCTCTTCCTGTGCTACTCAGAGCACACCAAAGGGAGATAAAAGTAATAATGCCATGTGTCACAGATTCAGCCTGAGTTCTGCTTATCTGATATTCCTCTGCCGTGATCACTCTCCCCATCCCTAGAGAGGGTGCTCGACAGTGGGCTGTGGAACATGACGGATTGACAGCTTCTTAGTGACATTTAAGGAGGCTCCTTATTGTTATCAGCAACACCTTTACAAATCATAGTTTCGTGTGAGCTGCTTCTGGGGAAAGTTTTGTAAGTAACCAATTCCATCCAAGGTGAATACTTCCTAATAAAGTAATCTGCCCTTGGATGTCCTGCCTTTAACTGTCCTCTGTCCCTTAGCTTTACATTGACTTCATTTGAGGGGCTACAGTTCACTTTCTATATCATTAAGGGAATCTTTGTGTTGTTTCCTATAACCAGCTCTAGAGTCTAGGAATTGTTATTGGGGCTTAAGTGTCAGGTTAACTCCTTTCTTAGATCCTGACGTTGGCTTGAAAAGATTGGAATGTTTTAGTATTGAGTGTTGATTCCTGAAGATTCAGGGTCATAGAAGGATGAAGGAGGCCTGCATAAGATGACCCCTGGGGTTGAGAGCTGCTAGTTATATTGTCTGCCCTTTGCCATCACCGCATGCTGGTAGAGTTGTTAATAAGGTAGGGTCATGGCTGAATAGCACATTCGCTGACCTAAATCAGGTCAAAGGCTGGGCCTGGGATCTGTACAGTCTTTAATCCTATGGACCAAGAGCAGGGCTAAGCAATATCTGACAGGCCTAATGAAGGTAAAGGAATGGAATAAGAAAAACAAGGGGAGTTGTAGAGAATAAAAGAAATGGCAAAAAACAAAAGAGAAAAGAGAGCACATATGGCGAGGAGGGCTGAATTGCCAATAAGAGTTGTTACAGGTGACATTCTCTCTCCAGTGCCATATGTTACCTCCTCCTACGCTGGGTTAGAATGTGAATGGGTTGGTCAGCCCCAGAGAGACATCACGAAGGGAGGTTTGTAGTTAACCCAGTCGGACTTTTTAAAAGGAAAGATTTAATGACTACTTTTGGCATTGTGAACAAAGTAAAATTATGTTAAGGGGCAGCCCAGGGCATGTGAGATGTGATTATAATAAGATAATGAGACTGATGCTTAAAAAAAAAAACCAGGCATAATAGAACTTGTCTGTACAAATAAGAGAATTCTCCTTTTGAAGTACTCCCCTAGGGAGATACCTTTATTACAACTATACTCCCATTGTTCAAAATGCAATTGGGACAGCCTCTTTGGCAGCTGTCTTCAGAAATTGAGTAGTGACAGATTAGGATAAGAGTAATTCATTTTTAGAAAGAACCAAGAGCAATTCAAAGTTAAGTGGTAGGAGAAGATATATTGTCAATCTCTGGGAGAACATTAAGATGGTGGTGGTGGTGGTGGCAGTGGTGGCAGTGGTGGTGATGATGGTGGTGGTGGTGGCGGCGGCGGTGGTGGTGGCGGTGGTGGTGGTGGTGGTAGTAAGACACAATAGCTATGTATTGTGACATTTCCACAAGGGAAAAGTTCTAGCAATATCCTCGGTTGTGGTAGAATCATGGAAATAAGCACAAGCTTATTATTATCCCAGAGTGATGACTTTGAAGATGAAACTAGTCTGAATGTGTAAATACAGTACAATACAGTGAAAAGCATCTTAGCTCTGGAGTTAGAGCTCCTGGATTCAAGTCCCACTTCTGATGTGACCTACCTGTGTGACCTTGGGACTTAACTCTCCTTGGCCTTAGTTTCATCATCTATAAAATTGGGGGAAGGTGGTGGACTAGATATTTCTAAGAGACTTTCAGCTTCAGGTCTATGATCTTATGCATATGCTTGTTTAATAATCAATCGCACTATTTTATTATTCTACTTCACACATCTGAGGAGGAGTTTTACCCAGGAGGATTTAGCCAATCGATTTGACCAATGAGATGTAATGGCAAAGACAGGGACACAGACAAGAGTGTTGCATATGGGTGTGTTTGGGTGTAAAGAGGCTCAAAGGAGTGGTAGAGGTGTTTTCAGTGGTATGAAACACCTAGGTATTTTCTCGTTTCTGTGTGTGTGTGTGTGTGTGTGTGTGTGTGTATGTGTGTGTGTGTGTGTGTGTGTGTGTGTGTGTGTGTGGCTCGCCTAGCTGTCAGCTCCCTTGGGAGAAATTTGTCAGAAGTTTGGAAAATAGAATCCAAGGGAGAGGATTAAAGAGAAAAGGGAAGCACAGAGAGGCCACGCTGGACATACCAGAGGGACAAACTATATGAGATAAAGAATAGAATAACCAAGGATCCGGTACTTGGCAGTGCTAAATTGTCTGCCTTGGGATGTAGAATTCGGGGTAGAAAAGAATGTCAAAGTCTGAGTGACCACAGCCTCCCAGCAGATCAATAATGCCGAAAGCTGTTGGCTCCTGTCTGAGTGGGTGAGGGAATGAGAGCAGAGCTGCTCTTTGGTGCATAGGGAACCCGTATGCTGTGACGTCAGACCCTAGATGTCCCACGGTCGTGGCACTATGTGGACAGCAGAGATGTGTCGGAACCTAGAAGACTAAAGGAAGATTCTCAAGTTAGTACCAGGAGTTTCTGTGCAGGGGTGAAATGCCACAGAGCAAACGTGCCCTGCTCTGGATATGCAAAGGCCTCTGCTGCCAGTGCTGCTGAAGGATTCTTGAAATCCAAGGTAGGTATTTGAAAGGAGAGCTACGTTCAAGTGCAGGGGAGGTGAAAATGAACAACAAGGGAGAAACAGGCAACGTGGTGTTTGGGGAAGAGTGCGGGCTGAGGACGTCAGAGGACCTGGCTTCCAGGCTTGACTTGACTGGTTACATTCTGCCTGACCTTGGGCATATTTGTCACTTAACTACTATGAGAGTCACTTCTCTCTTCTGGAAAATGGGAGTGACACTCCTTGAACAATCTACCTTACAGGGTTGTTGTAAATGGGAGAATATTTTTGTTCCTTGCTGATAATAATTCTGTTTATTTTGTGTACAAAGATGATAGAACAGTGGAAAGAGCACTGAACCTCGAGTCGGAAGACCAGAGTTCAGACTTAGCCTCTGCCCAGTGCTAAACTGTGTAGTCTTGGGCAAATCATTCAACTTTCTGTACCTCAGTTTCTTCCTCTGTAAAATAAAGGGATTGGCCTCTGAGGTTCCTCCATTTCTAATTCTAGTATCCTGTGACCACTAGCAAGTAGGATGAACTCCTTTGAACTTCTTTTTTTTTAATTATTTAATTATTTTTGCTTTTTGGAGGAGGGAGGGCAGGGTAATTGGGGTAAAGTGACTTGTCCAAGGTCGCACAGCTAGTAAGTGTTAAGTGTCTGAGGCTGGATTTGAACTCAGGTCTTCCTGACTCCAGGGCTGGTGCTCTATTCACTGCGCCATCTAGCTGCCCCTGCTTTCTGGTTTTTTTATTTTTATTTTATTGTTTTCAGGAGGGGTGATAGATTTGCATCAAGCAAGCTAAAGTCTCCATCCTGTTCTTCTCTTTTGACCAATGGCATGGCCTTTGGAAGATGGCTGGTGACCAGGGTTAGCATTGCCATTTTGTGAACATGAAACAGGGTTAAGTTACCTGACTATGTGGGCATGAGGCAAAGATATCCAAAAGATTCATGGATGATAGAAAATCTCCTCATTGTGTGACAGGTGTGCAGAAGTGCCACCTTCTGAACTGTTGCTGGCTATATAATGAACCCCCAGTTTTCTATAATGCTTAATTATTGTATTGTATTGTATATTAAACTGGACTTCAGTCCCTCAAATGATCATTGGTTTCTGTTTCTGGCACATTTCCAGCCTCACCAGTTTACTGTGTGTTGCCAATGGAATTTACTGGGGTTCTTGTTTTTCATTCTAGGTTCATGAATCACAGGGTTCCAGCCAACAAAAGGTACCAGCCTACAGAATATGAACATGCGGCCAACTGTGCCACACATGCTGTGAGTTTTCTTTTTTCTTTAGTTAGGAGTTAGGAAGAGGGAGCTCTGTCAGGCTTTTCCCAACGTGCCCCCTTGGTGGTTAGAGAAGGAAAATGTATACATCAGCCTCACCAGACATAACACTGCATTTCAAAAGGATGGATGGAATAGCCATGGTGACCACCACGGACGTAGGAACCGTAAGGCCATAATGAAGTATTGGAGCTCATGGAGTCTTTTTTGGTTCTCACCAATTTCAGAGAAATCAGTATAATGTTATTGTGAGGATCACTCAAGTGAACCCAGGTCCAAGAGAAGCTTTGCCTTTGGTGTCAACATTTTAACATGATGCATTTCTCAGCAAAGGAGCCCTTAGTTTCATCCGTTCATGTTTGAGGGAAGAAACCATTCAGTGGTTTGCTTGTTTTTGTTAGAAAATTAATATATTGAGCAGCTAGGTGGTGCAATGAATAGAGCACCAGCCCTGGAGTCAGGAGGACCTGAGTTCAAATTCAACTGCAGATACTTGACACTTACTAGCTGTGTGACCTTGGGTAAGTCACTTAACTGCAATTGCCTTGCCTTTCCCCACTTTCTCGGGAAATGGAACATTCCATTTTCATGACAAAAGATGAAAAAAAAGTCTTAGGGAAAGAGAAAAGCTATCTAGGATGTTTGGATCTATTTGGCTGCGGATTAGGTAAGAGTCAGCAATAATTCTTCGCAGGATGTAAGGCCTTGTCTGTGATGATGGTTTTGTTTTGGATCCTGGTTTTGGTTCCCTTTCACCACAGTTTTACCAAATGTTTGACCAACCATGCTTGCAAGAGTGTGTTTTCTACAGCTGGAATTCCTTCTTTGAATTATTTTCCTGTCCCTGCTACAGCTATTATCAATGTAAACTCTTGTTGAGTTTGGGTCAACTGAATATCAAGCAAATGATTCAGAGAATTGCAGAATGTTGGAGCTGGAAGATCATCAAGTTTAGCGCCTTCAGGATGATATCTAGAAAATAAAATTAAGGGGTGAGAGAGGAGTATATTAGGAGAAGGAGAAAGGGAGAGATAGAATGGGGTAAATTATCTCACATAAAAGAGTCAAGAGAAAGCTGTTACAATGGAGAGGAAGAGGGGGAGGTGAGAGGGAATGAGTGAACCTCACTCTCATCAGACTTGGCTTAAGGAGGTAATAATATACACACTCAACTGGGTATCTTATACTACAGGAAAGTGGGGATGAAAGGGATAAGATGGGGGGATGATAGAAGGGAGGCAGATTGGTAGTCAGAAGCAAACACTTTAGAAAAGTGACAGGGTCAAAGGAGAAAATAGAATAAATAGGGGGCAAGATAAGATAGAGGGAAATATCGTTAGTCTTTCACAACAACATGACTATTATGGAAGTATTTTGCACAACTACACATGTATAACCTATATTGAGTTGCTTGCTTTCTTAGTGAGGGTGGGTGGGGAGGGAAGAAAGAAGAGAATGGGAAACTCAAAGTTTTAAAAACAAGAGTTAAAATTTATTTTTACGTGCAACTGGGAAATAAGATATACAGGAAATGGGGTATAGAAATCTATCTTGCCCTACAAGGAAGTAAAGGGAAAAGGGGATTATGGTAGGGGGCAATGTGACAAAAGGAAGAGCAGACCAGGGGAAGGGGTAATCAGAATGCATACCATCTTGGGGTAGGGTGAAGGGGAAAGATGTGGAGAAAATTTGGAACTCTAAATCTTGTGGAAATGAATGTTGAAAACTAAAAATAAATAAATTGTTTTTAGAAAAAGTTTAGCACCTTCACATTACACGAGAAACTTAAAGAAATGAGGTAACTTGCCCAAGATTACGCAACTAATAAGAGGCAAATCTAAGATATGAAAGAAGACTTTCTGATTTCAATACAATGGTCTTTCCATTATGGAAGCAGGAATGTAATATAACCACAGAAGGAACTGTTTCTTTATGATTAAAAAGGCAAAGGAGGGGGAGAAAAATTTCACATAATTTTTTTTAAAGGCTAGTAATTAGAACACCATATGGTTGCAGTCCAGATTGAAAATGAGAACAGGATCTGTTTTTAAATCCATCATTCATTTTACTTGCCATATTGTACAATGTATCATAAACCTTGCCTAATTCTATGATGCTGGGAAATGGATGGAAGGACAGAAGGGTAGGTAAGTAGGTAGATTGACAAATAGATAGATGGATAGATGGATGGATGTCTCACGTATGCAGTGTTTAGTAAATGTAAACATCATTGCCTCTTTGAGATAATGTGAAACATAAGTGCAAAATTTATGTTTGTATGGTGTTTGGGGAGATTCAGCGAAAAGACGTTCCCAAAATGTAGGGGGTTCATATTTAAGGGAGGATCAGGCTCGTTCACACAATTCAGATGTACTGAACACCTACTATGTCTAAGATGCTGTCATCAACTAGAAAAGTGTAAGGTGTAGTTCTTGACTTCAAGAAGCTTACAGTCTAATTGGGGTAACAAAATGTACACATAAACTCTAGTACAAAGCAGACTAAAATAATAGCTATTTAAATGGTTTTTAATAATACTATATACCTTTATGGTCCTTAAGGGAATTAGGAGTATACAGTAACGAACCTGGAGTCTAGAAGACCTGAATTCAAATCCAGTCTCAGAGACTTACTAGCTGTGTAACCTTGGGCAAGTCACAACCTCTCTTTACCTCAATTTCCTCATTCGTAAACTGGGGATCATTGTAGCACCCACCTCCCAGGGTTGTGGTAATAACCAAATTTCATATATAGGTATGTGTATACCTATATATGAAATTATTTATCTATATTGCTTTATAAGCCTTAAAGCGTGATAGATATGCTAATTATCATCATTCATTTCTTTCATATTCACTGTCTCAGCATGATACAGTGAAAAGAGACTGTAGAATCAGAAGTTAAATTCACTTCCTAAGTCACTGTCGGTCTGACTTTGGACAAGTTACACTTGGACTTGGACTTCACAGCTTCTGAAGTGCCTTCCAACTCTAGAATAAAGATCCTATAACCCTTGTGAGATGTAATAGTTGGAGAATTCAGAAGACCTGGGTTTGAATGCCAGCTCTGATGCCATCTCTCTGTGAAAATTTGGGGGAATCACTGCCCTTCTTAGCATCTCAGTTTCCTCATCTCTAGAGCGGAGATAGAAATATCTAAACTACCTACTTCACAAGGGTGTTGTAAGGAAAATGCATGTGACACACATTGTAACCCATAGAATACTTCCCAAATATAATAGGTTATCCCTATTAGTATTGTCCTCATTTACAGATGAGGAAACTGAGTAATGTTGCTAGCTAGGATCAGGGTCATGACTGGAGCCCAGGAATCTTTACTCCAAGGTGACTTCTTGTTATCTCCCAGGGAACTATGTGTAACCAGCTGTAGTAAGATAAGGTAAGATAAGATTCTGGCTCCAGTATTGTTAAAGTCTACTTTACCTTAGCAACAGACCTGAGTCTCCTTGTCCCCAGCTATGGGAGCTGTCCCTTTGCCACTTGGCTTGGCAGACTTTTTATTCCCTTCTTTTGCTGAAATTCTCTCCTCCCAAAAGTGAGGTGGAGAAGCATGGCTACCCCCATCCTAGCCACGCTACCAACAATCACAATCCATCTAAGATTGGTTCAAACAAAGAAACAATGACTACAATAGAAAAAGCAAGAAAATTGAAGGGTTTTCTATAACATGAAAGGCTTGAAATAGATGATCTCTAACCCTTTCCAGGAATACCAGTCCAATATTCTAGTAGCAAAGTGGGTAGAAAACTGGCCTCAAAGCCAGGAAAACCTGGCTTTGAGTCCAATTCCTAACACATACTTACTGGCTGTGTGACTCAGGGCAAATCCCTTCATCTTTCTGTGACACATACGTTGCTTTCGTAGGCAGTATTGGTAGATTACCAACCAGTGGCGTGCCATTGAAGAGCATGCCTGCATGTGGTTTTCTCTTGCCCTAGATAACTCTCTAAGTATAGAGGGAGCCAACCTGTATTGATAAAAGTTTCCTTATGCAAATCATAGATCCAATCCCCACCATTGCCTCTACTCTAGCAGGTAGTTTATGAAGGTCTAGGAACAAGTCTGAGATAGTTGGCTTGTATGAATGACCCAACTACCATAGCCAACTGAAACCCATTCTCCATTTGTAGTTCTGGATTATCCCCAGCATCCTTGGCAGTTCCAATCTTTACTTCCTGTCTGACAATGACTGGGAAACAATTTCTGCTTGGATCTATGGCTTGGGCCTGTGTGGCCTCTTTGTTGTCTCCACAATCTTCCACACCATCTCCTGGAAGAAAAGACACCTCAGGTAAGGCAGGATCTTCTCCTATAAGAAAGCAAAATGGCTGGGAGGGGACAGTAGGGGCTTACCCATGAATCAGCATCCTCCCCATATTCATTCTCTCTCTCTTCTCTCAGTCTTCTCTCTCTCTTCTCTTTTACTCTTTCCCCTCTATGTCACACTCCCCTTTCTTTGTCTCCTTTTTCCTCTCTCTCCTCACTCTTCTTTCTCTCCTCTTACTCTCTCCACTCTCTTTCTCTCTTTCCCCCTTCCTCCCTCTTCCTCTTCCTCTTCCTCTTATTTTCTCCTCTCCCCTCTCTGTGTTTCTCTCTATCTTTATGTGTCTCTCTCTCTTTTTATTTTTTATGAATGAATCACAGAGTTTCATGGAGGGGTATTCTGATAAGTGTTTAACAACCAGCTTTACAAAATTCACAACAGAATTTTTAAGTTTAATGTGCATTATTAACATTTTCTTCATCACTTTCTAAAGTCTAGACAATCACTTAAAAAAAATCAATTCCTGATCTGTAGCATTTCTGAGGTATAAATGCTCACACTGAAAATTCAACAGTCAACTCTTAAAAGCTAGTACAGGCTTGCTCCAGCACACCCTTATTTCTATCCAACAAAAGATGTCAGCCCTCTGCTTTATTTTGTATGAGCTTTGGCCTTTGGAAAGGCAGGGATAACATAGAGAATAGTCTTGGAGAAGCACTGGGTTCTAGTTCTGCCTTTGACACATACTGGATAAGTCACAACCTTTCAGTGGTTTAGGCAATGCTCTAAAATTCTAAGTTGCAGGGAAGGTGCAATGGTAGAAGGAGTTTCTTTATTTTACTAATGAACTCCAATCCCCATCCCTATCCCTTGTACGTTCTATTTACTTATATGGGCACTTGTTTCTCCATTGAAAAAAGTAAGCTGGGGGGAGGGGGGGGGCAAGATGGCAGCATAGAAGCAGGAAAACTCCATGGCTCCCCCCATGACTACCTCAAATACCTACAAAATATGACTCTAAACAAGTTTTAGAGCTGCAGAACCCACAAAGTGACAGAGAGAAACAAATCTCCCACTGAAAGCAGCCCGGCAAGCCAACAGGAAGGGTCCATCACAGCACACTAGGAGCTGAGCCCAGTCCTGTGTGAGCCGCAGTTTTAGCCACAGGGTGGCCCTGACCAGCAGCTGCAGTGGACTTTGGGAGAATAGATCACCAGCAGCAGTGGTGGTTTCCAGAATTATCAACTCATAAATGCCAAAGAAAAAGTGAGAGGTCTGTGTAGATCTCTGTTGGAACTGGGGGGGGGGGATGGAGGAGCTGGTCTGGCCCCTGCCCCCAGAGCTAGAAGTGGTGGAGGTGCAGTGGCTCTGCAGCTGCTTCCATGTGGCTGCTTCAGAGCTGGCCTGCAGATTGTAGGGGAGACGGGGGAGGGTCAAATGACCATTCAGAGGCTAAGTGCTCTTGCCTTAACCTGCCTGGATCTGGATCATGATCTTGGGTGGTGGTCTTGAGGTGTGTGACCAGTGAACCAAAGCTGGTGGGGGCTGCAGAGACGGCACCCTCCTAATACCTCCTAATACCTGTGAAAACCACAGCAATTTGGGAGAAAGCTCTCCCCTCTGGAAGCAGAGTTCTACTGCGGCAAAGAGCTCAAAAGTCAAGTAATTGAGTGGCAACATGAGCAAGCAAAGGACGCAAAGTAAGCACAATAATCCAACTTTAGATTTCTTTTTTGGGGACAAAAAGAATCAAACCATGGAATGGGAGGAAGACAACACAGTCAGAACTCCTGCACCAAAAGCTTCCAAGAAAAATATGAAT
>CM053599.1:191189107-191210164 GCA_028646575.1 Pseudocheirus occidentalis
TTTTAAGGCATTCTTCTCCTCATTGGCTTTCTGGGCCTCTTTTGTCATTTGAGTTAATCTATTTTTTAAAGTGTTGTTTTCTTCAGTCAGGTTGTTGACTTTATTTTCATGATTTTCTTGCATCATTCTCATTTCTCTTCCCAATTTTTCCTCCACTTCTCTTATTTGGTTTTCAAAGTCCTTTTTAAGTTGATCTATAGCTTGTAGGCAATCTTCATGTTTCTTGGAAGCATTTGGTGTGGGAGTTCTGACTGTGTTGTCCTCCTCCCATTCCATGCTTTGATCCTTTTTGTCCCCAAAAAGGATTCTAGAGTTTTATTGCTGTCCTTATTTTGCTTCCTTTTCCTCATGTTGGCCAGTCAATTAATTGCTTGATTTTTTTAGCTCTGCGGAACTCTGCTTCCAGGGGGGGAAGCTCTGTCCAAATCACTGGGGTTTTCATAGCTGCTGGAGCTATTAGAGGGGTGCTGCAGCCCCCATCAGGTTTGGCTTGCTGAAAGTGCACCCCAGAACCACCACCCAAGACCACGATCTGGATCCAGGCCGCTCAACACAAGAGCCCTTGGCCCTGATCAATCATCTTGGCCCCCCTTGCAATTTGCAGGCCAGAAGCTCTGAAGCAGCCCAGTGGAGGCAGTTGCTGGTTGCAGCAGATCCTGCTGCTTCCCACTGCTTCCTTGCTCCGGGGGCAGATTGGCTGAACTGCTTTTCCTCCGTGAAATTCAGCCTGAAAGCTTGAATTTCACTGACCTTTCTCTAAGCCTTATTTTTCCTGGCTTGATAAATGTGGAGATTGCTCCAGGTGCTGCAGATCTGCTCTCTGGTAGACTCACACTGTGGCTGGGCTCCTCCCAGGCTGGGGCCTGGCTGATTTTGGTTTCAGGCTGGGCTGTGCTGGCCTCGGCTCCTAGCCTGCTGTGATGAGCCCCTCCTGACGAGCTGCCTTCAGCAAGAGATGTGTTTTCTGTATTTTTGTGAGTTTGGGAACCCTAAAATTTGTTTAGAGTCATATTTCATGGGTATTTAGGGTGACTGTGTGGGAGGTGCAAAACTTTGCTGCTTCTATGCTGCCGTCTTGGCTCCACCCCCTTCAATGCTTTTCATAATCAGGTTTTTCCTGATTTAGTCAAACCTCTGTTTTAGTCAACCACTGTTCCTCAAATCAAACTGTCTTTTTTCTTTTTAATTGGAGGGGGGAAATCTGAGGTGAAAAATTTTTTAAATTAATTTTTAAAATATAATTAAAGAAAATATTTTAAAAAACAAATTGATTGTTGAACATCAGTAGCAGAGGGAGCTTTTACACTGGAAATTCCATACATGAATGAAACCATAGGTACAAACCAAAAAGAAATGTACAAGGCGCTGTGTTATTTACGTTCCTTTTGCCTCTGCACTATCCTTAGCACAGTGATGGGCAAATACAAGATCTTTGTAACAGAAATATATATGTATTGTACGTATCAGAAATATGCATGATAAAATCCTTGTGTATATGTATCAGAAATAGTCATTGTCTTTCTAACACTGCTAATTTGTAAAGTCCCTCTAGAGGTGGGGGACCTGTGACCTCAAGGCCACATGACCTCTAAGCCCTCAAGTGTGACCCTTTGACTGATTCTAAACTTCGCAGAACAAATCCCTTAAATAAAAGGATTTGTTCTGTAAACTTGGACTCAGTCAAAAAGCTGCACCCGAGGACCTAGACAGCCACATGTGGCCTGGAGGCCACTCCTGGAACCTCTCAGGAATCCAAGGGCTATTTTGTCTCCATTTCCCCCTCCAAGTTTTTCTATTTGAAAAGGGAAAGGCAATTAATTTTTGTGAAATTTAGGAAACTACAGACTTCTCAACCACAAAGATATAAGTTTCTTGTGGCCCTTGCCAAAAAGTTTAGTCATTCCCCTGACTCCAGTGTAAGAACCCTTAAGTAGGGCGGCTGGGTGGCACAGTGAATAGAGCACCAGCCCCGGAGTCAGGAGGACCTGCATACAGATGCAACTTGACATACTTAGTAGCTGTGTGACCTTGGGCGAGCCACTTAACCCCAATTGGCCTGCCTTCCCTCCTCTAAAAAAAAAAGAGCCCCTAAGTCCTTTCTAAACATGTTTAACATAAAACTGATATTTTTCCTCTTTTAAAAAAGTCTGCAAAGTGCTTGTAGATGAATTCAATTCACAAATTACTAAAGCCTACTGTATATATAAAATCATGTTTAACACTCTGGAGATACAAAAAAACATAAAGGATAAAAATCTTCTAGATCAGAAGAGGCTTTGTCCACGTAGACCTAACAGTCTTGTGGTTTTAACGTAAATAATCTTTACATAAAACAATATGCTCCATAGATGTTTCCCAGGTAGTTTTATAAATCTTCCAAGAAGAAAGAGGAATAGGGGCAAGTTTTGCCAAAAAATAAAAGCAAAAAATGAAGCTCATGTTAGCTAGTGTAAAGAACCAAATGCCTGCTGCATTTAGAGTTAGAAGTATTCACATACTGCTTTTGACACTAATCAGCTGTGTGATTGATCATAGGCAAGTCACTCAACTTCCTAGGCCTCAGTTTCATCTGAAAACCAAGGTGGTTGGACCTGTGAGGTTTCTGATTGGAAGAGCCTTCATATTCTGTCTCTGCTTCTTGCAGTGTCATTTAACTTCAGTGAGCCTCAGTGTGTTCATCTGTGAAATAGGCACAGTAAACCTGGGATCTCTACACTACAGGTTGTGAAGCTCAAACATGATAAAATGTGTCAAGTACTTTGTAAACCTGAGAGTGTAAAAAATGTCAGGGATCAGTTCTTCATGCCCCTGCCCCTTGGCTAGCTAGTGCTTTGTTCTTTCAGTTGACAGAATTTGCACAAAACAATTTTGGATGGCATTATCCTTAAGGACTGCTAATAGCCCATTAGCAAATGCATTCTTCCCATCAGCCTAGATGGAGGAGATAACTAAGGTTGTGCAGCTTTCAGAAATACACTTTAGGTTCGCATATAGACAATAAACAGCATTTCCAATAAGGTGGTTTTTCTTCCCCACCCCCACTCCCACCCCTAACCAAAGAAAAGGATTCACAGCAGATGAAATGTTCCAGTAACTCAGTCCAATGTTACATATTTGTGTACATTGGGCACTGGGGAAACAAAAACCAAATAAGAAGCCATTCTTTCACCTGTGGTACCATGGGGCTTTGATTTCTGGAGGACATGCGTGCAGATCTCATCTCTGTGGTCTGCTACCTGAGTGACCTTGCAAGTCACCTCATATCCCTGAGTCTCCTTTTCCTCATTTCTAAAAGGAGAAGATTGGACCAGATGACCTCTGAGGACCCTTCCAGTTCTAAAGCTATGATCCTTCAACTCGGTGATGGGGATGCTACACGTGCATAAAAAGGATGAAATTTTATTTTATAGATTTATTATTATTATTAATATTATTTTATAGAATGTTATTAACCAGATACATTTCCTGGAGAAAAAAACCTGAGTAGAGAAAAATCACATTCATCTGAGGGCATCTGTTGAGGACCACAGGCAGTGAGGCTCGGATCCTGATGGCTGAATGGGCCCTCTCAGGTGTTTTGACCTGCTGATGGGCCTGGATTGGTTCCCCATTCCCCAGGAAGCATGCAGGTGTGAAGAGATAAGTATGCCAATCTATACCCATGGTCTGGGACACAGAAGTAGGCTATGTCCTGATCTACGCTGGGCAAAACAATGAAGAAGCATCCTATAAAAGCCTGGACACAGGGTAATAAAGTTGTCTCTCTACTTTTACCACTCCGAGAATTTCGGTCTCTCTTTTATGTATTCAGTAGTACCTCTGGGTCGCTGATTCTTTCTCAGTCCTGTCTGGGGCCGACAGGGATCCCACTCTTTGTCAGCCCTGCTGCAAGACAGCAGGGCTCCCAAAAACTGGCTTCCCACAGGCATCAAGAAAGAATTCTTAAAGGAAGGAGCAGCTGAGCTGGGTCTTAGATTAAGAGAAAGATTCTGACAGGCAGAGATACAGAGGAAGGGCACTCCAGGCACGGGTGAGGCCCTGCCTGAATGCATGGAGACAAGAGATGGTAGGATGAGATTAGAGAACAGCTGGAAATCCAGCTTGACTGATGTCCGTGAAGGGGACTAGTGAAAGAGGAGTCTGGAAAAGGGATTAGAGGCAGATTATGTGTAGATACTTTGAAATATTTTTTTAATCCTATTGACAAAAGGAATATAATGACCAAGAGCCCAACCCAGGGGCCAGGAAGGCCCAGGTTCAAGTCTCACATCTTAAACATACTGGTCATATGACTTTGGACAGGTCACTTAACCTCTTAGTGACCCATGCTATTCTCTAAGACCACAAATTGTAGAGTGGTTGCTTCTCTGCTTTAATTGATGGGAGTTCCCTACACTTCTGAAAGCACAGATCTCGATTTTTTAAAAAAGACAATTAGGAGTCACTGAAGGTTTCAGAGGGGGTGAGTGACACAGTTCCATTTTTGTATTAGGAAGATCACTCTGGCAGCTATGTGAAAGCTGAAGAGGAGAGAGACTAGGGTCAGTGAGGCCAGTTAATCTGGACTAGCACTAAACTAATAATAATAATCATAATAGCTAACACACTTATATGGCACCTATTATGTGCCAGTTGCTTTACAAATAACCCTAAGAGGTAGGTGCTGTTGTTATCCCTGTTTTACAATGGGGGAACTGAAGCAAACAGAAGTTAAGTGACTTGTCCAGGGTCACACAGCTACTAAGTGTCTGAGGTCCAATTTGAAATCAGGTCTTCCTAGCTCCAGGCCCACCCCTCTATGAACTGTACTACCCAGCTGATGTGTTGGGAAGTAGAGAAAAGAATAGACTCCAAAGAGTTAGATGGAGCTAGAGTTGACAGGATTTAGCAACTACACATGGATGGCTGTATTTCCCTCCCCAATGTTTCATTCAACGTAACTGAAATGCAATACACTCCTTCGCTCTCCTACCTTCTGAGAAGTCTTGTCTACTATAGAATATTCAAGTCAAGAATCAAGTGCTATATGCAGAGCACTGTGCTGGGCATAGGTGGGCTATGAGAAGCTTAGATGCAGGGGCTGAACAGATTACTCTGCCCTTTTTCTGCAGAACTGGTTTGGCCTAAATATCATTCTTCTGGTACTTAGCATACACTATCTTGGTTGTTATTTATCTACTTATGAACAGATGAATAAATGAATAAAATATTTATTAAGCACTTAACTATATGCAGAACACTGGGTTTACAAACAGAAAAGTAAGACAGTTTCTGCTCATAGGGAACAAACAAGGGGTAAAAATACATATGGAAGGTTCCACATGCAAGTCTGATGGAAAGGTCCTGTGATCCTTTGGCTGTAGCAGCAAAGCAGATGGTAATGTCTTTTCTTCAGTGTCATTTCCACTGGTAAAATCAAATCAGTTTCTAGTGCTGACCCATCTGACAGTGGCAAGAACTTGGGTGGCAAGAACCTTCTCATCTGAGTCTTCGGTGTGTGAGGCTGTGGCAGCTACAGGAGTGATTGCCAGGCTGCACCTCCGCAGGAGTTGCTTTCCAGGGCCATGGCTGAGGGCACTCGTCTGGAAGCATCACTATTCCCAAGGCTCTGGTACTCAGGGTCCTGGGCTGTCTCTGCTGGGGTCTGAGGGGAGATGGTGGAAAATGTAGTGGCAGCGGTTTGACTTGCCTGGCTCATGCAGCCTCCTCTCTTTTCCCAAGGGTGTCCTGCTGCTTCATCTAAGCTGATTGATCTATTCACTGGCAGTTGGGCAGAATGGCCCTTCTCCACAGGAGTTGCCTCCCCAGATGATGCCCATGAGGGCTGGTCTGGAAGCAGGACCAGGGGTCTGGGAGCTCCCACTACTAGGGCCTCTGTGCTTCTCTGCCTATTAGTGGTAGGAGGTCAGAATGATGGTAGGAGATGAGGCAGGCAGGTTCCTTCCCCACAATGACGTCTTCTTATTATGATTATGTACACACCTTGTCTCCCTAACTAGTATCTAAGCTCCATGAGAGAAAGAATGAAGTCATATTTTTCTGTATTACCCTTGGAAAGTCTCACACGTGTTAAGTAGTAAATAAATTATTATTTTTAATGATCAATCCATAGGATCATAGGTAGAAAGGACCTTGGGAGCTATTTGATCCAATGCCATAGTTTCACAAATGAGAAAACAGAGGCTCTTCAAGGTTAGGTGACATGCCCAAGGTCACATAGGCATCGATCCAGGCAATCACTGGATGTCCAAAATTTTCATTCTACAAACAGAAACAATGAAACCTCTCATCCAAAAGGCTATTAAGACTTAGAGCATGAGGGAAAATCTCCACTTTCTCTGCTTTTCCAAGGACGATGAGAACACCAGAGGTTTATATGAGATCCTGACTCCTCTGAAGATATTTGGGATAGGGCCCTATGAGAATTTGCCTGGCTCTCCTTGGAGGCTGTCCAAACCTGGAGGCAAGTAGTTAGTCGCAAGTTTACCACATCAAAAGAATTAGAGTTAGTGCGGAAATAGGGGGCATCTCTGAGTCCCCATCCTCCTCAGGGGTCATATCTGAATTTTCATCAGTGCCTAGTCTGATAGAGAAAAATTGATTTAGAAGAAATATCAAATTAGGGGCCCTACTCTAACTTATTCCAGAAGAGCTGTTGGCAAATGGTACTGCATAATTTACTTTATACTGGCCTCTAAATACAAATTAAAACCTTTACTTCTGCATCCAATGCATATTGCCTATATATCCATAGCATTCCTGTAGGATGTTTACACATCCCTATAGACTCCTTGCAGAATTCTAGAAATAGAAGAGATTTTAGAGAGTATTTAATCCACCTTCCTCATTTTACAGAAGAGGAAATTGAGGCACAGAGGGGTTGAATGACTTACCTAAGGTCACACAATGAGTTCACCCCTGAACTGGGACTTCACTTGAGTTCACCCCAAACCTGCTGTTTCCCAGTCCAGAATACGTCATGGCTCCATACTATCTTCCTTGTTTATATTTTCGATGTATTTCTTTAATTAAGAAGTAATTCTAATATGATCACTTAAAAATGTCTCTCTTCAAATATATTTTCCCTTTGGTTAGAGCTGTCTTAACTTTTAATTGAAATAAGTGTAGCCTGATACCCAGAGAATTATCTTGTAAGCCATTAGGGTGTTAGGGGTTCTTTCTTTGACAAGTTCTGCTAGAGGGCCCAGAGCTGGCCACAAAGCCAGAAAGATCTGGTTTCAAGTTACATCGTTGATACATGCTGGACCCTGGAAAACTCATTTAACTTACCTGTGCTCTAGGAGATTTTATAAGACAATAAAGTTACAGTGAAGATGCTGATTTGTGTCGGTAAAGGGAATTCCTCACCAAGAGCTCCCTACATTGATGACAACAAAGGTCTAGTCCTATCTCCATTCCACCTTCAATGATATAGAGCAGTGATATGAAACGCATTTGAGACCTATGAAATGTCCAAGGTTAAGGGCCGCCCAAAAAAATCCTTCCCCACCTAGCTACCTGCTCCAAAGATGACTGGGTTCCTTAAAAAAAAAAATAGACCAACCTTTTTCATCAAATAAACTGTTGAGTGCTTACAATATGCTAGGGATTGAGCTAGGCCCTGGAGATGCAAAGGCAAAAGTGAAATTATTCCTGCCTTCAAGAATCTTACTTACATTCTATAGGACAACCACCACATAACAAATTAATATATACAAAATAAGTGCAAAATAATTTGAGGTCAGAAAAATTTGAGGTCTTCTAATGTAAGAGGTGGTACTTGAACTGAGCTCTGAAGGAAATGAAGGATGAGGAAATGAGGGATTCTAAGAGGTAGAGGAGAAAAGAGAAGGCATAGTAGGCACAGAATATCTCCTATGCAAAGGTACGGAGACAGGAGATGGAATGTTGCATTTGATGAACAGTGAGGCCAGTCTGACTGGACCTTGTAGGGCTTGAAGAGGAGTAATGTATAACAAGACTGGAAAGGCAGATTGGAGCCAGATTATGAAGGGCTTTAAATGCTAAACAGAAGAGTTGGTACTTGATCCAGGAGTTTATTGAGCAGGGGAGCAACATAGTCAGACCTTTGCATTAGGAATGCCATTTAAACATCTGTGCAGATGTAAGTCCCTAGGGTAAAGCTAGAACACAACTAACAATATTATTTGGGACTTAAAGACTTGATTTTGAGGACTTTCCATGAGTAGAGGAAACCAACAGTAATGGAGAGTATCAAGGCAGGAGTGTTGGGGAAAGTAACCCAAGAGGCAGGAAAAGGAAGTAGACAGTGCATGGTGATGATGCTTACTTGCCAATTTTGTCCCAAGTAGCTACACACATATAATCTGTTTCAAAGAAGAGATAGTGTTGGAATTACTTTCTAACACGTCTTGTTCTGATCCTTTCACTGTGGAAACATTCCCTCAGCTGCAGCAATCCCAATTGCCTTCAGTTCAGAGAAGCAATCACTGGACAAAATCTGCTGGGGAGACAGTCAGTCCTAGTGCCCAATTTGCCAGATGTATAATCCTGATCTAGACACACTCCTTCATCCCAGCACCCTCCAAAGTTGCTAGGGCTCATCAAAATACAGCTGCATCTTACTTGCACTACAACAACAAAACACAAAGCATGCACCAGCTTTTCTATGGGTCATGTTCTAGCCTAAGGACATTTTGTGAGCAAAACAGTAGGAAGTCCCAGCTTCCCTGGGACCCTCTTAGCATCATCCAACAATATTTACTAAGCAATCACATAGAATCAAGAAAACACAGAACTAGCAATATCCCATTAGTTAATTTAGTATCTCCCTTGTGCTGTTAGAAATGCATATGATCTCTGAAAGATGATTCTTTCCAAACCGCACCTATGAAAGCAAAGTAATAGGAGGAGGAAGTGAAGGGATATATATGGAGTTCGGAAATCTGGGTTTAAGGCTGTATCACTTAATACTCTGTGCCCTTGGATGTTACTTCCCCCTCTTTCAGCTTCAATTTCCTCATCTGTAAAATGGGGGAAGGGTGAAAAAGTTTAGACTAGATGCTCACTTAGGTCACTTTGTGGCTCTAAATTCTGTTATTTAATGGTAATTACTTTAATTTCACAATTTCCTCCCCCTAAATTGCATACAAAGAAAAGAATTGTGGAGGAGGGGAAAGGCAGCTGGATTATCTCCAACCCCCAGTGAAGCTGTCCCCATTACTCTCCCTTTTACAATACTCATTTCCTTACTCTGGGAATTTTCACTGACTTGATCCACTCCCGACTTCCAATCCAAGACTGGAATAAAAAACTCCCTCCTCATCCTTACTTTCTGGCTTCCCAGCTAAAATCCTACCTTCTGCAGGAAGCCTTTTCTGATCTCCCTTAATTCTAATGCCTTTCCTCTGATCATCTCCAGTTTCTCCTGCACATATCACGTAGTTATTTGTAAGTTATCTCCCTCTTTAGACTGGGAGCTCCATGAGCCCAGGGACTTGTCTTTTGCCTTTCTTTGTATCCCCAGCGCTTAGCGCAGTGCCTACCATACAACATAGCGGTGGTTAAAACATTATTGAATGACTGCTCTAGTGCTCCTACCATCCTTAATTATTTCAACTAAAATCCTCTCACTTTTATCACTTTTTAAGTCTTGTTACCTAGACAAAAGACACCAAAGAAAAGTTTTCTATTGAAATATTCAGCCCAAATCGACAACTAGACACTTCTGGCATTTCCACAGTTGTGACCTCTGCCTCCTGCCATCAGGAAGTTCAGTAGCAACTCAACCTGAAGTTAGGCAAAGTGATGATTTTTCTCTTGAATATTTTTTCCCAAGTATGATTTTTTTTCCAACTTCTTTTTTTTTAGACACATGCTATCAAGGTTTTCCTATTGGTATTAACTAGAGGGAGGAATGATTTTACCTTTCTTTTGGTGACAGTGGAAGAAACTTCACTTCCAATTCATTTTTAAATGATGTCATTCTAAACACCAGATACTGGTGTACTTTAAGAGCTTGTCTCATAAACAACAGACTACAGCATCTTAATGAGAAAAGAAATATAATTTGAGAATGATCTGTCCAATAATTATGCTTTAAGATCAGGAAGAATTAAGAACATCCCCTTAGTAATTTTTATATCAATTCACAATTATGCCTAAAAACCCCTCGACAATTTCCAGGTGAAACAGCATGCTCCAGCCTCTTGAGGGTTTCCAAAGATATGGAAATGTCAGACATATCTTAGGAGAAATGTTTCCAGGAACACATAAAATGATATCTTTTCGGACATACACAAAATCTGATCATGTTGGCATCCTTAAGGTTTGGGGTTCTATTGAAGGATCTTGTTTCTTTTGTCCTGTATTTTCTCTCCTGTCTTTGGTTTCCTTTGAGTCTTCTGGTATCTACATAGGTAATATCTTTCCCTCCCTCCTCTTTTCCCCTCTCCTCCAAGCTCCAGATAATCAAGCATAAGTTAATTCAAGATCTCAAGGAAAAGATATTGTATAGTTTCCTCTGCTCCAATGCCTAGCAATCATGCTCTTAAATCTAACATAATTCTTTTAGGTCCCATACCTGCCTTCTATATCAGAAAGATTTTTTTTCTCCCTGTTTTAAGCAATTTTTTCTTTTGGAATTCTTAAGGGTGATGATGGGGGAGTAAGATAAAGAATGAGCATGGGAACCACACTCACATCCCGGATAAACCTATTTCTTCTCAAAGGATTCGGTAGATCCTTGGGATGTAGCCCACAAGTGTCTTACTCCTCTCTTGAGGTGAGAAGGTCTGGCCCTCACCCGTACCCCAACTATTAAGGGAAATTGGGCGCGGAGGAGGAAGGGGGTTGCTAGGCATGCAGATGTCAGCTTTACCTTGCATATTTTGTCTTTTGAAAATCCAGGAGTCTGGATACGAACATCTTTGCAGTTCCATCAGAATTCTGCTCTGGTACAAGTGAAGAAGGAAACTTGGAAGGAGGCAGAGAGAAAACGAAGGCGGGTGGGGGGGAGTGGGGGGGTGGAGGAGTGAGGGGTGGTAAACTGGGGAGGAGACGGTGGGGAGAGGGAAGGGGAGGGAAGTGAGGAAATAAACCAGGGACGGAAAGAGCTTAATTCAGAAGAGCAGCAGGTTAAAATCCCTGGCGCGGGTTCGCCCGCTCAGCAGCAGGTTGGGGGGTTACTAAATCTCTCAGATTTGTGGAGTAGAAGGAAGAGGACCAACTCTTGTCTCTCCAGCTCCATTTCTGTCTCCACTCGGGGTCGCAATTCCCTCTTTAATCTCCGTCCCTCCTCCCCCCACCCCCGAAAGTCTGTCAAAGGCCCTTACACAGAGCAGGAGAAGGGAGGAGGGAAAACACTGGGACCGGAGGGAGCTTAGTAGCCCAAGCCAAATCCCAAAGCAGATGGTGAAAGAGGAGGGACCCAGGAAGGAGGGGGACCCCGCCCCTACCCTCAGATGGACATCAAGGAGCGAAACCAGTCCAATCAATCGCCTTAGCCATCTCCGGCGGCTGGAGCTGGGCAATAACCACAACACGCCCCACCCCCGCCCTGTAGAAGTGGGTATGCAAATTTAAACGTAAAGATGCCTTTGGGGTGCTCATCCTCGCAGACCTGTAGCCTCGGGCTGGTGCGAAGAGCTCTGTCTAGCCTCCCACCCATCCAGCCCCACCCCCGTCAGCTGCTTAGGTTCAGATGAGTGCGGTCGGGGGGCTCAGGGTGGGGGAGCAGAGGCATCCTATGCAAACTCTCTTTCCTCTTGACAATTCACTTTATCTATTAGGCTTCGCTCTCTACACAGAGCCCTCCTGCTCCACAGCCCCTCCCTACTCCGCTGCACTCTCGAGCACACTGCCTGCTGAGAGAGAGCGCGCTCCCAGGGCCCCTCAAAGAGGCGGAGGTGGATGGGGAGGGGAGGATGGAAGTCATTGTCTCTTTTTACCCCTCCCTGGCCTTGGACCTCATCCTACCCCACCCCCAATCCCAACCTTAAGTCCATCCCTGAATAGAGGATGATTCACAGGACAGAGGGGAAACCGCGGAGATCCCGAAAGAAAGAAGACGGGAAGCAACAGTTATTCAGGCCGAGCCAGGAAGAAAAGCCGCTGCTCGAGAGGGACCGCCCCCCCAATCAGGCGTCTACCTCTGTTTGAAAACCTAGCCTTCTCGCGGAACCTCTCGCCCCCAAGACCCTATTTTTATCCCCCTATCTTGCCATTGCATCGCACTACCTTATCACAGTGACTTCAGATGGGATTGATGGTTGGTTGGGTACCTACCGAGGATCAGCTGTGTTAGCTCAGAACAAAGCCTGTTCTGCCTGTACAGCTCTTGAGGGGTCGCCCTTGCTCACCCCGCAATATTAGCTGCCTCATCCCGGTTTCAGACCACGTGGAGGATGAGTTCAGTGTCTGACACATCTCCCGCCTGAGGACTAGCTCTGCGGGGGGTGGAGGGGAAGGAGGAGGGTGCAAAGGGGGCAGTTGGGGTGGAGTGGGAGGGGCGCTCAGTGAGATAGGTAAAGTGAAGAGTATGTTCATTTTTACAGATGAGGAAACAGGCTTAGAGAAATCAAAAAATCTAAGAGCTGGAAGGGACTTTCAGTATTTAGTCCAACCTTTTCATTTTGCAGAAAAGGAAACTTAAGTTTTTTCAGGGAAGTGACTTGTGGAAGGTTGCAAAGGCACTAATAATTGTCAGAGCAAGGATGTAACTTCAGAGCTGGGACTTCAACTTGCTTTCCAAGATCCCAAATCCCTCCCCTTAAGAAAGGATTTTTTTCTTTCTCTGTTGGATTCTCTAAATTAAGGTGCTGGATAGAGAAGGTTGAAGAAGAAACAGGGGTTATTTTCTACAAGACATTTGTCCTCTAAGTCATTGAGCGAACATGGATTTATGGAGGCTGGATTGGGACAAAGTTGTTAATGATGAAGTACCCATAAAATTATGGATTATTAGAGCCGGAAGGAACCTGAAAAAAATCCTGGCATCAAAAAATCGGAGCTGGAAAACCATATCTGCTTCTCACAAGCTGTTTGACTTTGACCAGTTATTTAGCATCCCGGAACCTCAGTTTCCTTATGTGTTTCCTCCAACCTCATTGAGAGGCAGTATGGTGTAATGGCAAGAGCACTGATTCTAGAGCCAGAGCCTCTTGTTTCAAATCCTTCTCCTGATACTCCTTGTCTATGTGACCATTAGTGGAATCCTTTAGTTTCCTCAAGCCCCAGTTTCTTCAAATAAGACTGGATGTCCTGTAAAATCCCTTTAATTTCTATACTTATGCTTATAGTATTGTCGTGGGGGAAGTACTTTGAAGTATGTAAAGTGCTCTTTGAATTTGAGCTTACATTCCTTTAGTAATAGGATCTCCTTATTTGACAGAGTAGAAGACTGAGGCTCCAAGTGGTGTAAGTAACTTGCCCGAGGTTACCCAACTAGTTGGTGCCAGAACCCAGTTCTCTTGACTTTCAGATCAGTGTTTTTCTCATGAAATCAATCTTGTTCTTTCTGATTTTTGGACATCTATGTACATCTTATTCATCTAGAAAGCAGAAAAGAGCAGTAGGTATAACTTAATCTCCCATGATGCTCTCTGGCCTATCTACTATTATACCTCAGTCCTACTGGCCAGATGTTTTAATCCTGAGGGCCACTTCTCTGCAGACACACCTTCTGCTTGACCTACTAGCACACCTGCTACTATAGTTCAGCTTTTCACTTGATAAGACATGATAGAGAAAAAAATCCAAGACCTGCCTTTAACTGATGTCAATACCTTCACCTCACTCAGTCCCTCCCCCAAAATTTCTAAAGAGAATCAACACTGTGGTTGACAAAAGAAAAAAGCTTATATGCTAACCACTTGGCTGCCTTCTCTCCTCCTGGTAGTCTTGCCCCCAGACCTTTCCCTTAGCATCAGGAAAACATATGAGACGGCAGGCAGACTGGTAAATGGTGCTACAACTGTCTCCAAAGAGAAAAGCTGAAGAGCCTTGTTGACAATTCCCCAGAGAGTTCCTGCTCCCCTGCTATCCCACTGCCCCTTTCCTGTTATTAAACACAACGACTTAACATGTCATCCTAAACGTTTTTTTTTTCTTTAGGAGAATCAGGGCAGGCCCTGGCACAATGCTAGGTAGGATACCTGAGGGGATACGTAAAATGAAAATCAAGCACAAAAATAGATTTAATTTTTTTTTTTTTTGGTTCTGAGGGCAAAAGATTTTGAATGAAAAATAAGTTACTATTTTTAAAGCTGGAATCCAGTTGTTATGGCAACAGAGGGCCCTGGAATCATGCTGCAGAGTCAAGATCAGACAGTGCCTCAGTCTGGTGACCAGTCAGTAGCAAGCTCTGAAGTATGGCAGAGGGATTCATTTCTCACCTATACTAGAATTTAAAAAATAGGCAGAGCATCTTCCTTACTCCTCTGAAGGAGGATTGGCATATATAGTGGGGCCCAAGCTGATTCTCTAAATATCTTTTCTCTCCAAGATATAAAGACTTATCTTCTTTACCTGATAATGCAACTATTTGTCCTTCAGTCAAAAGGTCTTTCTTTATTCTTAGGATTTAAAATTAGAAGGAAATGTAAAGGTCCTCTAGTCCAGTAGTATCAGACTCAAATAGAAATGAGAGTCATTAAACCATATATAGGGATATCTGTGGATTGTATATTGACTTAGTTTTAAAATACAATGGTATCTATGTATTATTTATTTTTCTAAATGTTTCCCAAATACATTTTAATCTGTTTCAAGATGTACTAGGGAGAATTGCTGCCACATGTGGCCTTCAGGTTGCATGTTGACACCTCTGATCAAATCCTGTTCCCCCTAAAGTTACCTTTCATATACTCTGTTTGTGTGACATACTATATGCACGCACCTATTCACTTACATATTGTTTCCTCCTTTATTTTTATGTATGTGTTCATTTATTTTGAGGCTATATCTCTCCATCTCACACAGGCTGGAAGGTCAGAAGCCACTCATGGGTAAACCCATTCCTGATTTCCACCTGCTATTTCTTTTTTTTTTCTTTTTTCTTTTTGGAGGGCAGTTGGGGTTAAGTGACTTGCCCAAGGTCACACGGCTAGTTTTTTTGTGTTAAGTGTCTGAGGCCGGATTTGAACTCAGGTACTCCTGACTCCAAGGCCTGTGCTCTATTCACTGTGCCACCTAGCCGCCCCCCACCTGCTATTTCTGAGTGAGGCCAGTTTACTCCTCCCTTCCTCAGCCTATTCCCTTCTCCTTATTCCACCCCACAGCATCTGCTACTCTGTACATTTCAGTGCCCTCGGTGTATAAACAATATACTATTGGCTTTAGAATCAGTGCAGACATCCGTCCAAATAGCTTAGAACTCCCAAGCTCAAGTGACCCACTAGCCTTAGCCTCCCCACAGGAGAGTTTACAGGGATGCATCATCACTTCCATCTTTCTCCCTCCTTGGAAGGTGAGTTCTTTGAGGAAAGGGACCTGGTCTTTCTTGGTGTCTCCAGAGCTTAACAAAGTGCTTGGCCGATCCTAGGCACTTAATAAATACTTGATGGAGATATGCTTTGGCAGCAAAAAGACTTGCTATGTCAGAGTGCCTGAGTCAGCACCTGTCAAAGCAATCAGTTCCCCATACTTGAGGTCACCAAGTGTGTCACACCCTGTGGAACCTCAAGGCTATATTCAAAAATTCAGACACATCAGAAGAGATGGAATAGGACTCCATAGAATGTCCTAAGGCCCTGGAGAAGTATAGCATATAAAAGGACATAGCAGTCCACATCAGAAAGGAGTTTGAAAAGAAATACAATCCCACCAGGAACTGACTTGTGGGAAGAGACTTTGGCAGTCATGTGACACATGAGACTAAGCACTTCATCTGTATCTAATTGGTCCAAATTGCAATTCTTCTGGTCAAGTGTGGTGAGAGCAGAACTCTACTTACTTACCCAGTGATACACACACACACACACACACACACACACACACACACACACACACACATAAAATGTGTATTTCCACATAACAAAGACCACAACCTGGCAACTAAACTCTTCAGGCTTACTAAAGGACCATCTCAATCTTTGAGCCTTTAAAGTATCGTTGTTGGTTGTTTTGTTGTTGTTGTTGTTGTTTGGTTGGTTGGTTGGTTTTTGCTGGATAGGGCATCCTATGTACTAATTTGATGTGGTTATAAAACATTTTGCAACTTTTCGTGGTGGCAAAGAACTGGAAACTAAGGAAATGCCCATCAAATTGGGGAAAGGCTAAAAAAATTGTGGTATTTGCATATAATGGAGTACTGTTGTGCCATAGGAAATGGCAAAATAGATGGTCAAACCTGGGAAGACTTGTATGAACTGATACAGAATCAAGTGAGCAGAATGAGATGAACAGATTGTGCAGCCATAAAAATATAAAGACAACTTTCAAAGACTTTAGAACTCTGAACAGTACAATGACCAGCCTTAATTCTAGAAAATCCATGATGAAAGAGAAATAATGGTCTCAAGGGTTCAGAATGAGACATGCATTTTGGGGCATGGCCAATGGGTTAATTTATTCTGCTTGACTATTCGCATTTGTTACAAAGGTTTTGTTTTTCTTTTCCCATAGAGTGGGAGGGGACAGTGAAGATAGGAAGGAGATTAATAGATTTTTTTCACTGAAAAGAAATTAGAAACAATTATCAAAATAAAAAAAAATACACGATGACTAACTAATTGACAAGGAAATAGAGTCCCAGAGAGATACAGTGACTTGCCAAGGTCACACCAGTAGTAAATGGAAGAAGCAGGATGAAAAACCTGGTCCTTCTGCTTCCACATGCAATGGATAAGATGGAAGCATCTTATCCTTGTTTCCAGCAGCTGAAGATGTCACTGACTTCTCAGGAACAAATTTATGCATCAGTATAAACTTCCTCCTAACTGATTACCCTCAAGTTATTCCTTTCCTTCACTAATCACAAAATGAACTTCCTTTCTCAAAGACGGACAAAAAGGACCTAGAGATATCAAAATATTTGTAGTATCACTTCTGTTATTCAATTTCATAAGTCTTTACCATGTGTTAGGCTCTGTATTAGTTAATATGGATAAAGACAAAAACGAAAATAGTCTTTGCACTCAAGAAATTTATTTTTACTGAGGGAAGAATGAGGGAAAGAAAAATATGTATAAAGATATGAAAATGAAAAGCATATGGAAAATACATTTAAGTAATTTTTTTAGAGTCATGAAAGGTCTCCCTAGGCACGGTCCCTGGAGGCATGCTGCTTGAAGAGGTGGGCCTTAAGTTGAGTCCTGAATGGGGTGAGGGACTCTAAGAGAGAGAGGGGAGGAGGGAAGAGTGCATGTCTGATGTGGGAGCCAGTATATAGTACAGCACAGAAATGGGAGACAGCGTGTTGTGTGTCTAGAATAGCAAGTGACAAAGAACTGGAAACAAAGTGGGTGCTTGTCCATTAGGGAATCTCGAAATAAATTGTGTCATACAAATATATTGGGTGTTACAAGAATCTTCATATAGTTTTAAGCTTTAATAGCTTAAGGTTCTGCTCTAAGACTTTGGGGTCATATAAAGTGGTAAATGTGGAGAAGTGAGAGTAACTTGGGAAAATTTGTAGGAATTGATTCAGAATGAAGTAAGTAAGCACTGGGAGAACATCTACAACAATGCAAAGGAAAACAGCATTAAAAGACATCAGAACTTTTATCAGTACAGTGAACAATTATGATTCTAGAGGACTGACCAAGAAGCAGGATTCCCTCCTCTCCATAGAAAGGTGCAAAACGAAGCATAGTTGTTAGTCACGACCAATGTGTTTATGTGTTCTGTCTAGTAATTTCTATCAAGGGAGGGTTCCATTGGGGAAAGGGAAATTATGAGAAAATCACACACACACACTCAGAGAGAGAGAGACAGAGATGGAGAGAGAGAGAGACAGAGAGAGAGAGAGACAGAGAGAGAGCTGGGTATGTAGAGGCTGCTCGTGGGAAGCTTGTGCATGGCAGGTCTGCTAGGTTGGGTCAGGCAGCTGGGCTGGACTGGGTCTGGGAAGAGCGCAAATGCATCATAACCATGTGGGGAGGGAACATTCTATATGGTAGCTCCTAATTTAAATATTGATTTTTGCTAACCTTATATAAACATAAATAAAAATTGCACTATCTTTTAAAAAGCACTTTTTGCTACTTTCTACATTTCAGTGCCCTCATTCATGATCACTAGTCAGAGCTGGAAGGGACCGTTGAATTCGGTCCTTTTATTTTACAGATGAGGAAACAGACCCTGGCGAGAGAAATGACACCCATAGTCACACAAGTAGCAGAGTTAAAATTCAAACCCAGGTCCTTTATGCAAAATCCAGCATACTTCTCATAGTACTGATGTGAATACAAATTTAAGTAATTTTTTTAGAGTCATGAAAAGTCTCCCCAGGCACGGTCCCTGAAGGAATGCCACTTGAAGAGGTGGGTCTTAAATTGAGTCCTGGATGGGGTGAGGGACTCTAAGAGACAGAGGGGAGGAGGGAAGAGTGCATGTCTGATGTGGGAGCCAGTCTATAGTATAGCACAGAAATGGGAGACAGCATGTTGTGTGTCTAGAATAGCAAGATTGAGCCTTCACAATTCCTTCAGAATTAGAGTGGAGCAAATGGAAGCAAATGACTTTATGAGAAATCAAGACACTATTAAACAGATACAAACAAATGAAAAAATAGAAGGTAATGTGAAATATCTCCTTGAAAAACCACTGACCTGGAAAATAGATCCAGGAGAGACAGAAGAGCTCTTCTAATTCTGAAGATTGTGTCTAGAATACCAATCTTGCCCCAAAGATTTAGTAGCCCTTTCACTGGTTTATCCTCTACAGCAGCTGTTCTCAACCTGTGGGTCTCGACCCCTTCGGGGGTCAAACAACCCTTCCTCACAGGGGTAACAAAGGTCACCTAAGACCATGGGAAAACACATATTTCCAATGGTCTTAGGAACCAAGACAATGGGCTCCTCTATCCGTCTCCAGCCAGGTCCGCCCACATGCAGACATGCCCACATACAAATATTAAAGGGTCACAGCATTAGGAAGGTTGAGAACCACTGCTCTAGATGCACCCTAAAATACAGAGGTGCCCTAAAGGTTGAGTTGCTCATTCCCTGGCGTTCTAAAGTCTCCCCTTAGCTTGAAATACCACAAAACTTCACCTTATCCTAAAATTCCTTGTATCCTCCCATCCAGTGTCATAAATTCCTTGTCCTCAGCCTGTATCTCTATCTTGCAAGATTTATCTTGACCTTAAAATTTACCTTATCCTAAAATTCCTTGTCTCCTCCCATCCTGTCATAAAGATCCCCTTGAGACCATTATCTTGTGTCATTCATCCTCATCCTTATCTTGCAAGATTTATCTTATCCCCAAATCCCCAACCCCCTTTAGAAACCCTAAAAAAACTTACATCACCACACTATAGGTTGTTTAGCTTTCTGGCTATGTAAGTGTGGTCCTTGTCCTATATCATTGCTTTTGTTTAGCTCCTTGCTAGGTCTCAGTCCAGCATGTTTCTGCATTAATAAAGCTCCCTTTGCCTAAGGAGAAGGTCTGATTGAATTCTTTCAAAAATCTGAACCAGCTCTCCCTACTCTGACCTCATAAGCACCATGCTGAGTTTGGGTTCTGTCAGCCTTTCTATTTGTTCCTGAGATTCCACTTCCTTTTCTTTGAGGAAATTTTAAGAAGAAAACACTCAGGATCTGTCAGTACATAATTATTGATCTCCTACTCTATGTTCAGTCTTGTGTGTGGTTTGTCATTCATTCTTTTTTTTTAATAATTAATTATTTTATTTATTTTCTTGTTTACATCATTCATTTCCATGAGATTTTGAGTTACAAATTTTCTCCCCGTCTTTCCCGTACCCACAAGCCCAGAACAGTGATCCCACTATAAAGCTCCTCCCCCAATCTGCTCTCTTTTATGTCCTCCTCCAACACCCCTCCCCTCTAACTTTCTGATAGAGCAGGGTGGGTCTCCCTACCCCAGTGGCTGTATATCTTAACTCCCAGTTGCATACAGTTAATAATAATTATTATTTTATATATATATGTATGTATATATTTAACATTTGATTGTGGAACTTTAAATTCTAGATTCCTTCATTGTCTTCCTCGTCACCCACCCTCACTGGAAGGACAAGCAATTCAATACAGGCTGTACATGTGTAATTACACAGGACATCTTTACAGTGGACATATTGTGAGAGACTGATTATATGTCCCTCCTTCCTATCCTGCTCCCCCTCCCTGTTCTATTCTCTACCCTGTCCCTGTCCTTTTACTGAAGTGTGTGCTTCCAGCCACCCACCCCCGCCCCTGCCCGCCCCTCAGTCATCCTGCCTCTCATCCCCATGCCCCCTACTCTCCTGTGTGGTAAGATACCCAGTTTAGAGTTTATGTCATTCCTTCCCTAAGCCAAATTGAATGAGAGTAAATGAAAGTAAAGTTGTAACAATTATCCCTTGCCTCTTCTATATGGGATGATTAACCCCATTTTGTCTCTCCCTGACTCCCCTCATTCTAGTCCTCTCCCACCTCAGAATTTCTACTTTTAAAGTATCATCCCTTTCTATTCAATTTATCCTATACCCTCTATATACACATATACACACATGTTCAGGTATGTATTCATACGCATATATAGCCTCCTATGTAGACATATGTTAAGTATACATATATATCCATTTGTATTCCCTTCCCCTATCCACATACTAAGAAAGGTTTCATAAGTTACTATTATTGTTTTTCCATATTGGCATGTAAATAGTTCAACTTTGATAAGTTCCTTATGACTTCTTTCCCACATTTACCTTCTCATGTTTCTTGTATTTGAATGTCAAATTTTCTGTTCAGTTCTGGTTTTTTCAGCAAGAATGCTTGAAAGCCCTCCACCTCACTGAATGACCACCTCACTGAATGACCCTGGAACATTATACTCAATTTTGCTGGGTAGGTGATTCTTGGTTTTAATCCTAGCTCCCTTGATCTCTGGAATATCATATTCCAGGCCCTT
>CM053599.1:191210664-191230008 GCA_028646575.1 Pseudocheirus occidentalis
TCCAGAGGCACAAACAGGGTGTTACAATCAAGACTTGCAAATTAACTCAGTACTTTCTTTAGATATTCATGAAACCAATGAGAGCATCCACCCAAGGAGATTATACTTTCCTTGCATATCTTCCTAAGGACCTTTGAAGAACTGGGGAGCTAATGGGGCCAAGGACCCTGAAAGTCTTGGCCTACAACAATATTTAGAGTTCCCTTTGGGATTGCTAGGTCTGATATTATATTCATAGATAAAATGGGGTGGGGGGAGGTGGAACCAAGCCTAATAGGCTTTAAAATCCAAGTGGAAAAAACCCTTAAATGAAGGGGTTACTTTAATTGCATCCTGTCCCAAACAGATTTTTTTTAGCTGCTGGTAGCTTCCCTCTCAAAATCACCTTTCATTTATTTATTAAAGAGAAGAAGATTGGGTTGCCCTCCCTTCAGCTTCATTGATGTAATCACATGATGTTTTATCATCTTAGGATAATAGCAACTGAGTTGGGGGGATGAGGGAGAATATATTTTGTATATATTTGTATATGGCATATTTTCTCCTCTGATAGATTATAAACTCTTTGAAGACAGGGGATTGTTTCACTTCTGCCAGGACCTAACAGAGTATCCTGAAGTAAAAGGTGATTAATAAATTCTTGCTGATTGAATGAATTAATCAAAGCACTTATTTATGCTATATTCAAACAACAAAGTGAGAGCAGTAACTAGGTGGAAATGAATACCAAAGTCTCTGATAGTACTTAGAGTCCTTCTGTGGATAGAATCAACAGAGTTTATTATCTAGTTAGCCAGAATAATTAGTTCTAATAGAAAGCTAAAAAGTTGATTCCTCCCTCCACAACCACAGACTGTTTCCACAAACATAATACCATGTTCTGGTCTCATTTCTCCTCAAGGAAGGTTGCCATTGCCTTGCTTTGTGATGCTTATCCCAGCCAGAAAAATTCCTACTAATAGCTCTGCACCATATTAGGCTAGAGATACAAAGACAATATGAAAAATAGTCCCTGATCTCTTGGAGCTTACATTTCACTGGACATAACTTAAGAAAATGCTCTCTTGCTCTCAGTCTCTCTCTCTCTCTCTGTCTCTGTCTCTGTCTCTCTCTCTCTCTCTCTCTGTCTCTCTCTCTCTCTCTCTCTCTCTCTCTCTGTCTCTCTCTCTGTCTCTCTCTCTGTCTCTCTCTCTCTCTCTCTCTCCCCTCCCTCTCCCTTCAGCTTCCTCACCTGGAAGGGGTTAGACAGGATGATGGCTAACCTCCCTCCCATGTTTAACATGCTATTCTCTAGGGTGCATCTTTACAAATTTTGCATCTAAGGACTATGGTTCTAGCCTTTATGCATCAATCACCAACTCTTTCTTTAGTATTCAAAAGAGGAAATTACTATAATCCTAGAGGAGTCATTGAATCATTCAAATTCGATTCATGAGCAAGTCAAGACATTACCCTAAGGAGGTCCTGGGTTCCCTTCAAGAACAAAGGACCAACAAGATCTAGAGCAGTGGTTCTCAACCTGTGGCTTATGTTCAATTTGTAACAATGAAAATACATCCTGCATATCATATATTTACACTACAATTCACAACAGTAGCAAAATTACAGTTATGAAGTAGTCACAAAAATAAATTTATGGTTGGGAGTCACCACAACATGAGGAACTGTATTAAAGGGTCTTGGCATTAGGAAGGTCGAGAACCACTGATCTAGAGGGAGCTAGGTGGCACAGTGGATGGACTGAGGGCCTGGGGAGACCTGGGATAAAAACTAGCCTCATACACGTACTAGATGTGTGACCCTGGGCAAGTCACTTCTCTGCCTCAGTTTCCTTAACTATAAAAAGGGGATAAATTTAGTACCTACCTCCCAGGTTGTTGTGAAGATCAAAGGTGATGATATTTGTAAAGTGCTTGGCTTACTGCCTGGAACATATTAAGCACTTAATAAATGTTACTATACTATAATATTATACATAATGATAAATGTTAGTAAATAAATAAAGAGCTAGAAAGGACCTGAAGATCATATAATCCCCATTTCACAGATGAGGAAAGTGAGATTCACATAGTCATGAAGTGACTTGGTCAAAGTCATACAGGCCATAACTATCAGAGTTGGAAGATGAGGCCTGGTCCTCCAAGCAGAGATGCACAGAATCTAAGAGCTAGAAAGGACATCAGAGGCCTATCTAGTGATAGCCCAATTGATTAGATGTTCTACAGTGTGTCCTCTGGCCTGCTCTTGAAGACATCTAATGACTAGGAAGGTTCTTCTTCCTAAGACTGTCCAGTCAACTTTTTAATAACTCTAATTGTTCATAACTTTTCCCCTTACATACAGTCTAGATATGCTTCTCTTCAATGAATATCTTATTGCTCCTAATGCTGCCCTCTCGGGCCAAGTAGAACAAACCTAATTCTTCCTCAACAGGAAAGTCCTTTAAATACTTGAAAACACCATTGACCCTCAAATAGCATGATCTCAAGGCTCTTAACCATCTGCTTATCTACCCTCTCTGGCTTATAAATGTTCTTCCGAAAACATGGCCCTGAGAACTAAACACAATCCTCCTGATATGGTCCAACCAGAGCCAAGTGTATACAGTAGGACTTTCACAGTTCTCATTCTAAACACTATGTCTCTCTTAATGCCACCCAATATACCATTCTCGTTTTTTGGCTGTTGACTCCTATTGAATCAATGGTCTACTAAAATCCCCAGATCTTTTTAAAAGGCACTAACATGTTACTTTGTGAACTAGCTATCCCTTCCGCCATCTTGTACTTTTTTACTCCAAATGTAAGGTTTTACATTCTAATCCTCATCAAAATCTCTCCTATTAGATTCAATTCAGTGTGCTAGTCTGTTGAGATTGCTTTGGATTTTGACCTTATTGTACTACATGCTAGCCATCCTCCTAGCGGTGAGTAACCTGCAAATTTGATAAGTATGTTATCCATGCCTTATTCCAATCATTGATAATAATTTTAAGCACCAAAGGGTCAAGAAGAGATCCTTGGGGCATTCAGCCAGACACCACCCTTCCAAGGTGTTATTGAACTGAACTCTTTGCATTGGCCTTCCAACCCCCATTCTAAATACACCCAATTTGTATTATTGTACAGCCTGTATTTCTCAATTTTCTGTACCAGACTAACTCGAGAGACTTTATTCAATACTTTGATAAAATCTAATTAAACTATATTGATAGCATTCCTCTGATCTACCAGGCTAGAAAGCCTACAGAGAAAAAAAAAAGTTAGGTCTAGTATGCCCTGTTCTTGTAGAAAGGGACTGCTTCAAATGCAAGCCCAGCATTCTGAAAGAATCCCATTCTTCCCTTAGCCCAATTTTCTAGATACAATTAAAGAAGGTTTTGTGCTTGTCTAGTCTCTTCATCCAAGATGCTGATGTCAAAACTGCAAGGAAAGTTGTTTTCAGCAGCTTCTAACTTCAACTTCAGGCATGATCACCATCAGGTAACTGTTCCTCTCTCACTCTAGGCCTGCCCTTCCTGACTTTGGTCCCTCTTCTCAGCCTCTTCAGCTGTCTCAGCACGTCACATAGGAATATTCGTTCTTATTCCCTTATACATGTAAAAACTTTTTGATGTTATATCCCACTAACCCCAATGGTGAAATGTATCTGTTCTGTACTTATCTCTTTCCACATCCCCACAATGTGAGATGTTCTATCCCATGTGATATTTGAGCATTTTCTTGATTCTGTATCCCCTTAGCCCAATGGTAAAAGCATGTCTATTCTATACTTATTCTCCTTCTCTCTGTACCCTGAAAATTTGAGAAGTTCTAGGGGTGGCTAGGTGGCACAGTGAATAGAGCACCAGCCCTGGAGTCAGGAGGACCTGAGTTCAAATCCAGCCTCAGACACTTAACTAGCTATGTGACCTTGGGCAAGTCACTTAACCCCAATTGCCCTATCTTCCCCCCTCCAAAAAAAAAAAAGCAAAAAAAAATTTGAGAAATTCTATCTTAGGTAACAACTAGGTATTTCATTTTTAGTTACCAACTATATTTTCTTCCCTTCCCTTAATAGTATTTTATTTTTTTCTAATTACATGTAAAGATAGTTTTCAACATTCATTTTTGTAAAATTTTGAGTTCCCAATTTTTCTCCCTTCTTCCCCCCATTCCCCAAGACAGCAAGCCATCTGATATAGGCCATATGTGTGCAATCACATTAAACATATTTCCAAATTAGTCGTGCTCTGAAAGAAGAATCCAAACAAAAGGGAAAAACCACGAGAAAGAAAAACCAAAAAAAGTGAAAACGCTATGCTTCAATCTGCATTCAGACTCCAGAGCTCTTTCTCTGGATGCTGTAAGCGTGTTCTGTCTCAAGTCTTGGATCATTGCATTACTGAGAAGAGCTAGGTCTATCACAGTTAATCATTATAAAATGGTGTTGTTGCTGGGCAAGCGCTCTCTTGGTTCTGTTTGCTTCATATAAGTATTTCCAGCAAATCATATTTTCTGATATAGTTTTCGTTATCTTTGCCTGCCCACCTTTACATTAAAGTCATTTAGTATCAAAATAAGTATTGATTTTGTTTAGGGGAGACAAGGTTTCTGAGAGACAACAATGAAGCATAATCAGGTTCAGCAATTGCTTTGGTTGAATCCAAGCAACCCTTAGATGGCATTTTAACAATTCTCTGTATAACTGTTTCCTATCTATTTATTGAGTGGTAAAGAGAAACCTTTTGGCTGGCTGCTGAGCTGAAACCGAGTGTGCAAACTAGTATAGAGCACCAAACGGCCAAACAGAGGTCTCTGTTTCCTGATGGTGATCAAGGCAAGTACTGCTTTTTGGGAGCTTCTAGGTAGAGAGAAAGTCAGATTTGGCAGTCAAGGACCCCTGGTCAGAGTACAAGTTGATTTTCGCACTATTATGGAGGAGGAGAAGGATGGAAGATTATGTATTAAATTGAGTAGAAAGGAAAACAAATCTATGAAGAACTTAGTAATAGACAAATGAGCCAGAGATTCTAGAAGGCACCTAAAGATGGGATAGGAAGAAAGACAATAAACAAATGTGAAGTGAAATAGATCTTCTAGAATTTAAATGGAAAGTTATTCTCGTCGATGATGATAGTAGAATTACTACATTTGGACTTCACTCTAAATTACCCAAAGTGCTATGTGAAATAGTGCAGCAAAATTTAAGGTGAAGTTGGTGAGAGTTAAGATAGAACCTGTGTAAATACATAGAGGAAATTCATGTTAGAGGCAATATAATCTTAAGGGCATTTTTCAGGACATTTCAAGGAGCAAAATAGTTGAAAAGAATGGAAAAGATTACAGATGGAACTATTTCTTTCTCCCTAAATAAAGTATCAGAGAAGAAATCAGGAACTACCATCCCCTTCTTTCTCATTTCTCATGTCTACATTTTCAGAAAATCTTTATCAAAATTATCTAAGTGCACATCAACAGTGAGCATGATGAAACTCTAAGAAGGGGGGCACACAGGCACTGCAAGTGATTTTCTATAGCCAACTACATACTCTTAATCATAAAATTAACTGAGAGGTATAAAGAACATAAGACTGAATGTAAAGAACATAAGCATCTGTGGTTATTTTTCATTTATCAGTCAAGCAATCAGCAAACATTTTAAAGCACCTACTATATACCAGGCAGGCAATGTATGAAGTGCTGGGAATACAAAAAGAGGCAAAAGACAGTTATTCTTAGAAAAAATTACTTAGCAGAGCAAAATGTAGCCTTAAAGAGTCTTTTCAAATAAGCTACCTCCCACATATATGTTATGATTACATAAAATTACATGATTCAGTCATTCAACAAGTATTTACTAAGTACCTTGTAGATACCAGAAACTTTGCTAGGCACTAGACATAATACAAATTGAAATTAAATAATCCCTTCCTTCAAGCATATTATATTCTATTGGGGCTTACATTCAATTACAACCGAAGCAGGGAAAAAGGTTATTCAGCCGCCGTCTGTCAAGTATCAACATCAAGTGAGGAATGAAATAGGGAATTATCTGTTTGCCAAGGGCATTTGCTAGTGTCATACATGATGACTCATGCAAAGGCCAAATAAAGAAAGGGTTCCCTGTTGAGAAGTTCTTTAGCTTTTCCTATTTTCTGATAATATTGTAATATCACATTAAGCTTATGAACACTTATAGGACCTTTTCATTGAGATTCACAGGCACTCTAAAGAGATAAGCCTAGCAACCTACACAGAAAAAACAAAGTATATGATGAATGTTGCCCAGATTATGATGTGCACTTGCACAGGCAATCCATTGAGTTGGTCCATCTGTTCATCGTCAATCAGATTGAACCAGCCACTAACATGTGGATGGCCAGAGCAGAACAGAGCAGGCTAGAGACAGGAGAGTCAGCAACCAAACAGAGGTTTAATTTCAAAGTAAGGGAAATGGCTTGCAAGCAAGTACACATGGGTGGGGCCTTGCCCCTTAAGGGTGGACCTGCTTTAGCATGGTCAAATCACAATACTTATACCAGTGGCTGCACAATGAGGGGTAATAGCAATAATATGACAAGTTTGATTCATAACAGAATTTCATGACTGGAATATGGCTATAGCAAGTGCTTATCTGAGCTCAGAGAACAGCTGGTACTGGTCAAAGCAATACAATAATTATGTGATTTTGCCAGAGGGTGAGACCATCCAGAGGGTGAGGGCAAAGGATTGTTGTTATGATAAGCTCAGGACACACCTTGTTTGCTAAGTCTTAGTTCTGGAAAATAGGGTGTCTCCTAAAATCTTCACATTTCCCTCTTTCGGCCAAAGGGAGAAGGTCTGAAAGAACTCCTATCCTTTTGGCCAATAGAGGATAGGCAGGTATAAGCCACAATGGTACGAGAGGCCAACTGGGCCAGGAAAAGCATTTTTATCACCAAGAGGTCAGTTCCTTGTGGTAATCTTTTGGGGAAGTATGTCTCAGGTATCATTGCTAGCCATTGTTTGTTTTCAAGCAGAAAAGAGAGGGGGGCCAAGAATGTAGAGGGAGAAAATGCCAACACACACTTGAATCAGGACCTTGGTGATTGGGCACATTACCAAAGGGAAGAGGACAGTATACTTCGACCTTATCCAGAATTTTGGGACAACTGTCTCATCTAGGTGTCAGATGCTTCTGGGTCTGTACTAGATGAACTTTGAGGTCCTTGGAGGGTTCTGCCATCCACTTAGCAGCAGGGGCTTTCTTCAGATGATCCAGGGGTCCACACTCACAAGTCTGACAACTGTGGAAATAGTCAGAAGGACCTGGTAGGGACCTTTAGAAGACATACGGATTGACAATTGCGAGAAAACTATTTGTATCAGTCTTTGTATCTGAGTTTCTGGTCAGCATAACATATTAACATATTGGTTAAGGATCTCTAAATAGCACATAGACACTATCCAGTTTCCCAGCCATGCAGGGCTAGGTTCAAACAACACAATAAAGTTTTCTCATAATCATAATCACATTAAGTCAGGTCACATTAATATCACATTACAGAGCAAACTTCTTAGAGGACTCACAATGGACTAGTTTTGAGAAGGGAGATTTACATGTCACCGAGATAACCAAGAAAACTTAAACAATAAAAAACTTGAAACAAAAGACCAAAGCAATACAATGGTTATTACCAATAATAATTAACATCAAGTCTCCTGGTATCCTAGTAACCCATCCTCAATATCCATTTAATCAGCATATTTTAGGTCTTAGATGTCTCGAGTAGTTATCTGGTCCCTAGATATCTTTTCTTGGACAATAGATTTTATTCTCAGGACAGCTGTAAAGGGGGCTCTGCTTCCCTGGTTCCAAATCTAGAGGTTCTTACATAATTTTGCTAGCAATGTCATTTAAATTTGGTTCTCCAATTGTGAAACTTCAGTTTTCAATTCATTTTTCAGTTCATATACTATTTGTTGTTTCTATCCCTACCGAAATCCTTTACTTGACATAAGAAGCTTTAAAAAAAATTTACAAGGGTTCAACTGCAAAATGAACTCTTCTGCCTTTTAAAATGATAGACAGATACTTTAATAATGTGAAAATAATTTCACTTTCTTTACCATTTTCCATATACTTTATAAGCATAAAATCCAGTTTTGAGGACTTATTACCAAAACATTTTCAAAGTCTGAATTTCCATGATAGTTAAATTTTGGAAGCCAATTATATATGTCAGTATCTAGTTGTTAGAGAAAAGTTTGATCTTGTTGCTTTTCTCAAAATTTACTATTGCATTTAATTAGAAAACTTTCACATTACATCTTTGTCTTATTGCTTTGTTTAGTCATTTCCTCCTTAGGAGGATATCATTCCTATATTATAATTTTAGCACCAATATAGGTTAAAATTGTAAGATGTTCATATTTGCATTCTATTATAATAAATCAGAGATGTTCCAGTATCAATCTATTACTTAATAGATTTGGTATTGTACTTGAAAGATTTCTTGATTATAGAAATTTGCTATAAAAGGAAAAATGAGGCACATAGTTTTAACAATAAAACAGAAGGGGTAGCAAGAGGGGAGAACTCCCTTGGCTCTCTTTTTGATTACAGGCCTAAGTCATATCTGACAGTCAATCATGACTAACCACAGTGTATCAAAAGCAAAGGCTCAGGATTAACCAAGTAGGAAAATTTCCCTTTCCGAAAGGAAATAGCACAATGGCGAATCCGACCGAGGCTGTGCCAAAGTCAATCCTAAAACTTTCCCCTGTCACAGACATCCATCTTTAGCAATTCCCAGACTGCAGCACATGCCATTTTCTATATTGCCTTCATGACAATTCAGACAACAATCCTTGTAATCAAAGCTCAAACAATAGTAAATTACAGTCCCAGGAATTTTTTTACCTTAAATAGCAAAATTTCACTAACCACAATTTAGGGCTTGAATATTTTCCCTGATGTTTTCCTAACATCTAACATTTTATTAATCCTTTACTTATAAATTAAAACTACCTATAATCTGGGGTTTCAGACATACAGCAAATATCTGATAGTTGATTCATCATTAATATGTTGAAACTACATCTTTAAACTACCCTATAAACTTTCATAATAGCCAAGAATTTAAAATGAAAAGTTGCTCTTATATATTATCTGCTTTATAATAAAATATAGCTCATCAAATATTTAATAATTTTCAAATATCTATTTTTATCACATTCTTTTAAAAGCCCAATTCACATGTAACAGCACTCAGATTAAAAGTTGCTTTGTCTAACAGCATTTCTGCTACAATGATCTCTCAAATTTCACAATGTAAGAGAATTTAGAAATACCATATTCTTCAGAATATTGTACACTTCAGAAGATATCAGTTGCATTTCCAAGTTGTCACATGTTGCCTTTGACATTTTAAAACCACTTCAAAGTTATCAGGTATGGAATAATTACGTTCAGTTAAGGAAACAATAATAACATATAATGCTTAGTATATGACAGTCACTGTGTTCAGTGTTTTACATTCATTATATTATTTCGATCTTCATAACAACCCCAGGAAGTGGGTACTATAATTATTTTTCTCTTTACAGATCAGAAAGCTGGAGCAAATAGAGATAACTTACCTAACAACTAATACATTTCTACAACCAGAACATAATTCAACTTTCCCTACATTTTTCTAGAATTTTTTCTTCAACACCTTTATTTGAGAATCTGATCTTAGATGAGAGGAGTTAACAGTGAAAAGATCTCTGACCTGGGGAAATCACAGGAGTCTCCTTGGTTTAAACAATCTTTTCTCTTTTCATAGTCAGAAATATCAAGGAAAGGTTAACAAAAAGTTGCTATGAGGTACAAACCATTTACCTATATTTTTTTTCTTTCTTCACTCTTGGATTACTTCCAAACTAGGGGCCTTACTTCATTGCCCTAGAACAATGAAGCTATTAATCTCACCATCTGCTTTTAAAACTTTTATAACATCTAATCCTTATTTTTCCTTAAATTCTATGGGCAGTGCCCCCAAAACTTACTATGATAAATCAGAAAAGATTGAATTCCTGGAATTACTGCAAAGCCCGGGAGTTCTCTGTAATCTTAAAATGATTCATCTCCAAACTTTTTAATTTACCAAGATGTTTTCAGCAGTTGATTATCTGACTTTTTTTTCTTATTACCTAATCTCCTGTAGAAAGCTCAAAGTGGGAGTTAGTCCTGCTTACTGGGACAATTGTTGCAAGTATCAAAGTTCATTAATCTTTCCCAGTGTTCTAAATTCTTTGGCTATAGCCCTTAGAACAGTGGTTCTCAACCTTTCTAATGCCTTGACCAGTTCCTTATGTTGTGGTGACCCCCAACCATAAAATTATTTTCATTGCTACTTCATAGCTGTAATTTTGCTACTGTTATGAATCTATCTGATATGCAGGATGTATTTTCATTGTTACAAATTGAAGATAACCCATAGGTTGAGAACTGCTGGCCTCATTTTAAATCTTTTAAGGTAACAGAATCTAGCTCACAACACAAACATGACGCAGACATTTTACATTTTACAAAGATACAAACACAGAAAAACCAACAAGGCAGATATAAACAGACACAGATAGTTTTAACAAAGCGTGGAGTTACAATCCATACAGAGGTACCCCAGTTATCAAGGTGTGGAGTTTGAACTTTACAGAGGTGTGCATTAAAAAAAAACAACAACAGAGGCATGTAGCTACAATTTTACACAGGTGTTCAGTAAAACAAACAAACAAACAGACAGACAAAAAGCACAGGAGAGACACACAGACAGGCCAATTAACAGAGGTGTGTGGTTTAAGAAAGGATATCCTTATCAGAGTGATCCAAGACAAACCAAGTCATCAGAGAAGCCCTGGAGTTTTCCTCACAAAAAACGGCAAGCTCGTCCAAGGCAGGAGTTTGGAAGACTGGAGCAGGGACAAGGGCAGAGGACTCATAAGATTGGGGGGGGGGGGGGGCGGTGCAGGGAGGGGTTAGGGGATACCACTGATTGTACAATAAGCTGTAGCCCTGACAGTGAGGGGTAACAGCAATAATGGGACAAATCTGATTCATAGCAGGGCTTCATGACCAGAACATGGATACAACAGGTGATTGTCTAAGCTCAGAGAACATCTGGTGCTGGTCAAAGCAATACAATAATTATGTGACTTTGTCAGAAGGTGAGATCATCCAGAGGGTGAATGTAAAGGATTGCTGTTACACCAAGCTCAGGGCACAGCTTGCTTGCTGGGCTTTAGCTCTGGAAAACAGGGTGTCTCCTAATATCTTGATAACATATATCTTGGATAGATGCTATAAATGGAAAATGAGCTGGGTTCAGAAGTAAATTAAGAAAAGGAGTGTAAGGTGGAACATATTTTGTGAATTGCAGCATTGTCATTGATCCTAACTGCTACTACAAAAGCTCATCTTTGTAAAAATTTTTTAAAAATTATTTTATCAAATATTTACCAATTTTATGTAAAATTTTAAAAATCCATTAAAAAAATTTGTTTCAAATTCTCTCCCTCTATATTGCCCCTCCCCCACCCCTTAAGAAGGCAAATAATAAAAAAAAGAAGGCAAACAATATGATATCTATTACATACATGAAGCATAAAAACTATAGTTCTATACTAGCCATGTTGCAAAAGAAAATACACAAACACACAAAATAAAACCCAAGAAAAACAAAAAAAGTTTTACAAGTATGCTTCTATCTACACTCAGAGTTCATCAATTCTCTCTCTGGAGGTGGACAGCATTTTTCATCATGGGTTCTTTGGAATTGTATTAAACCATTGTTTTGAAAAGAGTAACTAAGACTTTCCAAGTTGAGCTTCCTTATAATATTGTTGCTACTCAGTAGCTGTTCTCCTGTTCTGCTCTCTTCACTTTGTTTGAGTTCATATTAAGTCTTCTCAGGTTTCTCTGAAATAATTTTCTGCTCATCATTTCTTACCAGCCAATAGAATTCCACCACAATCACATATCCCACAACTTCTTCAGCCACAAACATCCTCCTCAATTTTCAATTCTTTGCCACCACAAAAAGAGCTGTAATAAATATTTCTGTAAAAATAGATCCTTTTCCCTTTTCTTTGATCTCTTTGGCATACAGACCTAGTATTGGTATTGCAGGGTCAAAGGGTACACATAATTTTATGGTCCTTTGGGCATATTTCCAAATTATTCTCCAGAATGATTGGACTAATTCACAACTCTACCAAGACTGCATTAGTGTCCTAATTTTTCTATAACCCCTCCAACAACATTTCTTTGTCATCATCTTAACCAGGGTGTGAAATGGTATCTCAGAGATACCTTCTCTAATCAATAGTGAGTTAGAGCATTTTTCATGTGACTAAAACCCCTCCTTTTTAGTACTGATATTTACTTGGTGGATCTATATGTCTATAAGTCATATAGATGATCACTTTGATCTCAAAGAACAGAAAGGGAGGTTACCTAAGGGTAACGGGTGTAAGCATTCTGCCTATGAAAAATTAGTATGTGAGGAGTGGCGTGAAATATATCTTTAAGAGGAATAGCATAATTTAATGGAAGAAGTCCTGAATTTGGAGTAAAAAGACCTGGGTTCCAATTCCAGCTCTGCTACTGACTCCCATGTGACCTTCAACAAATCATTTAACTTCTTTAGGACTCATGAGTAAACAAACAACGTAATCACCTCAGAATATTAAACAGAAAATGTTCTCTTCTCTCCCACCAGGACAGAAACATGGGTAATATTATAACTTTTCACATATGGGGTATGGATGTGGAGAATGGTTCCGATACTTAAGCTTCCATTGTTATTGACATTTCTATTTTATCTTAATGAATGGTTTTGCTATTTGTTTCTTGCTTGCTCGATCAATAAAGGCTAATAAACAACAAACATTTAATGAGTGCCTAATATGTACCAGGCATTGTGATAAGTGCAGAGGATGCATATACAGCTATTGCTCCCTAAGAGTTTACAATCTGATGGCAGAAGAGAACACACAAATGAAAGCTAAGAAGGGAGGGAGAAAATATCCAGTGGGGAATGGCATAGATGGAGAATTGGTTCAGCAGAGAAGTGAAAAAAGTCCAAAATGAGTGCAATTGGAGGGGAAATAAGATGTCCTGCAGCAATAGAGGTGGGGAGATCATAACTCTGCCTTCTAATCAGAAGGGCAGAGGGTATTGATGAGATAGATGTGAGTACTAAAGATAATTGGATCTTGTAGAATGATGAGATTTCCCAATGATGAGGACCCAGAGGAAATGATGGAAAAGTCAAAGAAGTCTCAAAGGAGTACAATTGGGTGGGGAAAATTATCTGTTGGTAAAGAATATAACATATTTGGGTGTGAAGTGGTGCACAGAACAGAGAGGAAAAGGAATAAGCATCTATATAGGGCCTACTATGTGGCAGACTCTGTGCTAAGTGCTTTACAAATATCTCATAGAATCCTCACAATTGTTCAAGGGAAGGAATAGTCTACCTGTCAGATCTACGGAGAAGGGAAGAATTTATGACTAAACAAGAGATAAAGAGCATTACAAAATATAAAACAGATCATTTTGATTATATTAAACTAAAAAAGTTTTACACAGACAAAATCAGTGCAACCCAAATTATAAGAAAAGCAGAAAGCTGGGAAACAATCTTCATAGCAAGTCTCTCTGATAAAGGCCTCATTTCTCAAATAGTCAAATGTATAAGAATGTAAGTCCTTATCCAACTGATAAATGGTCAAAGAATATGAATAAGCAGTTTTCAGAGGAAGAAATCAAAGCTATCTATAGTCACATGAAGTGCCCTAAATCACTTTTGATTAGAGAAATGAAAATTAAAACAACTCTGAGGTACTACCTCACACCTATTAGATTGGCTAATATGACAAAAAAAGAAATGATAAAGGTCGGAGAGAATGTGGGAAAATTGGAACACTGATGCACCATTGGTAGAATTGTGAACTGATCCAACCATTCTGGAGAGCAACTTGGAACTATGCCCAAAGGACAACCAAAGTGTACATATCCTTTGACCCAGCAATACCACCACTAGATCACAAAAAGGGGAAAGGACCTACATATACAAAAATATTTATAGCAGCTCTTTTTGTGGCAGCAAAAAAAAAAAAAATGAGAAATTGAACGAATGCCCATCAATTGTGGAACAGCTGAAGAAATAGTGTGATAAGAATGTAATGGAATATTACTGTGCAATAAGAAATGACGAATAGGCAGATTTCAGAAAACCCTGGAAAGACTGGTATGAACTAATGCAAAGTGAAATAAGCAGAACAAGGAAAACTGTGCACAGCAACATGATGTGATGATCAACTGTGATCATTCCTCTGCTTAAAAATCTTCAGTAGCTCCCTATTACCTCTAAGATAAAATAGACAGTACCCAGTTTGGCATTAAAAACCCTGCACAGTCTTACTTGCTCGCACTTACATTTCCTGTCTTATTCCCTTATCTACTCTCCAATACAGCCAAACTGGCCAGTTAGTTTCTTTATAATTGGCATCATAATTGCACCTCTTTGATTTTCCATAGGTGGTCTGCCATATCAGGAATGTACTTCTTTCTCACTTCTGCTCCAGTATCTTTGCCAAGAAAACCCCAAATGGAGTCACAAAAAGTTGCACATAACTGAACAACAAAAGCTCAGCCCCTACATAGTATCTATCTAACTAAGTTCATATTGAAAGGTAACGTCACTCCTAGCTAAGTCCTTGATTCAGCTACTGCTGTGTTGGGGTCACAAAGGTCACTCCTGAAGGTTATTTTGATCCTGGAGGTAGTGATGTTGCAGTGATGACTGCAAAGCTATAATCTGGAATCTCAAATAGTAAGTACTTAATAAATGCCAGTCAACTGACTGACCAATCACATTACACCTCTCTGCCTCCTAACTTAGCAAACAGTTTCACAATCATCCTTTTGGTTATGGTTAGATTAACACAGAAGGAAACTACCAAACGTCTCCCTGATGACCTGGTTGATAATCTACACTTGTGTACTTTTCCTTGAACCTGGGAATGATACCTCTTTGAAGGTCTGTTTAATGGCTTGCAGTAAAAAAAAAAAGTCTATTTCTTTTAAGTTTCCCAACCTTATTCCAGTCAGGGCTCTTCCTTCTTCCTAAAAGCAAACGCTAAATGAGCAAAAATACTTAGGCCCTTCCTGCTCTGCTGGGATGTGATCACCACAGATTGACTGACTGAAAACATTACCATGTTTTACATGGACAATGAGATAGCTCACCAGACTTGTTTTTAAAGCCAGCAGTAAGGAATATTGAGTTTTGAAAACCAGTCTAGTAAGCTCTTTTATCTTGTATCCTTGGAAGGCAGGAACTCAAGAATGGGAGATCCAAATGAATAAAAAAATAAGGGTTCCAGTTATTCTGATCTGGTATTCAGTTAGTCCTGGCCAGTGAATGGAATATAAAATAAAATAAAATAAAAGCAACAAACAAACAAAACTGAAAAAAAAATAAACAAATACCAGGATGGCATTGCTGCATAAAAGAGGAGGTTAAACAGCACAGAAACCTTACAAAGAGTTTGTTATTAAAAGTGTTTTCTATTTATTAGAGCTATTGTGTTCTTTTCAGCCATCTGACTAGTAAGGCTACCATTTCCCCAGCAGTTCAATAGGCCCTTTCATCTCTGACTTCAAGAAGAGCTTGGCCATTAATAAATGTTTGACTACACCATAACAAATTGGATATTTTGGGGTGCATCCACAGAATTGTTTTCAAAGGGTTTAGTGTCACTTTAATTGGTATGTTCTAAACATTCCAGATGTGGTAACTAGGGGACTCCTCAGCTAAACAGCCCGCTGGTGGTCATGTAGGCGTCAGCAGCAGGCAATCAATAAACCTTTATTAAGCACCTACTGTGTGCCGGGCACTTTGCTAAGTACTGGGCTAAAAGAAATGTAAAAGACCTTTATTTTCAAGGAGCTCAGTCTAATGGCAGAGACAGCAAAGGCTAAATTAAAATCCAGGATTCCCTGCAGAAGGCAAGCCCTAGTCTTAGTTAAATTTGCATCATTAACACTTTAATATTTAACATCATTAACATCCCTTTCTAAAGCCAAGACAATCAATAAAACCACAAATCAAGTCCTAATTTGTAGCATTTCTCCACTTAAGAATCAGCTCTCAGGACCTGATAAGAGCTGGCTCCAGCATACTCCTGCTTCAGACTCCCTGAAAAATGACAGTTAACTCTACAAGCTCCTTATAGACTCTTTCTGAAGTGAGAGTTAACTGTCTTAGTCTCCTACATCATGACAGTAAATTTTCCAAACCTCTTCAGGAAAGAAGCTCATCTGGTCTTCTCGAAAGGCCTCACACCTCATCCTCCAAAGATGACACTTAACTGTCACTCTCAGTCACCAAAATTCTCTTTCTTTCTCTTTTAAGTGTACAATAACAACACCCAAAATTCCTGTGAGGGGGTCTTTTAAACTTAAAAGTGTGTCTTAATACACCTTTTTCTCCCCTGGAGAGGTAGTTGTTAAACATTTACCATCATAGCCTTTGAAGAGAGGTTTTGAGAAAATTCTTATTCTATAGAAAAAAAAATATTCTTTGAAGACATTCTGGGGCAGCTAGGTGGCACAGTGAATGGAGTAAGTGGCCTTGGAGTCTGGAGGACCTCGGTTTAAATTTGATCTCAGACAGTTGATCTGTGTAATCCTGGGCAACTCCAATTGCCTCCAAAAAAGAGAAAGAGACAGCATTCTGAGAATGCTTGAGAGGAACTGAGATGCTCTAACAGCCATCCTGAAAGAACTGAATTCTAGGACTATGGCTCCATGTTTTGGAGGGATTTAGAATTGTAACCACTGGGGAGAGAATGTAGTCACCTGAAGCACTCAGGATAGGACCTTCTTCAGATCCATCACACAGTGTGAATATGTATATGTTTCTGCATTGTTACTGTGTATGATTTATATAAGTAACACTGATATTTGTCAACGGATTAGAAATCTAGAGCTGGAAGGAACCTCTGAAAGCACCTAGCAGTCCAACTCCCTCATTTTACAGATGAGTAAAGCTGAGGCCCCAAGAGGCTAAAGAACCTGGCCAAGGTCATGCAGGTAAGTAGTAAGCAGCAGAGCCAGGGTTTAAACCCATGTCCTTTGTCTCCAACCACTGCACCATACTTAAGGATACACAAAAGATAGCCTGAGTTTGGGGTTTGAAACTACAGAGGAGTAAATGCTTTGTAAAAAGAAGTTTCCCCAGTTTCACACAGGTGAAGGCTCAAAGCTAATTAATGAATTCACAGGGGAGGCTTGCAGTTTTAGTAATGTATAAGGTAATATCAGAACACATCCTTTCATTGTCTTTAACCAGGTGAGTGAATAGGGATCCAGGAGGAGGTGGAGAAGTAGGGATTTGTATATTTGTCCTTGAGAGTACCTGAGGGGTTTTATTCTCACCTTGCATCACACCCTTGTCCATGGGAGTGCTACATGCGGAGTAATGTGAAACCTTATATACTTATGATAGAGAAGAAAAAAGAAAGAAAAGGCAGTTTAACAGAACCAGATACTACATCAATCAAGTCTGATAGCATATGAAGTACATCCATATTCCCCTACTACAGCGAAGAAGGGAGAAAGGTCCATTCTTATAGTTCTTCTTGGGGCTAGGCTTGGTCACTGTAATCAGATAACATTTAGTTTTGATTTTGTTGACCTGGTACGAACCCTTTGTTTTAGGGAAGAACTGGAGAGAAGGAAAATAAGCATTTATACACCTACTATGCACTAGGCACTGTCCTAACAGCTTTACAAATGATATCTTGTTTGAACCTCACCACAACCACATGAGGTAGGTGTTATTATTATCCTCATTGTACAGGTGGGGAAACTGAGACAAAGAGAAGTGACCGTCCAGGATGACACAGCTAGTGAACCTCCAATCTTAGATCTGAACTCAGGCTTTCCCAACTCCAATCCAAGCACTCAGTCCCAGCTACCAGCTGCCTATGAATGGGAAGAAAGAAAATGAAAATCAAAAACGGGACATCAAATTAATGAAGGCTTTAGAAATGAAAAGAAATAAATCTTGTGAGAGAGACAATAAGGAGATGGTCTAGCTAGAGCAGAGTACTGGGTAATGAGACTGGAAAGAAGGATGAAGCCAGACTATGGAGGGTCTTGAAAGCTAGGCAGAAGAGACTGGACTTGATGCAATGGACAATAGGGAGCCACTGATAGGTTTTTGAACAGAGGATAAATACAATAAAGATGATGTCTTAGGAAAGTCTAGCAGTATGAGGCAGGATGAATCAGGGATAGGGAGATTGGATAGAGAAAAGAAGCAAGAAGAACGGAAATAGGGGCAAGAGTGAGGCAGCTAGGCAGCCAAATCGATAGTGCACTGGGCTTGGAATCAGGAAGATTCATCTTCCTGAGTTCAAATCTGGCCTCAGGTACTTACTAGCTGTGTGACTCTGGACAAGTCATTTCACCCTACTGGCCTCAGTTTCCTCATCTGTAAAACTAGCTGGAGAAGAAAGTTACAAATTTCTTCAATATCTTTAAAGAGTAGGAACTGAACAACATAAGATTTACAGAGTATTGTGGCTCTGTCACTTATGCCCTATGTAGTTGTAGCAAAGTCACAACCTCTATGGGCCTTATTTCCTCTTTTTATTAGGTTTGAGAGTTGAAATACATGATCTCTAAGATCTCTTCTCATTCTCAATTTATGACCCTATCATAAAGACTTGGAATAGAATGATTAGAATAAAAGAGAAGGGGTGTTTTTGAGAGACATTTTGAAGGCAGAAATAACAGCACTTGATGACAAACTAAGTCTAAGATAAAGAGTAAAGAAATCAAAGATGATTCTTGGGTTTCTAGGTTGAGAAGCTGGAAGGATGGTGGTACCACTAATAGACACAGGGTATGTGGGAAGAGGAGCTGATTGGAGTTTAGGAACTATATCTACCTCATCTTTAGACCTCTGCTGTACCACCAGACACATCACTTTATTCATAGTAGATGCTCAAAACCAAATTAAATCAAAGTTTTTGACCTATCAAATCAAATCCAGAATAGAGTTCTTTTTTAAAAACTGGTTTATTTACTTTTAGTTTACAACATTCAGTTCCATAGTCCCTTGAGTTTCAGATTTTTTCCCCTTCTCTCTCACCCTCCCCCTTTATGGCAGCATGCACACAGATATAGGATCTACAAATATCTTCCCATTGATCATTAGTCAGGTTGTAAAGAAGGATTGTAACTGACGGAATGATCAGTGGGAAAGAGGAAATAAAACAAAACAAGAAAAAGAAACACAGCAAGTAGTTTGTTTCAATCTGC
>CM053599.1:191237290-191287957 GCA_028646575.1 Pseudocheirus occidentalis
GAATAAAAGAAAAAAGTTGTCTCACTTCCCAAAATCTCAACGCGCATGTTCCAGGGAGACCTCTCACTCACGCACGCGCAGTTTCCCGGGCTCCGCAGCGTCGGTGCTCGAGATGGGCCTCCATAACAGGCTTCACGCGTCGAGCGTGCGCACTCAGGTAGAACCAGCGTCCTTCGCGGCCACCGTGCGTCCACACTACACGAGTGTTGTGGCTATTGCGCCTGTGCGCGACCCCGGTCGTGTGCGGCCGTGGGGGCGGAGCGGCGCAAGCGCCCTGTGAGGTTTAGGACCTGGAGCGTAAACAAGAGACGGGAAGGGATGAGGCTACGGCAGAAGTTGGAGCAGCGAGCGGCGGTGGCGGCGACAGCAGCAATAGGAGCAGCAGCAACAACCGCAGCAGCTGGAGGACCCACGACGGAGGAGACGACGGCGGCGGAGAGCGGGGCCCGGAGCCGACCCTGACTCCTCGTCTCTCCCGGCCCGGGAGGTAGAGCGCCCGAGCCCAGGCCCCCCCTGTCAGCCATGAACCTGGCCAGTCAGAGCGGGGAGGCCGGCTCCAGCCAGCTGCTCTTCGCCAACTTTAACCAGGATAACACGTAAGGAAGGACTTCCTAGAGGTGGAGGGGCGGGGGCAGAGTCCCCTGGGGTCGGGGTTCAATCCGGAGTCCGTCTCCCAAGGGCGCAGTGATTTTTCTCCTCAGGCATTAGGAGTGACCCTCCACCCACTCCCACCCATCCCCCCACCCCGCAGCCTCCCCGCAAGGATTGGGGTGAAGGCCAGGCCTTCCCTGGGAGGCCCAGAGAGAGGTGGGGTGGGTTCGGGCCAATCACGAGAGCTGCACGGACGAGTGCTTCCTGGTGCTGGGAATCCGACTGGAGGGTTCCTTTCTAGTGATTTCTTGGCCTTTTCCGGGTCAGCGATTATTGGAAAGGGAGGGGGAAGTTCATGTCCAGTGTTTTAAAGAGTGTGTGTGTGTGTGTGTGTGTGTGTGTGTGTGTGTGTGTGTTTAAAGCAAGGGCGGAGAAAGAAGATGTTTTTCTTTCAGCCTCACTTTGAACCAAAAGTCACGCTGAAGAACTTTATCCCTGGGGTTGCCATCCTGGGAGCAGGCAGAGAGTTTGAGCCAGAAAGGACCTTAGAGAATACGAATCCCTGAAGCCCAGAAAGGCCAGTTAAATGATTTGCCCAGAGACAAATGCCTCGTGTATCTGAGCTGGGTTTTGAACCTAAATTTTTCGGACTAGAAGTCAAGAGGTCCGGGTTTCTTTTCTTCACTTTTTCCACTCCAGGTTGCCATCCTTTGGTAGAAGTCAATAGTGAATGTTTCATTCTTAGTGTTTTTGTAGTGTGCATCACTAAAATCTGCAGATATGTAGGAAGGAAATTAATAACCTTGGTATTTTAAGTATTGGACTGGAAGAAAAACTGTAAGTGTATAATAATGGGGCTGTAGTTTTGGTGTGCAGTGAGAATCTTCAGGCTTTTGTTTAGAGAAGGTATCATAGGGAGTGTTGGAACATAAGCCCTTAGAGTTGAAAAAAAGGACGAATGTTATGAAATTCTTTAGGTTATGTATTGACAATCTATCAAGATAGTTAAAAGATGAGGTTGTTGAAGAAAGGAGGATGACTTATGGAACTAGGAGGGAGGAGGGCCATCTTGCAAAGTGAGTAAGAGGAAATGATGTAAGGGGTGGTGGTAGTGGAGGAGTATGTCCAGAGTAATTGTTGGTCCTTGGATTGAGTTTGTTTTACTGAATGTCTAAGGTAGTAGCAGACTAGAAATTGAACGCTAATTTCAGTTTTAATTGGCACTAGAAGGAAGACTTGCACTGAAAAGGAGAAAAAGCTTAGAATTATACATCTGGGCCAAGGTCTTAAGAGATCACTTAATCCAAACCTCATTTAAAAAAATGAGGGAACTGAGGCTCAGGAACAGAAAATATTTGGCCAAGGTTATTCAGCTTGTTTTTGGCAAAATCAAAACTATTAATAACAGATATTTAAGTACCTTCCTACACTGTGACAAAACCAAGGTCCCCTGATTTATAATGCCATGTTTTAATACTTGATATCTCAAATGCATTGAATAGTCTAAGAACAGTGGATTTACAAACTAAAAGGATATTACTAAAGGCCAGGACTTGTTGCAACAAAAAAATTCTTTTAAGGAAAGAAATTTTGAGACCTTTTCGTGACCCAGTATTTTCAGCCAGTATTCTATATAACAAATTTTCAGTATGACAGAAAGTATTTGGGCAGAGTTTACCTGTTTGTTACTTCTGTTTTGCAAAATAATGGCAAATTGTAATTTTCAGACCTAGTAAAATTAACATTTGAACTTGAGTGAGATGAGAAACAATACTAAATGTTGGTTTTTGTATCTACCTTATGTCAGGATTCAGTAATTGCAAAGCATTTTGTTGCTTTTCGACTGCCAGATTCTCATCTGCAAAATGGAAATAATACACGCAATAACTGTCTCACAGGGCCATTTTGAAAATAAAAAGGGAAAATGTCTTTGCAAGGGAAATCCTATCTTATTGGCCTGGTTCTATACCGTTTTTAATAATATGCTAGTTTTCTTTTCAGCATAGTTTTCTAAACTATAGAAAAAAATTAAGCCTGGGGTTCATGCAAAGTCCAGATGTATGAATATGGGTGAGGGAAAATTACATCCATATTTTCAGACTTCTAACTGAAATTTAGCATTGAACATTTCATTTATTTAAAAACATTCTGAGAAGGCTTCACTAGCCTGCCAAAGGGTGACACAACAAAAGCTTCAGCATCCCTGCTCCTTCCAAGGGACCTTTGAAAAGTTATTCTAGAGAACTATTCTATGGCTCTGTTGTTCTTTATTTACTCTTATCAGAAAGTGAAGAGTCTTGTGTTACAGCCATAACTTTACATCTTATTAGAGTTTAGAAGATTAACAATATGAAGGGATAACCCCAAATAGTTAAATATAGAAAGATCTTTCCAAGTTTTTAAAATTTTTATTAAAGAAGCAAATCTTTCAGAAAAAGCACTATTTTAGAACAAGAAATGTTCATCTGTTCTAGAAGCCATTGCAACCCACCACATTGACTAGTTTTTTTCTTCATTTAAGAAAATGAAGCCCTGAGGATAAAGCATGAATTTTTTTACGTTTTGTTACTTGTTCTAGGTTTGCTAGAATTTGGGGTAGTGAGCTTTGTCTTCTCCTTCTCATTGTTATTTTCAGTTGATCACCTGAATGGAAAAGCCTTTATTGAGGGCAAGACTATCTATCTTCAGAGGGCTCACTTTCTGGTTGGGAGTGGGACTAGTTTGGGGTTATGAGTAACTTAGACCTGAGGGGCAGGTGGTTTAAGGATTATGGTGGGGTGGAGTTGGGAGGTCCTTCAGTTTACTGTTGGAGTTGGTAACACCCTGTTTATCAAAGTGCTTTTAGTAGCTGTGTCTGCTCCTAAGGAGTTTTACATTCTAATGAGTGAAGACAAGAATTTCTATCTGCTTGTGCAGATGAAGATATATACATATATACAGCATATACTTAGGAAGATATTAAGTATAAATAAATGCAGAGTCAGTTTGGAAAGTGCAGCCAATTGGGATCAGAAAATACTTCATATAGAAGGTGGTACTCCTTGGAAGGACATTTTGTGATGCATAGATGAAAACCTTATGCGTTCAAAGGCACAGATCTGGTGAGGAATAGATCATTTTGGTTGGATCAAAGTGCTGGCAGGGGAGTAATTGTAGGGAGACTTGAAAGATAGATTGGGGCAAGGTTTGAGAAGGGCTTTAAAAGCTTAAATAGCAACTGAAGAGTATGGAACAGATACGATCAATTAGGACACCGTTGGCAGTAATATAGAGGTGATAGAACCTGAATTAAAATGGCGTGAGTATAAAGCTCTATACATAGAGATTTTGGTGACTGGTTAGATTAAATGTGTGGTGAATTGGATATATGGGGTGACTTTGACAGAAAAAAGAAAATTTAGAGCAAAGATAGGTTTGGGATGAAAAATAAAACATTCCATTTTTGCCATATGGGATTTTCTTGCCTATGGGATATCTTGATTTTTTTTTCCCCATTTGTAATCAGTTTTTATTTTAACTTTTTTGTTCTGAATTTTTATAAGCCACCAAATAAGTATTATATACATGTAAAACAGAAAGAGTCGCTGAAATTTCAAATCTGTATCACATAATTTTGGTTTTGTTTTAATTATATAATAAATTATGTTTTTCAAAACAGTCCTGCTTGTCTGCATTTTCCTGCTGACCCTTCTATTCTGCCTCAGTGATCCTCTTGTTTCATTTTTTTTAACCCTGTCAGTCTCCATCCATCCGCACCCTACCACCTCCGTTGAAAGAAAGGAAAACAAAACTCCTGTATTAAATATAAATTTGGCCATGTCTGAAAAATATGTGTCTCATTCTGCACCTGAGTTCGTCACCTCTCTGACCTCTGTCTCAGTAGATGGGTGGCATATTTCATCACTGGCCCTCTGAAATCCTTGTTGATCATTGCATTGATCAGAGTGCATAAGTCTTTTAAAAGTTTTCTTTGTTATAGAGTTTTGTTCCATATCAGTTCCTAGAAGTCTTTTAGGGTGTAGATAGTCTGTCTGTTCCCTACTTGATAGATACTCCCTTAGATTCTAGTTTTTTGCCAGTACACAGAAGGAGCTGCTATAAATATTGTTCCCCCTGCCTTTAAAAAAAAATTTTTTTTTTGGCCAACTGTTGCAGTCTGATGTGAAGTGGAGCTCCATAATTGCTTAATTTGCATTTCCTAATAATGATTTAGAGCTTCTGTTTAACTTAAATCTTTGAGAGCTGCCTGTTTATATCCTTTGATCATTATTGATTGGGGAGTGACTTCTGTTCTTATTCGAGTCATTTCTTACAGTATCAAATATCAGGCCTTTATCAGAAATATCAAGCATTTATCAGATTTTCTGCAAAAACCTTTCCAGTTTAAATGTTTTCCTTCTAATTTTCGTTGCATCAGTTTTGTATGTGCAAAGACTTCAATTCTGCATAATCAGAATTGTCCATTTTGCTTTCTGTGAGTGACCCTTATCCCTTAATTGATCATGACCTCATCCCCCCAAAAAAGATAGCTGTAATAGGTATTTCCTTAATTCTTTTTGTTAATGATATGACCTTTTATAGCTAAGTCAGGTATCTATTTAGAACTTACTTTTGGTATACACTGAGATGTAATTTCCTTAGATTTGTTTAAGTACTAATCTTGGCAGAAAATGTTTGGTTAAGTGATGATGAGATGTGCTTAACTCCAAAGCTGCCACATTGGTCCTAGGCTTTTTTTTTTTTTTTTTAGGTTGGGCAGTCTGACTTTATTAGGCAAAGGCAGGCCTGACACCTTAGGTGCTCTTGGGGGGGGCGGGTTTGCTTCTTCACCACCACTGGCTTCTGGCTCCGAAGGATGGCACTGGCCTGGCGCAGAGCGGCCATACGGAGATCTTTGCGGTATTTGTTCTTCCGAATGATGTGCCGGACGCTGTTCAGTGTGGCCCGCGCATTTTTGTTGATTGTGGTCCTCACATAGGAGGTGGCAGGCTTCCTCTGACCTGCCTGCTACTTCAACACCACCACGATGCCCTTGCCGTCGGCCGCTGGCTCAATGCCCACCGTCTTCTGGTGGATCAGCCTGTTGTAGCGAAATGAGTTTCGGGCCTTGAGGTTGTTGGGCTCGGTGCTGTAGGTCTGCTTGTTGTGCTTGATGAGGAAGCTGGAGCAGTTCTGAAGGACCATCCACTGCAGGTGGGCCGACATCGCGGTGGCTCCCGGAGACGGAAAGGGGCTTTGCTTATTTCAAGCCAACTTTCTGACAGTACAGCATTCTGACACTTTTGTATAACAGTTTACCAATTTAAAGTGTCTTATTGAACTGTAATTATAGCTATAAATCTATGAATATCTACAGTTTCCTGACTATGAGGGTATGCCACATCTTTTCATGCACATTCTGTTCTTTATCAAAGTTTTTGGTTTGTTATTTTGCATCTCTAATGGGCTAACACCCATTAGTAGTAGGCTAGTTTGACAGTTCCAAATGGGAGTTAATTTTGCATGTTATCTCTCTAAGAACCATATGATATAGTGAATAAAGCACATTCTACTTCTGACCCATGACCCTGCACAAATTACTTAATCTCCCAGGGCCCCTGCAATTCTTTTAAGATAATGAGGGATAGGGGCAGCTAGGTGGTTCAGTAAATAGAGCACCTGCCCTGGAGTCAGAAGGACCTGAGTTCAAACCCACCCTCAGACCCTTGACACTTCCTAGCTGTGTGACCTTGGGCAAGTCACTTAACCCCAGTTGCCTTGATTTGCCTTTCCCCCTCCAAAAAGAAAAAGATAATAAGGTATAGAAGAGTTTCTTACTTTGCTAAAAAGCCAAAACATTATGTGGAATTAGTTCATATCATGGTTTATCTTTCTTAATAATTTAATTCTTTTTCAGGTCCTTAGCTGTTGGTAGTAAATCTGGTTACAAATTCTTCTCCCTTTCCTCTGTGGATAAGCTGGAACAGATTTATGAATGTAGTAAGTATTCTGTTAATTATTTTCCCTCTCTTTGAATTTCATGTCAACTCTTATTTTGTTGTCTTAAAGGTGCCAGGACATTGTGAGTATGGATTGGACTGTCTCTGCTAAAATGTTACTGTGAATCACTGATTTTTCTTGTCATGGCTTACTATTTTGGTGTCAGTCTATTTTGTGCAGTTAGGTAGTATCTTAGAAATGACACATTTAATGATAAACTTAAGTTAGAAGTTTCATAATAGATGGAAATATGGACAGAACGTATTTTTGAGTCCATATTCTCAGCTCACCGGAGCAGCTACCTCAAACCCTTTCTGTCATCTCATCCTGGGCCCCTTTCTTCTCTCCCATATGGGATGTTTGGACTAATTTTTTTGGATGAAGAGAGGACAGGCGCTGGGGGGTGGGGGAGGCTTGCTACCAAGGAAGAGCCCCTGCCACAAGGAACTCAAGATGATAGAGGCACTGGTAACAACTGAAGCCTAGAAACTGCTGCAGCAGCTGAATTTTCTGTTGAAACAGGAGTCCAGACGTCAAGTGGCTTGAGACTAATTGAATCTGTTCATGATAATGGCCTTCCAATGATTGCAAGACTGAAGGACTTCGAAGTGAAAGACTTTCTTAACCTAATTCAATTCTTTATTTTTGATGCTGAGACTTTTTCTCTAGCTGTGAATTTCCTGGACAGATATCTATCCAAAATGAAGGTACAGCCCAAAGATCTTGGGATGTGTGGGCTTAAGTTACTTCTGTCTACCTGTGAAATCAACAGAAGAAATATCCCACTAGCTACTGATTTGATCTGAATAAGTACAAATTCAGTTTCTGACCTTTTAGAATAGAAAAGGTTGTATTAGAGAAGGTGTGTTGGAAAGTCAAATCTACTACTGCCTTTTACTTTCTACTCATTCTACTTTCACTCATTCTCTCATTCATGAAAACTTAACCATTTGAAAGGAGAGTCTGAATTTTGAAAGACTGGAAACTCAGCTTAAGGCATACCATTGTAAGATTACATTTTCTAAATCAAAGCCTTCTTTTATTGACATTGCCTATAATTGCACTGAAGATTCAAGGACAGAAATTTATAGAATATACATTCCAAGATAAATTGCAGAGATCTGACCTTCTGGCAGGAACTTGTAGCAAAGTGCCTAACTGAATACTCACTAAACAAATGTTCTACACAAATGTTCATAAGTTGGAGTGGATTGTGTCTGGGTGCCCTGCGTGTTAGGTGAAGCATAGTTAGTACAGAATTGCTCATCTTCCACAATCCCTGGAACTGGGTCTTAGTAAGATTTATGGTGAAGACATTCAGCTATTTTGAAGGCTTATTTCACATCAGAATTGGACTCAGTATTAGAATGCATTTAAATTGTGAATCCTGAAAGAGCAACTAGGTTGGCATTGATGTTTTCAGACTTGAGGGGAGGGGAAAACAGACTATAGTTGGAAATTGGTTGCGTGTGCTGTAGTAGTTGGAAGTGTGTTCAGTACTAAATTATGATACTTTTGAAGCATGTTTGTAAAAACTAATAACCCAAATGCGGAACCCTAATGTAGAATAAGAATGGGAGACCATACTATGAATTTTAGTTAGTATTATTGATCCAGTCTAGTAGTATGTGGATTGGTGTACTGATTGTGTACTTGATGGCAAGGTGTGATTGACTTTAATTGATGGCATTTGAATTGGATACAAGTTCATATCAAAACAGAACGTCAGAAAAATGGTATAATGTACTTTTGTATAGTCAGGGTTACTGGTCTTTCAGGCAGCATAGACAAGCTTGTCACAGCCTTATATACAACGGGACAATCTAATACTTCTAAAAATTTATTTTTGTTTGGCAAATTTTTCATTTAAATTTGATTATAAAATTAAAAGTAGTAGACCAACATGTTAAATTTAGGTAATCTTCAACATTATCCTAGAAAACAAATGATATGGTGTATACAAAGTTTTATACAAAATTATTTTTATCTCAATATCTAGTACCTCAGGAAAAAATTTTAATTTCTATTGTACAGGCAACTGTCTCTCAAGCTGAAACTTCAGCTGTTCCCTTCCAAAGTAATATATTCTAATGCTAACACTCTAGAGCTTTTAAATAAGGATTATTGTTAGTAGGAAACTGCACCATTAGTATAGAGCTTTGTATTTGAAAGCAATGCATATGGGATATGCTGTTGTCATAATGCTCCTGTTATAGTTCATTTTAGACTAAAGTGAGTTGTTTGTATATCCAGATTCAAGTAAGCAGCAATTTGATTGACTAATTATGTAGTAGTTGGAGCATTTAAGGCTAGTTGTAAGTTAATGAATCTAAATTGACATAGAGTTTGGGGAAAGTATGTAATCAATGCAATATTTAATTTAATTTCCATAGTAGTTATAACTAGTTCATATTTCCCTTTGACATCATGTTGTAGAGGGAAAAATTCCCTTTAAAGATAAACCAAAAAATCATAGTATGTCTCAGCAGAGGCACTTTTCAGTTACTTCTAAACACCTAATTGAAAAATTTCCTAATTCATCAATGCAAATTTAAGTTATCTGAAGTAACCTAACAAAGTACATTTATGTTCTGGTACTAAGAAAGTGACCTTTCAATAAAACTATTGAAATGGAAAAAAAAAATTTCTGTTTTGCCTGCTAGAATGAATGGTAGATTTCAGGAGCTCATTACATATGATGGACCTCAGCTTTATTTCTTAAAACACTGGATTAGCAAATGGCTAATTTTGTTCTTCATTGCCCTTCAAATTGAAGGATTTAATGACTTAGTTCTCTTGAATTACATTGTTGCCACCGGGGCACTTCTCTTATTCGTATACTCAGATTTTTCTGATAAAACTGAAATTTTATTGGTAACTTGACAGCATGTTAAGCCAAAGAATAGATTTCATGTTTTACAGATTGACCTGGTGAGGTTGGGCTAAAGATTGAACTCTAGAGGAAAAATGATCAAAGAACAATTGATCTGTAGCTTTACTTGGTGAATGTTTTGCTGTTATATTTAGAACATTAAGAACACTATCCCCTTTTTTTTTCTGTCCTTTGGAAGATACTAGCTTCTGGAAATGATTTCATTATTGCTTCCCAACTTTTCTCTAAAGAAGTTAGGAACAAAGCATGTTTTTTTTTTTTTTTCCGTTTTAAGAATTAGTGCAGATTCAGAAAAATCACATCTCCCATCACTTGTCATTGACATGTAGAAAAAATTAGTTGAAACCCCTCTTTGGGAAAACAGGATCTTTTGCTGTTCTTTTTTTACAACAGATTTTTTCCCTTTATGTCTCTTGAACTAGCAGGAATTGAACATTTTCTCTGCATTTTAAAAAATGAGACTTATCTGGGGCTTGTCTTTCCTTCAACTGTTGTAAGAATATATCTGAGCATAAACACTATGAAAATAAATGTACAAAGTTAATTTAAAAGCTAGATTTATTGCTATTTTCTTTTAATTCAGTTAAACATTGTTTTCTTTGTAGAAACTAAGTTGGTTGAACCTTATTTTAAATGTTTATATAGGAATATTGTGAATTAGTCCACCACTAAGGCATAGTTTTGTATTTAAAGTAAACTTGCATATATTTTACTTTGAGTTCTTAATTGTTTTAAGGAAATATTACCTGTATGAATCATCCACATCTGAAACCAGATGTTTATAAACTGTTTTTGTTTTTTGGAGGGGGGAAGGCAATTGGGGTTAAGTGACTTGCCCAAGATCATGAGTCTAGTTTTTGTTGGGTTTTTTTTTTTTTTAAGTGTCTGAGGCCAGATTTGAACTCAGGTCCTCCTGATTCCAGAGCTGGTGCTCTATTCACTGGGCCACCTAGCTGCCTCTAAACTGTTTCTTTGCTTAGGGAAAAGTATAAGGTACTAGAGATTGCTTTGATTCTGGAGATGCATTGCATTAAGGAATGGAGCTTTCGCTCCTTCAGTTTCTTACTTAGCTAGTGAAAACTTACCAATTTCATTCTCAGATCCATGGATTCATCCAGTGCCTTGTGGAAAAAAGTATTTTTGAGGGTGTCCTTTATGTCTGACAAGCTTTACATCACACTGAAAATGTAGTAGTGGATTCTATGTAGGAAACTCAAGTAACTTGTCTGTTTCCCAAGTCTTTTACTGTGTATAGGAGGTATTTACAGCTCGAGAATTGCTTAAGGCTTCTGATGAATGTGCATTGTGATATGTTCTTTTTCCTTGCTTCTTCAGTAAGGGAGATGCTTTCTGCTGTAAAACAGTAGCATGCAAGGGAACAGCTGAAGTAGAGAAACAGTGTTATACTTAAAATGAAGTAGGGCCCAACTTTTTAGACAAGGAAACTGTTTCTTCTCTGGCAGATATAACCCAGCTGAACTGTAAAAGTAAGACTTCATGTGCTTTGTTCATATTTGAACCTGTGTGTGAATAGCAAGAGGAGTTATTGACCCTGGTATTTTGGTAATGGGCCATTTGGAATAATCACTTTGTGATTCTCTTTTGCCTTCAATTTCACTCTCTAGAATTCTGATAATGTTAATACTTGTTCAGTCACCCGGCATTTTAGGCACTCCGGCTTGTTTTTAGAATTAGGAAGTGATTGCTACTGCTGTATAATTGGTATGTGTGCTGTTCATTACAGTGCAGTGACAATAAAGTGAAATGTTAAAAGAACTTGTTGCACAGATGCAATCTGTTACCAACAAATCTAACACATGGATGTACCTTGCTTTGTATAATAAAATAGATGCCTTCCTGAAAATTTCTTGGTAGATACTGTTCAGTTATATTCTAAGTACGTCTATCTGTAGGAAAATTGAGATTTGAAGCACCTTTTTTTTTTTGAAGTTTTATGAATAGACTCATTTGAAATAATCACTCATAGCAGAATAAAAATTAGTCTTGCGAATTCGTCTAGAAGATCCATCAGAGATACTGATCAGTTTTAAGCTAATTGCTTTCCACAAGTTATACAACTTGAGTTTATGATTTTTCTGTAGTTTATGTTGATCACCCCCTGGGTGTGTGGTCTGTACCACACACTTTACCATATTATATACTATTTTTTAATGTATAGAGTCATGTCTCTGTAACTAGATGATAAGTTTCAGAGCACAGACTATGGCTTATATGCTTCCCACAGCTTGTTATTGAATATATAGTAGACACCTAGTTACCTGAGTACATGTTGTTTAGTAATGTTCCTTACCCTGTATGGTGTTTTCTTGGCAAAGATACTGGAGTGGTTTGCCATTTCTTTCTCCTGTGGAATAAGGTAAACAGATTACAACTAGTGAGTCTGAGTACATAATAGCTACTTAACATCATTGCCATTCTTGCTGTTTCATCCTTCTATTTTGTAGTCCAAGTTACTTCCTTTGAATTGTTCAGGTCAAAACTATCCTTGGCTTCTGTCCACAAAAAATGTTTAGTTTTTCTTATTTTCTGGGTATGTGATATCTTGCTCAGGTCTATGAGCTGAGACTATTAGTCTCTGAGTACATCCTTGGTTTTTGCTTTTCTAACAGAATGGATTTCCTAGGCTTCAAATCCATATCACCTTATCCTTGGCTACCTTCTCTCTTTTTGACCTAACTTGGTCACAAATTTCCAGGTTCATTCTCTGTCTGTTATACTACTCTCCTGGCTCTTCTCCTTTTTCCCCACATAATCTATGAACCAACATATAGGCCATTTGCTTGCCTGGCACATTAGTATATTCACACCTACATTCAGTTCATACATCTCTTGTTCTGTGCTGTCCCAGAACTGCTTCTTTCTCTTAAGACTGTATGCTTTATATACTGAAATGAAATCTGTTTTCTTATTCCTATCATTCGTCCCTCATCCAGTCTGAAGTTCATAACAGCCCAGGGTGACTTTGACTTTGAGGTGTTGGCTTTTGCCATACAGCTCACTGTCTCAAACTTCTAGAACTGTGATAACTTTGCCATTTTGCTTGCTCAGTTACGTTTTTGTTTCAAACAGGACCCATATTACTACTCCTTTCTAAATTGTGAAGTTGTATCAAATAAGAATTTTATAGAAAAGATTGGCTAAATGTCATCTGACTTGTAGATTAAAATTTTCCTGCTCCCATATGACATAACAAGTGCGCCCACACATACACACATACACTCCACTTATAATTAGGGGCACATTGAGAGTAATAGAATTTTAACACTGTAAGGGAGCTTGAAAGTCATGCAGCATCAAAAATTCAGGACTAGGAGTGACTGGTGCTGGGGATGTTATGTTGGGGTCTGTGAATTTTAAAAGGTTTATTGAGGTAGAAAGTTCCTGAGGATTCATCAGGCTACTAGAAGGATCTGACTCAAACCCTTAATTTGCCAGTGTCCAAATATACTGATTGAGATCTAAAACAAGTTGATCAAGGCCGTACAACTACTTAGTAGAGCCCAAACCCAGTCTCCCTCCTTTCAGTCTAGTCCCATTAAGCCCTTCTGCATGATTCAGTTTACATTCTGTAAATGTATTTTTGTTAGCTTTTTCAGGACAAATTCTCTATCTACAGTCCAGTGCATACTGGATGTCAAAAAATTGAGAAAAATATACAATAAAGGATCCATGTGTGCTTTACTTTCTTCTATGTTATCCCATGCAGTACAAGATCAATTCATTTTCTTTTAGTTTTGCCTATTGACTGTGAAAGTTGATCAGAGGTGAATCTTTAAATTTTCACAATAGCACCTTGCTTTTGGGATAGAAGGTAGGTTTTTTTTTTTAATCAAATGCTAAAATAATGCCATAGCACCATAATCTACATACTTTTATGATATAAATACATATATATACACTTTAATATACATAGATACTTATTTTTTTATAGATATAAATGAAATATTTCTAAATTGAACTATATTTTAGATGCAGTAGAGAAATTTGCCAGTTAAAGGAATTTTCTGTTAAGCAAATGATTATTCCTGGTTTTATCATCTTTGTGCATCTGGGTTTGTATAAACATCCTCATTCATAACAGATTCATTCTTGAGTCCCAGAATGAACAAGGCAGGAAAGCTTATTGCAGTGGGGACTTTCTCTTTCTCTCTCTCTCTCTCTCTCTTTCTCTCCTCTTTCTCTTTCTCTCTCATTTTCTCAGCTGCAAAGGGAGTTATGTCTGAATAACTTCAGGATTGAGTTATCTTTTTGAGTTGACATGTCACGGTATGCATTAATATGGATTCTTCCTACTTTTTCTCTTTTGTGCTTATATTTCAGCTGATACCGAAGATGTATGTATTGTGGAAAGATTATTTTCAAGTAGCCTGGTGGCAATTGTTAGCCTCAAAGCTCCACGAAAGCTAAAAGTCTGCCACTTTAAGAAGGGGACAGAAATATGTAATTATAGCTATTCTAATACCATATTGGCAGTCAAACTGAATAGGCAGGTAAGTTAACCACCTTTGAAAAATTGAGTTTAATAAATGTATCCGAGTCTTTTGTTTTTGTACATGTTTCAGTGGTTTCCTGTTTCCTACAGAATGTAGTTCAACCCTTTATTCAAGGGCCTTCACAGTTGCCTTCATGAATTGTCTCCTTAAACAGAACCAATTTATTCACTGTCTCCAAACATGTATTGCAGTTCTCCACCTTCCTCTTGTCTCTTAGCTGATCACACAATTGCATATCCTTGTGACATCTCTTCCACCCTTGTTTTTGAGCCATTGTTGAGTTGTTTAGCATTTTATATACTTAAGTCTTATATCTCCTCAGTCAGTTCTTGTGTTTCTAGAGAACCAGAACTTTAGCTCAACTTTGTTTATATCTCTCAATGTCTTCTGTACATAGGAGAACCTTAATATTTTTTGATGTGGTTTTGAGTCTTCCCTACACAGCTCCTATTTGCTTTGTGAATAAGTGCATTGTAAGGGAATGGACTATGCCTAAGGATCCCTAAAAGCTTTCTGTTATGGAATGGATTGACTGTAGGGGAAGGTTAATTGCACAGCTGACTGCAGAATAAATAGTTTTGTTACAAGAGGAATCTTAACCAGATATAAAGTAATTTATATAATACTTTCAATTAATATGCATATTTAAATGATCCTAACATTTCAGGATAGAGTCATATCGTAATCTTGTTTCTTTTTTTATTTCATTCTTTAGAGGTTGATAGTATGCCTAGAAGAATGTCTATACATACACAATATTCGAGATATGAAGGTACTGCATACAATCAGGGAAACTCCCCCTAACCCTGCAGGTAAATTCACTGGTAAAAAGAAAACTAATACTTGTGTATTAGTCTTTTTAACTGGAAATTCAAAACACTTTAAAATATTTAGTTTCCATTGTGTCTTTGTAGTTGCTTTTCAGTTTATTTCAGGTAACTGCAGGTGGGAGATTTTCTGACTACACTGGATTTTTAAAGTAATTTTAAGAGGCATAATGGTTTAGTGAATATAGAATAAACATGAAATCAGGAAGATCTGAGTTCAGATACCACCTCTCAGGCTGATGACCGTGTCTGTTGTACCTTCCCCACAGGGTTGTTCTGAGGACCAAATGAGAATCTGTAGAAAGCCAAGTATTTTGTAAATTGGAAAGCAATATATAAATGTTTTATTATTATCATTTTAAATGATGTGTATAGAAATGAGGCATAGATAATTGTCCTTTTGGTGGACTAAAAGATTGTGACCTGAAGGCATTTCTGCTTTCTAAAACAACCTAAACTATCAAACTGAATTCTGGGTAGGAAAGCCAATTAAAAGTCTGCAGTAGTGATTTTTCCAGCTTAAGGTAGCTTAAGACAGAAAAAGGTCTGCAGACAATGGGGCAGGGACTGGGCCAAAGCAGACAACACCAGCAGTGGTGGTAATACCTGGCTAAGGCTGTAACAGCAACATGCAGGAGCAGTCTAAGGAATGATAAAGCAATTGAACACTTGGACAGAGATTCTAGGAGACTCCTGTGTTAGCACTGGGAGCAGGAAGAGGTGCCCTCTGGAAGCTCTTGTCTCCCAATAACCAGTTCTGGGTCACAGTTCCAGGGCAGAGAGAGCTCATAAGAGAGCAGGGGGCCCTACCGTACCTGAATAAGGACCAGAGCTTAAACCAGGAGGACAGTGAGACTTATTATTGGTTTACACCACCTTGAAAGCACTGAAAACTTAGTGAGCTATGAAAGCAGCAAAAGGTCATAAGTGACAGAAGCTCAGGCTTCCACTCCACTACCCTTGGCCCATCTCCAGAGAATGAGTGGAACCCAACTATGCATGGTCTAAAAAATACTGGAAAATGAGAAAACAACCACAAACAATTTCTACAGTGACAGGGAAACTTGAGACAAACTCAGTGGACAATGACTTGAAAGCATTTACAAGGAAAGCATCAAAATGCAATTGGACACAAATTCAACAAAAAGTTCTAGAAGAGTTAGATTTTTTTTAAGCAAAAATTGATTTTAAAAATCAAATAAGAACAGTAGTGGGAAAATTGGGAAGAAGAGTAATGCAAGAAAATTGTGAAAATGGAATTAACAACTTGGTAAAAGGCACAAAAAATACTGAAGAAAATAAAACGTCTTACAAATCAGATTTGACTAAATGGTAAAAAGAAGTTTTTAAATACTATGTCTAATGTATTTTAGCTTCATCCTTTAAATGAAAGAGAAAAAAATTCTTAAGCCTTTTTTCTTCTCTTATTCTCTTCTCTTAATCTCCTCTGTATTTTCACAGGTTTGTGTGCACTGTCAATAAACAATGATAACTGTTACCTGGCTTATCCTGGGAGTGCAACTATTGGGGAAGTACAAGTCTTCGATACCATTAATTTGGTGAGGATCCCTTTTTCAAAATATGGTTGATAGGAACATTTTTATGTACTAGGGGAGTTTTGGGGAATCTAAATTTTCTAGAATTGTTGTAGTGCAGAGGTTTTTTTGCTGTTAATGTGATTTCAGATCTGAGGCAACTTTTTATCTTCTGCCCTTTCATATTTCATTGCCTATTGTTTATTCAATTCATAGTAGTCTATTATCCATTGCTTTAACATTGTAGCCATCTTTGATAAAGCAATATTGTCCTTTAACATAAATTTGATGTAGTGTTTTCTTTAACTTTATTAGGATTTAGCAGCAGCTCATCTCTATTTCTAGCATGTAACTGATGAATTACAATTTCTTGCTCAGTAACTCACATTTTATTTCTTTTTACTCTTTTCAGAGGGCTGCTAATATGATACCAGCTCATGATAGTCCTCTAGCAGCCTTGGCTTTTGATGCAAGTGGTACCAAACTTGCCACTGCTTCTGAGAAGGTAGGTGAAGGTTTTTGGCAATACCATTTCCACAACCATGTAGACATTACATGTTTAAACATGTTTCCATGTAAGCATTACAGAGAAAAGATAAGTCAATTGTTTAGCTTTAATTCAGTCCTTAAACGTAATTTTAACATCTGTTGCATATTTATAGAACTAAATTTAGAATTTGAGTCACATCAGACAGGTAGAAAAAGAGAGGTGTTTCCAGCTATTACATAGGCTTTGAGCTGTTAAATAGATCAGAACAAACAACTCTTACACATTAAGTGAAATTTACTTTTCTTCAAAATACTTATTTCTTTTTGAGCTGTCTCTTCTTACAGTGAGCTCTCAAGGGAAATACAGTTAACTATAACCTTGTCCTCCTTTCTCACTGGCCCAATGATAGAGCCTTGACTGGGAATAACCCAGAATTTTTATTGAGCCTCCTTTTCTTTAATTAAATTCCTGTCTTTTGTTCATCATCTTCATTTCCTGATGCAGTCTTCCCTCTCCTTACTACCTAGAGAGGTCTTTCATAACAAAGAATAAAAAATAGGAAGAAGTTGACAAAACTAATAGCAAGTGGTTCTAGGTGATCCACATCCCATAGTTGTCCCTACCACTGCAGAAAAGAGAAGAAGGTGCATGCTCAATTTTGGTCACTAACAGAAGTCTTTGAACTTTGAGGAGTGTAGAGGTTCCATCTCTTTTTACATGGTGTTGTTTGTGATAGGTTTTCTTGTTTTCCCATGTTTCTGTTTTTCTTATTTGTTTCTTACATTACCTATAGTTAATAGTTTATCTAGATTATTTTTCCTTTTTCCTATCATAGGGAACTGTGATTAGAGTATTTTCCATCCCAGAAGGACAAAAAATCTTTGAGTTCCGGAGAGGAGTAAAGAGGTAATGATATATCACCATTTCTTGGAAGTGCTTTAGGATATATTTGGATGTCAGTTGTAGGTAATCTCCTATACCTAAAAAGAAGAAAGTGGAGATAGGTTAAAACTGCAACACAAGTTTATGTACATATGAAAAAGCATTTCCAGCAGTGGATTAAATTAATTTTAAATCTGGAATGATTTGTGTGGCACCACATGAACCTGGAAAAGTTTTGACTTAAATGACCTCCCACATTTCCCTTCCTAACATAAATATGAATTTTCTTACTTAGTTTACTTTCAGTTTTAATGAAAGAATTCCACTTGCTATTGGAAAATTTTAAAAATTGTATCCATATCACTAGCTGGCCAAGGAAGAACTTGGTCATGACCCACCTTTGACATAGACTGGTTATGTAACCTTGGCCTAGTTACCTAGCCTTTCAGTGCTCTAGGCAACTCTCTAAAGACTAGGTGGCAGAAAAGGTTCCAGCCTGAATTGGTGGAAGACATTTCTCACCAGTAGCTCCCTAAATAACAAATATACTTATTTACAATCTTTAAAGAGGATAATAATTTAATCATGATTGCTTAATTAACTAGATTGAGGATTTCACTGCTTCATTGAACCAATGGTTACTGCCCTCTGCTAATAAAATGTTATAAAAGAAAGGGACACCATAGGTGAACCTATTTTGACAGTTACTCTAAAGCAGTGGCTTTCAACCTGTGGGTCACGACCCTTGTGGGGATTGAAGGACCCTTTCACAAGGGTCACAGGGGTCACCTAAGACCATCGGAAAACACATATTTCAGAGACACCACTCTGTCTCCAGGTGGGTCCGCCCACATGCAGATACACCCACATACAAGTATTAAAGGGTCTTGGCATCAAGAAGGTTGAGAACCACTGCTCTAAAGTATCTTTTATTAGCAGATTGTAAATCAGCTTTATAAAAGAGATTTTTGATTCAGAATCTAAACTGGTTAGTTTGTGTTATAGTTCAAATGACTAGTTTCTGAACCAGTTCTGAAATAATTGGGCCAAAATATGAATGTCCTCAAATCAGTATGATGATGAGACCTTCTGGCATAACAAATGAAACATAAACTTGTTCTTGCTTAATTATGAGTGAAAATACATTATTCTTTTTGGCTACAATTAAATCCAGGGAGAACACTCTTAGTGATTCTTTGACACCATGTTGAGAAAGTTGTGCCGTGTTAATGGTATTAAAGGTTGCTGATTTGCAACAACTTACGTATGACTCAGATACTTGAATAGCCATGTGACCCCAGGCAAGTCATTCAACCTTTGCTTCCGTTTCTGTCAAGTGCTTAGCTGTAGTGTGTACTTCTGCACATTTGTTCCTTCTTGTAGATTGCTGTATTTGACATAAGGAACTTAATGTTAATTCATTGTGATGATGTACATCATTTTACAGTTTTTTTCTTTATGCCCCCTACTTCATGAGAAAAAACAGAAGGAGAACCCCACATTCTGTTATAGCAAATGTTTTATCACCATAGTCATATCTAAGCGATATTTCTTTAGTATTCACTAGTGCCCTTTCTTGTGTTTTATTAAAGGATAGATAGAAGAGAGTTAAATTGTATTTTAACTTGATGAATCCTATTCTCCAGGTGTGTAAGCATCTGCTCTTTGGCCTTCAGCATGGATGGAATGTTCCTCTCTGCATCCAGTAATACTGAAACAGTGCACATCTTCAAACTTGAGACTGTGAAAGAGAAGTGAGTCAGAATATTAGGTTTTTTATTTTTTAATTTTTTAGTTTTCAACATTCATTTCCATAAGTTTTAAATTTTCCCCCTTTTTCCCCAAGATGTCCTGCAGTCTGATATAGACTCTACATATGCATTCCTATTGAATATGTTTTCACATTAGTCACCTTGTATAGAAGAAATATAATGAATGAGAGAAACCATGAGAAAGAAAAAACAACATAAAAAACAATCTACTTTGCTCTGCATTCAGACTCCATAGTTCTTTCTCTGGATGTGGATGGAATTTTCCGTTGTAAGTCCTTTGGAATTGTTTTAGGTCCTTGCATTGCCAAGAACAGCTAAGTCTATCAAAATCAGTTATTGCACAGTCTTACTTTGTACAATGTTCTCCTGATTCTGCTTACTTCACTCAACATCAGTTCATATAAGTCTTTGCAGGCTTTTCTAAAGTCTGTCTAGTCATCAGAATATTTTAGAAGCTACATAAGCTTGGAAATAGACTTTTTCTTATAGGAGTAATAGAGTTGGTAGGGTTGAGTAGAGTTGATACAGACAGAAAACATTTAGACAACTAGATGGGATGGTGGCTAGAGGTCTGGGCCTGGAGTCAGGAATATTTGTCTGTGCTCCATGTGGCCTCAGTCCCTTACCAGCTGTGTCCCTGGGCAAGTCACTTGCCTTTCTTTCCTCAACTGTAAAATGAGGTCATAATAGCAATCTACTTATCAGGATTGTTGTGAGGATCAAGTAAGATAATCTGGCAGATAGTAGGTGCTTGTCAGTTCTTTCCTTTCTACCCCTTTCTATCCTCCCCCCCCTAAAAAAAATCCTTTCCACCATGTAAATAATCATCTAGCCTTTGTTTGAACATTATCTCTTTAAACACCTCATTTCCTTTTTGTGTAGCTCCAAAAGTTTTTCCTGTAATATTAAGCCTTAATTTGCCACTTTGTAATTTCCACCTCTTCTCTTTTAACTTCTGGGATAAAACAGCAGACTTTGGAATCAAATGCCCCTTCTAATGCTTCAGGCCTGTGTGACTGTAGGCAAGTCACTTTAATGTCTCTAGTCCTCATTTTTTTTTTTTTTTACCTGGAAAAGGAGAGAATAGAATAGGTGCTAGCCTTTAAGGTTCCTTTCAGCTCATCCACATGACAGACAACAACCTTTCAAGTATGTAAAGATAGCCACCTGAATCCTCTCCAGTCTTAAGTCAGTCAGTTGTGATTACCCTCTTGTTCTTCTCAGGCTTATTAGTATCCTTCCTCAGGTTTGATACCCAGGATGTTAGCATAGTATTCCAACTGTGGTTTGCTGTGAAAGATACTTTAGAGCAGTGGTTCTCAACCTTCTTGATGCCAAGACCCTTTAATAATTGTATGTGGGTGTATCTGCATGTGGGCGGACCCACCTGGAGACAGAGTGGTGTCTCTGAAATATGTTTTCCGATGGTCTTAGGTGACCCCTGTGACCCTTGTGAAAGGGTCCTTCAATCCCCACAAGGGTCGTGACCCACAGGTTGAAAGCCACTGCTTTAGAGTAACTGTCAAAATAGGTTCACCTGTGGTGTCCCTTTCTTTTAAAATTTCTTTATAAAGCTGATTTACAATCAGGAAATACATTTTTAAAAAGGAAAATAGTTTGTTTATATGACATACATACACACTTACCTCCTAATATTGTGCAAAGTTTTGGTGTCTGTATTTGGCATTGAAATGCATGTTTTGTCTTTAAAACAAAAGAAGTGGAATGGTATTAAATAATTGTATATTACATGGTACTACAGAGTTGCATAGGAGACCTTTTTTCCTATTGAGCATTAGAGAGCATTCCACTTTAATTTTTCTTGATTTAGGAATATGGAAGGTATTTCAAACTTCACAAGCTATCATTGATGGGGAAGTAGAAGTTGAATTCATAAAGAATAATGTTTTTTCTATTCCTGGAGGATTTTCATGAGGCAAATCAAGAAAATTGACACTATTGTTTGTTCTAGACCTCAGGAGGAACCCACTACCTGGACTGGTTACTTTGGGAAAGTGCTTATGGCCTCTACCAGCTATTTGCCCTCTCAAGTAACAGAAATGTTTAACCAGGGTAGAGCATTTGCTACTGTCCGGCTACCATTCTGTGGTCACAAAAATATCTGTTCACTTGCCACGTGAGTATGGTGAAAGGTGTTTGCATGATCTGATTTGCAGTGTTTATATTGAATAGCAAGGGAGTTCCTGACCCAGGTTGTCTGAAATGATCATGGTGCAGCTGCAGGGTTTAAGTTTGCTTAATAGTTGTGTGGGTGGGCAGATAACCTCTTCTGGAACCCTTTGAGTGAAATAGGAACCCTTTGAGTGAAATAGGATCCTCTAATTGCATTGAGGAAAAATGTTAAAAGAATTAGTGGAACACAATCACTTTGTGAGAAATGTTGAACCAGAGTTCTCAGTATCTTGAACACACATTGAAATTTTTTAGTTGTTCATTAGTCTTTATTGGTTTTTAAAATTTTGGTTGTGTGCTGAGTGCCCAGAATTGAAGCTAGCATTTACTGTATTTACAGTATTCATTGTATTTTGTCTTACACGGTTTTTCAGATTTGCTAGGTTTTTGCCTTTGAACATCACTTTTCAGAATGTCTTGACTATAAGTAACTGTAGATGAATAAAAAGATGACCTTTTACATTTTGATTATATATGCTCCTTTGTTTCTCACTAAAGTCTAAAGGTGTTTAACTAGATTCCTCTTTTTTGCACTCCAAATGATTTTTAAAAATTAACTCATTTTTATCAATGCCCTTTTTATTCACTCATTTTCTTCACCTTTCCTCTACCTGGGATGGGATGTTACCCATCCCTTTTAACAAAGATTTTTAAAAAATGAACCAAATTGTCTGTACTTAGCAGTATGCCATAGTCTAGCTCTGCAGTAAATGGAGGGAGGTACATTTTTTCAACTCCTCTCTGAACTACCAAGCTTGGTCATCGTAATTATTCAGTATTTATTTTTGTTTTCCAGATTCCCTTATTTTTATAATAAATTGTTACATCATTTTCTTCATATTTGACAAGGTCAGAGTTAAAATACCCATGTGTAAATGAGAATTTTGAGATTTTTTAATAGGAGTTTTACAATTTTGTTTTGATCTCATTTGAAATTGTATATTTCCTCACATAAACTTTAACTACCATTATTGGTAAAAGAAGCTTCAGTTAACTAGTATTCTTTTTTGAGTTACAGTTGAAAAGTGACTGGATTTGGAGTCAGAGGGCCTAGTATATGACCATAGGCAACTGGCTTACCCTCTCTTGAGTCTTTGCAAATAAGGGAACTTCTGAGGTCCCTTCCACTGCTAAATCTGTCCCCTGATGTCCCCCTGTTAATGTGGGGAAACAATTTTAGCTCTCCAGGGTCATTCAGCAAGCTCGCTGTGATATATTGATAAGGCTAAGCATAGTCTTCTAGTTTTGAAAGAAACATCCTGCTGCAGCTCACCTTTAAACCATTTCTTCCTCTTTAGAATTCAGAAGATTCCCCGATTATTAGTAGGAGCTTCTGATGGATACTTATATATGTACAACTTGGATCCTCAGGAAGGAGGGGAATGCACTCTGATGAAACAACACAAGTAAGTTTAATTTCCTCTCCTCCCACATTAACTCCCTTAAGTTCTTTTTCAAGAAGTGATTAGAGGGCAGGAGGGTTGTTCATCTTTCAGTGCAACAGAGTTGATGCTAGCATTTACTATATATACAGTATTCATCGCATTTTCTGAAAGTCTTAACACAGTTTTTCAGATTTGCTAGGTTTTTGCCTTCATTGAACATCGCTTTTCTGAATGAAGTTTGATGTTATTATGGTAATGAAGTTCTGGAGGATAGCAACTGTTTTTTTATTCCAAGAATCTAGCTCAGTTCTTGATACATAAGGCCGTAATAAAATGTAAATTGATTGGTGTCTTGGACGGAGAAAGCATTAAAATCGTATGTCACCACTAGAGCATCATGCTTTGAATTTTGTGTGGAAAGGCAGAACACTTGAATTAAGTGATACTCTTGCTTTATTGTTTCTCACTTTAAGAAAATCAGTATGAAAACTGTTAGTAGAAGTTCTTAAATATGTTTTGGTATATAAATATTTGATTTCCATTTGTGGTACTTGTTTTTGTTTTTTGTTTGTTTTTGTTTTTAGTATCTTTTCAAAGAAATATAGGAGGAAAGAATTACCAAAATTCCCTTCACAGGGTCTTTGGAGTGAATGAACTCTACCAGATTCACTTTTGAGTGGTACATAACTAATTGCTCAGGACACAGTGAGTGAGGCTTGCTATTGCTGGACTGGACCAAGCAGGTAGCTCCCTCAAGTCTGGCTCCTCATCAGATTCGGCTATTGTGGCTATCAGCAGATTCTATGGACCATTGATAGTTCTGTATGATCTTTTGAAGCTCATAAGACCAACCTGGTCTATTTCATCTCAGATTCAGTCAGGATTGGGAAAGGCTATATGGAGCATCACAACAAGATAGTTACTGGATATCTGTACGAGAGCTGATAGGATTCCACCACATACTTGAATTCAGCAAGCAGAAACCTTGCACATATACCATGAACTGAACATTCATTGACTAGTCTCCCCATTACACTTACTCCACCCTGCCATCCTCATCTGGCTGGGATGCATTTTGAATATATTGTACTTATCCAGAACAGTTTTATAGGGTACTGGAAAGGTTGTTGTCCTATCATTTGCTTCCCTAGTGCCAGATAGGAAAGAGTCATTGTGACAAGATCTATTTATTTATTTATTTATTTATTTTGAGAGTCACACGTTTAATTTTTATCCTGAAGATTGTACATGATACTGTGAATATGTTATCTACTTAGTATATTACATATTTATTTATATTAATATATTAATATTTTATATTATATATAAATATGACAATATTTATATATAATTTATGGAAACTTATTTAATATATAAAGTATATAATAAATTCATTGTGTTGCTGTCCTCCCTGTATATCATTCCTCCTCGTCTTCAGTTGTGTGCATTTCAAAAATACATGTTGCATTGACCCTCTTTTCTGGACTTGGTCAGGCAGGTAGCTCATGACTGTCTCCTCACTGGAGTCAGCTGTTATGATGCTCAGCAGACTCTGTTACATTCTACACTTGATGGGTTTCTGGTGGCTCTTCCCACCTTTTGAAGCTTACAAGGTCATAAGCGGGACTATTTCATCTTAGATACTCATTGACCAGTGAGCATGAAGTGGAGTTGGAGCCAAGATGTTGGAGGTGCAGGAAGCAATATGATGAGCTTCCACTCACCAAAAAAATCAAAACTCCTACAAACAAATGTAACCTGGAAGAACAGTAAACAAAAACACCCAGCCATAAAAAAAAGAAACTATTATTGTGGTAAGGATACTCAAGACACAAAATACAGCAAAAGAGAATGACACTAAGAAATTCTACAAGTCTTTGAGAAAACACAATTTGGGCACAAACAACTAGAATGCCTGGAAGAAATAAAGCAATTTAGGTTAAAAACATCAGAAAAAAGAAATGAACAGCTTGCCCCCACAGGTACAAAACCTTGCCCAAGCAACAAACTCCCTGAAAACAAGAATGGGCTAAATAGAAGCCAGTGACTCCATGAAATAACAAGAAATAAAACTTATCTCATAACAAAAATAACTAATTTGGAAAATGAATTGAGGAGAAAAAATTCAAGTGTTGAATCAGATGAATGCAGACACCAAAAAAGGAGCCTAGACAACAAGTCTACCTAGATTTCTTAGAACCAGTGGCCAAAGTAGAAACAAAGAAAATACTAGTCGCTTCCTGAAAGAAACTCCAAAATGAAAACTTCCAGGAACATTGTAGCCAAAATTCAAAATTTCTGAGTCAAATTATGCAAGTAGCCAGAAAGAAAGAATTTGAGATACCAAGGATCCACAGTTGGGATCATATGTGGTTTAGTAGTCACCACTGTAAAGGAGCAGAGAACTTGGAATATGTTATAGAAGGCAAAGGGTATAGAGTTGAACAAAACTGATTGTGTTGCTATAGAGGGAAAAATCAACCTTGATGACAATAGAATTTCTGATGAAGGTGACAACTATATACACACGTACGAAGGGAAACATAAAAAGACAAACATGAGTGAACAGTAAGAACAAGGATAAATGGCCTACATTCAAAATGGGGAGATGGCACAATGAACCCCCTATCATTAGAGGTCATAAAGTCTAATTGGGATTCATCCTAAGCAAAATGAGCCATAAGAATGTGCAAAAATATGGCCCTTTTTGAGATGGCAAAGAATGGGAATCTGAAGAGGTATCTGAGGCTGGCTTTGAACTGAGGTCCTCCTGACTCCAAGGCTGTTGCTGTCTTCACTGTGCCACCTATCTGCCCCAGAAGTTTCCAAAATTGGAGAATGAACAAGTTACAGCATATAAATGTGATAAAAGTTTTCTGACTACTGTTCTATAAGAAGTAATGGAGGGGGAGTGGCTAGGTGGTGCAGTGAATAGAGCACTGGCCCTCGAGTCAGGAGGACCTAAGTTCAAATCTGGCCTCAGACACTTGACATACTGGCCATATGACCTTGGGCAAGTCACTTAACCCCAATTGCTCTACCCTCCCCCCTCAAAAAAGTAATGGAAGGGATGGTTTCTGAAAAAGCTAGGAAGATAATAACTGGTATGGAATGAGTGAAGTGAGCAGAGCCAGGAGAACAGTTTATACAGTGACAAACTTACTTTGTTTACTTTGTCAAAGTAAAAACAACTTTGAAAGTACTCTATTCACTAGTTGGTCGTTATACTGATAAATGTTTCAGCATCATCAGAGACATGGTACCTACCTCCTGATAGTGAAAGAGGTACAGAATGAAGCACTTTTTAAAAAAAATATAACAATTAGAAAAATTTTTTGCTTCATACATGTTTATAGTAGGTTTTGGTTTTATTGTGGGGGTAGGGTTGATGGGAAGGTGAAAAGGTTTTTTTGGGGGGGCGGGGGTGTTGCCTGAGAAAAACAAAGTAAAAAGATTCAGCTAGGTTTAGGAAACTATGGGACCTATTTTGCAACCTATTCCCTAGTTTCCCTTTACCCACCTTCCTATTCTCTCCTCCCCCATCAGTTCAAGAAAAAGAGAAAGAATTTGTATAAAATATGCATTGCATTATCAAGCAAAACAATTCCTACATGGACTATGTCTGAAATATCATTCTGCAGCTTGAATCCATCACTTTTGTCAGGAGCCTGCTTTCTTTGTAGTAGTGGGTAGAGTCTTTTGAAGTCATCTTTACAGTGTTACTAGTTCTGTTGACTGTCGACCAGGTTTCTGTGAAACCATGCATTGGGATGTTCTCTTACAGAACAAAAAATATTCTATTAAACTGGAGTTTTGGGGGTTTTTTTGTTTGGGTTTTTTGGGGGTTTTTTTGTTGCTTTTTGGAGGGGAGATGGTAGGGTAATTTGGGTTAAGTGACTTGCCCAAGGTCTTGCCTAGTTTTTATGTTAAGGGTCTGAGGCCCAATTTGAACTCTTGGTCCTCTTGACTCCAGGGCCGGTACTCTTTACTGTGCCACCTAGCTGCCCCCAGTAGTATTCTGATACACTGTAATCTGTTTAGTTATTCCTCTATCGATGAGCAATTAATAATTGTTATGCACCTTCACTTCCATTTCTTATAACTAAGTTCATAGCATACAAATTAAGTCCCACATGTATAGGAAATGAGTTACCAACAAATCGGGAGATTTAGCAAAGAACTTGTTGGATTTATCAGAGGTTACTGCTTACTTAGTATTTAACAAGAGCTTGCCTTGGTGCTCAAAATAGCTTTTTCATGCCCAAAGTCAGGAAAAAAAAAATCAGATTCTTATTATAGCGGAGAAACTAGTCCTAATGGAGCTTCCTGGACCTTGCAGGGTTTACTCTGGGTCACCCCTTAATCCTCAGGTGACAAATTGGTTTGTGTAGCAACTGAGTACCAGGAGCTATAGCAAACAGGTTCTGGTTCCAGGATTGGGAAACTGTCTTCTGCTAAGGGGTGTTTACTCTGCTCTGATCCTACATTCACAGGATTTAAACCTATAAAAAGTTTTTGTGGCAGCATAGGGCCTTAAACTTTTCTCTAGAGATTCCTGATATCATTTGGGAATCTAACTAGATGTCTACCCAATAAAATCTACTGGGTTCTTGAAAAATTACACCCAGCATTTTCTCCAGGGTACTCTGAAACACCTTAGATTAGCAGTTCTCAACCTGTGGGTTATGTTCAATTTGTAACAATGAAAATGCATCCTACATATCAGATAGATTAATAAAAGTAGCATAATTACAGTTAATGAAGAAGCAACAAAAATAATTTTATGGTTGGGGGGGGTCACCGCAACATGAGGAACTGTATTTAAGGGTCGTGGCATTAGGAAGATTGGGAACCAGTGCCTTAGATAATCAAGTTGGATGTCCAGACAATCTCCGGTGTGTTTGTACAAGAGAACAGTAAATCTTTGTGGTCCCTCCAATAGGTTGTCCATTTTCTTTAGGGAGCTCTGAAACATAGGAAATCTGGACAAATCCCAAGGTGTCTCTATATGTATCATACCAAAGTATCGTGGAGATTAACTATCGTACATGATTCCAAAAGGATACCCAAAACTTCCTCAGAAGATCCATGAAACTGAGGACCATCCAAATGAGTCTCCCCAGCTGTATTTCCAAAAAAGAGAACTCTCCTAACAAGCATGCATAGACCAATAGAACAAAGTCCCCCGGGAGTGACTAAAAAGTTTTCCATTGTAAGTCCATCACGTGGCTGGAAGAATGGGATAGTGTTCCATCTCAGTACACTGGAAATGGCTTTTCATTGTGTTGAGCAGAATTTTTTAAAGTCTTTTTAAATTTTGATTGTTTTTATAAGGTTAATTATCCTAGTTCTGCTTACTTCATTCCATCATTTTCCGGCACATTTCATTACAATCAGGTATTTAAGGACCTAAACACTAGGGTTACAAAATAAAGGCAAAAACAGTCTCTGTTGTTAATCAACCACTGATAAAATGTAGACAGTGTATTGGAGATCATTTCAGAAGAAATGCACTGAGATTAAGGAGGAATGCTAGAAGCTTCTTGGAAAAGTCCTACAAGAGACCCTACATAGCACATTTGGAAGCCTCTCAGTTCATTCAACTGAAAAACACCTATGTACAAAGCATTGGAATGAGGAAAGCAGTGCTGTTTTATTGTTTTTTACATATGTTTACACGCGCGCGCGCACACACACACTGCTTTATTCTCACTTTAAGCATGGCAGCATGAAAATTAGAAAGTTCTTAGGTACCTTGATCTATAAAAATGCATAATTCTACAAGGGAATACTTGCTGAGAAAGTTGAGCAAGGTCAGTTACAAGAACATCCTCCCACATTAGGACACACTTCTGTCCCTGGAGAGAATGAGCTGAAAACTTCAAGTGATGGCTATCAGTCAGCAAGCATTCAGCATCCAGTGTACGAAGTGCTAAAAGCATACAAAGAAAGGGAAAGGCATGAGAAATAAGGGTTTGGGGGTCCGAAGTAGGGTCAGGTTCCACCACCTGCAAAGTTTGTGACCTTGCTTTGAAGTTAATTGGTTCAGTAAATAAACATTTGTTAAACTCAAGTACAGGCTGTATAAGGATAGATACAGTGCAGATGGGAGCGGGTCATGTCAAAGGGAAGACATATGCAGTGAAGTGGCCAGGAAAGGCATCCATAAAGAAAAGGAGAGATAAGGAAGACATTGTGGGCATGGTAATCCAGAATTGGTAGTTCAGCCCTTGCAAAAGGGCAAAAAGTCCAGAGATGAAGTGTCTTGGGCAAAGTACAGCAAGGAGTGATATGGTCAGACTTGGGTTTAAGGGAGATCATTTTGTAAGTTTCATGGAGATAGTGAAAGAGACCAACCAAAAGGCTTTTGCTTATAAGGTCATGATTGTATGAACCAGGGTGGTGACTGGGTGAATGGAAGAGAGAAATGTGAAGTAGAATAGCAACATTGGAAATGTGTGAGTTTAACGGAGGAGTCTGATAGGTTTTGGAAAGTTAGAGGAGAGGAATTGGGAAAGTGAAATTAATTTTGGGTACAGTAACAGATGGCAATTGATTTGAGCTTGGGACTTAGAAGAGACATTAAGGCTAGCTACGTAGATCAGAGATCATCTGCATAGGGATAATAATTGAACTCATGGGATCTGATGAGATCATAAAGGGAGATAAATTCGACTTACGAGTGAGGATGGCATTGTAGTTGCTCCTTAAGTTTCTGTGATGCATTTTAAGTTACTGGATTAGGTCACTGTTGGACTGGGTCAAGCTAGTTCTTAAGGGTTTACTCGTTGCAGTTTTTGTTGATGCAGCAACCAGATTTCCATCAGGAATTTTTCCTAAGGTGGCTGTTCTTGGCTAACCTTTTCATTCATGTAGTGATCTCTCTTTGCTGATCTCAGCTCACTTGGATTCAGTTATTACTTTGAAAGTGATCCTCAGATATGTCCTGCATTGGTTTGTGTTGTGTTGCCATCCACTGTCTCCAAATAACTCTCAAGCCAGATGTTCTACAGGCATCTCAGCTTGTCCAAATCAAAACTCTTTCCACCAAATTCTACCCACTTTCAAACTTTGCCTGTCGCTGTTAAGGGCACCATGATCTCAGTCTCCAAGGCCTACAACCTCATTTTCCTCAACTCTCATACCCAAATATTGCCAACATTGCTACCCTCATATCCTCTCTCATATTCTTTCTCTTTACTTAAACCTTTCTATCATCCTAGTTCAGGGCCTCATCACCCTTACCTGAACTAGAGCCTTCTAAGTGGTTTTGTTTCCTTTTTCCTTTTTTCATCTCTAACATTTGCTGGGGGTTGGGAGGGGGGTACTTGTTGACTGACTCCAGTTGCTAGACGTCCAGATAGTGACTTTTCTAACCTTTGGATTCTCACAAGGTCATAATGTGACCTGTTCCATCTCAGATACTCTTTCACCTAGGGATCTAGAAAGACAACAGAGATAGATAACATGCCTTTGTACCCATGATGTGACTAGGTAGGGGACAGTAGAGCTCTCGTGCCAGGCGGTTACTGCAGCTACTGCTGATATTTCTCCCTCTACCTTGAGGCTCACAGTATTCTTTACTTGAAAATTTCCAAGGAGGGCATTTAGATGCAATGCTGTCATTTAGAGCATATGTTTTATACATCTTCAGTGTTTAAATCCTTTTCCTTGTTGGTATTGGACTCCATGGCAGTTACGTTTTTTCTAAATATTTCCAGGTTGGATGGCAGTATGGAACCAGCCAATGAGATCTTAGAATCTGCATCCCATGACCGTCCATTAGTGGCTCAGACCTACAGTGCTGCTGTGACAAGAGGTACTTATGTACCCTCCTCACCTACAAGACATGGTAAGGGGGAGTAGCAGGAATTTTCTGAATATTAAATAGAAATATTTCAAATAACTAAAGATAAGCTGCCTAGTGTCTGCTACTGCAGGTTCTTTTATAGATTTACTTTCCACTGAACTCTCACATTTTAATCCTATTTTTCCTTGGGTGGGGTCAGGGTGGAATGGTAACTGCTGTCAGATATCACATAAGTAGACCTTGGGAAACTATTTAATTTTAGATTTTTCAAGCCCAAGTTCTGACTTGTTATCCATACTTCCTTCTTTCCTCCGTTTTGTTTGATAATCTTATCAAAGTTGTTGTGACCCAGGATTTCTTTTTTTTTTTTTTAGTGTAGTTTGAAGGTAACACCTTGAGAGCTGCCACATCTCTTTAACATTTTCTTTGTTTCTGTTGTACTTGTGGTGATCCTTTTAAATATGTCTAGAGTCAGCTGCTCCAGAGCACCAGTCTATATCTTTAAAAGTCTGTATAACAGGAAAATAGTTTGTCTGGCTCTGCTCTTGGAAGAACAGTTGTGTTAACTTTACCATCTTTCCCACTGATACACCTACAACTATGGGTAGTCAGTTATAACTATGCCAAATACTTACTACTTTTTAATTGTGCTGATAGCATTTAAGTACATTTCATCTTTTGAGCTCTTTATGTTTGAAATTTAGAATTTTGTTTCAATATTTTGACATAGCATGAGATACTCAGCTGCAGGTATTTCTAAGAGTATTTCTAATATTCAACAACTTTTTCAGCCTATTACTGAAATTATTTTTCATACCCTCCAAATACTTTTATCACCATTTCTTTGCAGCATACACAGAGGAACTGGGTGCAGTGGGTGGTACTTGTCTGGAAGATGAAACCAACGCACTACGATTGGATGAAGACAGTGAGCATCCTCCCATGATCCTTCGGACTGACTGAACTTTAACCTGTGAACTCTAACCCCTTCAAGCAGAGAACACTGGCTTGATACTTCTCTGAGGACTCTGTGTTAAGCTGCTATGAACTTTGACATGATTTGGGGAGGCAGGATGGCAGAGACATTAAGTTGTAGCTGTAGACTAATTCTATACTATTGAGAAAATATATTGTTTTCACTTCTGTGGCTTTTAATCTTATCTATTTTAGGTTTCTTGGTTGTGTTTTTTTCTCCCCGTTTATTTGCCAAAATCAGCTGTTTGGTGAACCCATAGAACCTCCTCGCTTTGCATGCATTCATGTGCCAAGCTATCATAGGAGAAAGAGAAGCCACTTTATAACAAACTAAAGTTTGTATTTCTTTTTATACGTGTACATAATAGTAAGTATATATAAAGAAAGTGTGAAGACATGATTCTTAATGCTGAGGTTAGTTCTGCACTGACAAAGGTCCAGAAAGTTTCTTATGCATGGGCTTGTCGGTGTACTTTAGTGACTGACGTATGACCTTTTAAAGAAACACCCTCTTTCTTCAGTTCCCCACTCCTGGACCATTTTTAAAAAATTCATTTTATTTTTCGTTAATTAAATTCCTCCTGAATGTTGCTCATTTGTGGGACTTCTTCTGTGGTGGACTTTTCTTTTGTTCTTGGTTTTGTTTTGTGGGAGTTGGACAAGGGAGGTCTGTTTTCAGATCAAAAGCCAACTTCTTTCCCTCAGCATATGAAGTAGAAAAAGTACTTGAAAACATCTAGGGAATAAGATGGTGTGTGTAGTTAAATCAGCTGTTCCTTATTTTAGATTTCAGTATTTTTATTTTTTGAATCAGTGTGCTTACTTTAAGGAGAGTGCCTATCAACTTGGTTTCCCAGGAGAGCACAAAAAAAACTTTAATTCAGTTTGTAACAAAGCTGTCTTCTTACTGTAACTTCACCCTTTCCATTCTGTAAGGGTTTTATCTTTATAAGAGAAATCTTGAGGCACAGAAATATGAGAAGAAACTGGATATAAAATAGTTACTTATCTAGGTTGTGTTCTGTATACCTTTTGTGTCCTAATTTTTTGAGATGTATTTAACAAACTATGAGGTTGTGGTTCTAAATGTCACTACTCTGTCAGATTCCCTTTTCCTTTTTTTTTTTTTTAAATGGGAGATATGGGCTAAAGTATCCCACATTACCTCAAACTCTGCATTCCAAAACAAGACACAAACCAGTTTATTTTGTGATAGAAACTAATGGTTTGAGAGATATAAATCTAACTCAGGGCTGGGCTTAAATATTGATAAATAGAAGCAAGAAAAATGTTGTTTAATCTAGTTTGTTGATTTCGTTGTTGAGTTTTGAACAGTAGGCAGGAGTGAAGGAGGGGAGTTTGTTTTTATATTTGCTTTTTGTGTCTTGGTCACTGACTGCATTAAACCATATGTTGAAAGGAAAAAAGTTAATTTACAGGTGGTAACCAAAGTTACCATCAGTAAAACAAATCTCTAAGGCAAAATCCTGGCTGCATGTAATCTCCCTCCATCTGTTCAGAAATCAATTCTATAAGTTGGTAAAGACAAGAAGACAAAAGGTGTAGATCTGGTAAAGCATCTAAATCAATAAAGCAGTAAAAAAAAAAAAATGAGGACTATCCATATTTCTCTTTAAACAAGAATTTTGGTTCTATTCCCTGGAGCCTTGCTATAAAGTGATTCCTAGGAACAATGTGGAGTCATTTAGGCATATCCTGGAGTTGAAATAGAAGTGCTAGCAAGATTTTCTTACCTTTGTCATAGTTGTTGTGGCATGGCCTCTGGGAACACTTTTGTAGAAAGATTGCACTTTCTATAGCTCAAGTTATCTGCACCACCAGGATGTGGTGCTGGATTCCATGTCTAGATTTTGAAGTTTTGAGTAAGAAGTCTTCCCATTAACAGTTTAGAACCTAGCTTAGGGATTTGGGGTTTTTTTTTTTGGTTGAGGGTTGTTTTTTTTTTTTTTTTTTTTTTTTTTTAATGAAGAAGGAACTGCTTTTTCCTGTCCTTTGTAGTGAACACTCATACACACTATTTTGGGAGTGCTCATATTTATTTATTTATTTATTTATTCATTGGGATGAATTTGAAAGGCTGAATTTGCTTTCATAATAAAGCAGATGGTTACCAGGGGTAAAAGATACACATTTGCCATCCTTCTTTGATGTCACTAGTGCCAAAAGTGTTTTTGGAAGGTGTGACTGGCAGAGAAAGGAAGTTAAAAGCTACCTTTATTTGAAGAAAAGGAAATAATCTGTGACTTTAAACATAAAGTTTTAGTGTACTTCCGAAATGGAAGTAAGCATTTCTCATTGAAAACCTACTTTATTGGTGAACTTCTGTCTATATTTTTTAGCCAACTTTTTGGCTGTTTCGTATCATTGATATCTCTTCCATTTGGGAATGGAAAAGGAGAGGAATCAAAATTTAATCTGATTTAATATATATTATTAGATAGGGTTCGATAATCCCTTTAGCATGTGGTAGGGATTGGTAGAGTGCCTCTAGCAGGTGCCACAGGTTACCTACCTACTTCTGTATTAGATGCGATAGAGCAGACTAAAAATTACACTATACCTTGGCCCAGTTCTGCATATCCTATTAATTTGCTGAACTCTGAATAAAGTCCTATATTTTTTTTTTGTCAGACCAAATTTAGTTAAATTTTTTTTCTTCCTAATTTTTTTAAAAGAGAAAGAAAGCCTAGTGAACTAGTTTGAGCCAGGATCAAACTATTGCATTAAAAAAAAAACAAAAACTACAACTCACCAAATGCTTGATTCAGAAAACGTCTATTAGCAGTGACTGGTGCCTTGAATTCCCTATGGATTTCATATACATGATCTTTTTATTCCTCAGTACCAGAAGTAATGAGCTAACTATGTGTAGTCTAGCCCTTGTTTGTGGTAAAGTTGAAGGCAAATTTATAACCTGTCTTGGCACTGATTCTTCAGGCATTCATTCTTAAGTCAAACAGACTCTAATGGTATTTGAGTTACTTTTTTTTTTCCAGAGTGTGAGTCTTTTGGACTCTAGTGTTACTTTATAATCCCACTAAAAATGAAAGTTCATTTGCCGTAGTATTGCCATATTAAGCAAAGACGTAGACCATCAACACCAATTTTGGCTGTGAACTGACCGTCTTGTTTCTTTTGTTTCCTGGTTAGAGATCTGTAGTGACTCATGTTTAGTGAACCAGGATATCTTGGCATGTATCTGTTCTGTTTCTGCTCTTCCTTAGGACCATGAGAATCATATATTAACCAGATAATTGATCCTCTCCTATCCTAGGATAAGGAGATAACTGTGCTGCCATTCAGACTGTCCCTACCCCCACCCCCACCAAATCTGGTTCCATTTCACCTCTTTCCAGGATATTCCTGGGGCAAGAAAAAGGGCCTTTGTGGTTTTGAGTGATTCCAGAAGTGATGTGGGGACAACTGAGAAGCTTTTGGATGTTTCCTTTCTACTATTTACCTTCTTTGTTTCCCCTACAGCCTCTTTTCCTTTTCTTCACAAATCACCTCTCCTTCCCTTCAGCTACATACAGCATGTCACACACAACTGAGACTTATCAGGGTGTCACAGAATGATATTTTAAAGTGTTGTAATGTTAACTATTCAACAAAGGGGCTGTTTGTAGATAATTGCATAAGGAAGTGGAGACCCCACAGATGATAGTGACCAGAACAATCAAAAGGAGTTGGAAATTTTTTTTGTATTCCTTTTATATTTTATATTTTCTTGACTTTCATAACAGAGTTGGCACAAATTATAGCATGACTTTATAATAGGTATAGATAAGTATCTCTTTTGCATGCTGAATGACTGAGGTCACTTAATTGAAAAGAATATTTGATAGTTTTGTGCTTGAGCAACTAAAAATCCAAATATATTTTACAAGTGTACTTAATAATTATCAAAACCAAAAAGGATGCATTTAGGTGAAAGCTTTTGTCTTTTGTTCTATGACACCCAGAGTTGAGAGCTAATAGCTTTTTCTTCTTAACATAAGAGGACAGCACACTTGAGCCATTGGTGCAATTTTGGTAGAATGCATTATCTAGAACTCTGGTTCTTTGTATGTGCATAACTTATTTCAGGTTGAAATTACACATTTGGAGGCATTTATCAAGCAGCCAGATTTTTCATGTGTATATTTGAGTTCTCACCTGACCAGGGTCATAACATAGAAATAACTTTGGTCCATATTGGATCTCTTACCCCTTCTCAATACTTCGTTCACATTGTCTTAAGATTCTGCAAGTTTCAGGTGCGGTTCCTGAAACTGCTTTGAATAGACATGACTTCCTTTTCCTCCCTTCTTTTTTCATCCTTTATCAATGATGGACTAGGGAAGAATTTGACTTTGATAAGTCAGACCTTATTAAAGCTTATAATTTGATAGAGCCTTTTATTGTCTCACCTCCATATTTATTGTCTGGTGCATTTTTTTTCTTTTTACTGAATTTTAAATTTCTTTTCCCATTTCCTTTTCAGATGAAGCTGTAGCGTGTGTTGCTAATATTTGTCTTGTATGTGTGTATAAACACTGTAAAAGTATGCTTACAGATTACATTCCACTCCATGAACTGTCCAGATCTGATCAAAAGCCCTTTGCTGTTAGAATTCTATAACTGCATAAGACATTAAACCTGTGTTGTTATACATGTTGTCTTTCTTTAATTCATTGCATGTTCACAGGCAAGTAGTACATCTATTTGTAGCAGGCATTCATCTTAATTATACTCAGTACATTTCAGCAGCAACAGCATCAGAACTCTGAAGCTAGATTAAAATCTTACTAAGAATTTTGTTCATATGAATTATTGCATTGTGTCTCTTATTTTTTAAGAAAGTAGATTACATAATTCACTCTCCCAGAATTCTTTGCCTATGGCCTAATATGTGAGTAAAAAGCTAGTAATTCATGGTTACATCACTGAGGTCATTTGCTTGACTTAGGTGGGACAAAAGGGAATAAATATTAGCAGGTATGGGAAATAGTCTAAATTAATAACCAGTAATCAAATCTGAATTGATGTAATTGGGGAAGTAATTATAATGAAGAAAATTACATCACATTGTACTTGCAGTTTTTTTTAAAGTCCAAACCTGAGATTTCATGGGTGAAGGGAATTCCCAGTAAGAAAATGACCTTTACTAAATGCAGATCTGCAATTTTGTAATTTAGTTGCCTGGAACACTGAAATGCTAAGTGATGTTTCCTTGTCTCAGAACTGAATATGTAGTAGAGACTGGACTTGAACCCAGGTTTTCTTGGCTTAGAATCAGGCTCTCTCCATTATGTATTGCCTGTCTTCTGAGTGCATAGAATTGACTTCTAAAACACTTAGGCCTAGAGACTTACTTAATAAAAGTGTTCATTGTGCACAAAGGTATGTTTACTTCTTTTGTTAGAGGTTTCCCTAGTTAGAGAAGAGCTTGTCTTTTTGCTTTATTAAAAGACATTTATTTTGAGTTTTGCCCTGCCAAATGAAGCGTGCGATGGATTTCATTAGAAGGTGAGCATCTGGGAAAGTGGCTCTTTGGTCTTGGTTGTTTGTAATTACCTGCATTTTAAATAGCCTCTCCATTTGGCAAAGTTTTTGCAGACTTTTAACTTTATTTCTGTTTGCTTTCTCTAAACCTAATGTTTTGTCTAGAAAAGAAAAATTGCATCAGCATGTTTATATGCATTAGCTATATTTAATATCCAAATCCATAAGCATGGAGTACCCCAAATTCAGTCGTGGTAGCTTTAAAAAAAAATACTGCCTCTTTTGCATTCTATTTTTGTAAACTACAGTGACTTAATGTTAATTTGTACTTAGTTTCTAAAAATCATCCTCCAAGACTTTGTTTTAAAGGGGTATTATATAGACCAAGTAACTTGTGAGGAGTGAAACTTAAAAAACAGTATTCTTACCTGTGAGGTCATTCTGATTTCCTTTAATACCTGTGCTATTGAACTTTTGTGGTATCTTCAGTTCCTTGTCTTTTCCTGAACCCCAGGTCTTGAAGAGAGTTCAAGCTGAAATCCATTAAGGGCAGCACAGCTGCTGAAGTTGGAAATTAGTCCAAATGCACATACTGCTGTACATCTATAACTGAGCTGTTCTTGTAGGGGATTAAGGAAACTGGTATAACAGGGTGATGGGCATGTTAAACAGACTATTTTGAACTCCACAGTAACCACCCTTTTTAAAGGACATCCTTGGGAAGCCCTACTCAAAAGTAAAACCTAAAGCCTTAAAGAGAATTTTTTAAAAACCTGCCCTTGTTCACATTTAACTCTTCTGCTACTTGTAACAATGATGAATAATGATGTTAGAAGGGAGAACATCAGTGGCCTGAAATAAGTAGAATACTAATGGGTCGTATTTTTTTGTTTTTATTAAAAGTTCAAAGTTGCTTTTTCTCTAATGTCTTTGTAAAATTTATCTGCTGTTTCTTGGGGGCTGGTAGGGAGGGTATTATGTCCCTGCCAATTTGCATGGCTTTATACAGATGAAAATTAATGAGTATTCCAAGCTTTATTTTCTGTACACATTCCACGGTTGTCCCCTGTCATAGATTACGAATGGGACAATAAAGTGGTTGAGTTTACAGGCCTATGTCTTTTTAAAGGCGTGTTATGGACATGCATTGATGCTTGAATGTGTGTAAAAAGGTGATAGGGCATCCATAGGAAAACTGGAGGTTATGACTGAATAGTGCTACCTTGCTGCATTGCTTGGGCAGGGTAGTGGGATAAGCTTAAAAGGATATTTGTATCATCTCTTGGCATCTTCTCACAAGCTAGTTTCCCTAGATTGTGCAACTATTTAATACTGTTTTCCTTTAGCTTACTGTCTAAAGTGTCAAAAATAGTCCATTTCATTTTCATTTGACTTGGGGGAAGTGGAAAGGGAGAAGTAGATGAAAAGGAAGTTTTTGTTTCTTGTCTTGTACCAAGATTCCACTTGATTACTCCCCGTTCTATTCTTCTGTATTTTAAAAAAAATTGCTGTAGGTCTGTAATTTTTTAAAATATATCTCGGAAGACTACGCATCACCCCTAAAGTAGAAATAATAGAAATATAAATAAATTTTACTGTGCAATTTTTACCTCAGAGCTTTTCCAGGCTATGGACAGGCCCTCATCAGCTTGATCAGTGGATAGCAGACTAATTCAGACTTATTTGGCCACACTTAAAAAAAAAAACACCAACCCCACAAATAGAATTTTTTTCCCCACAAATAGAATTAATGAGAAAAGACTAGAAGTATTTCCAATGAGTTACAAATGGGATAATGTCTGATCTTTATTAATTTAGTAAATTGTTTACTTATTATTTATTTAGTAAATTATTCATCTCAGATGTGAAATTGTTTCTAGGTTGTAAATGTGAATACTTCAGGAGGCTGCAGATATCCACACATCTTGAGAACTCGAAAAAGAATTAGGAAATCTTAAAATCAGTAGTCAATATCTGTTCAACCACTAGGTGGTAGAAAACTTCCTTTTTTTCCAACACTAACCTATTAGCCAACATAGTTGAAAACTTCCTGTAAGATGCAGACACAAGCATCCTATTTCAAATAGATTTAAGTCCTTTGAACTTAGGTAACTGAAGGGCAAGTTCTTTAACTACAAGGACACTACCAATGTCTGTAAATAGAAATCTAGATTAAGAAAATGACACGTTGAACCGCCAAATGAACACTATTTTGGATTACGTCACTCAAAAATAATATTTTTTTGCTTTGTATCTCATCGGAATATATTTTCTTTTTTTAAAAGAAAAATTACCTTTTATGTTTATTTTTAGTTTACATCATTCATTTTGAAAAGATTGAGTTACAAACTTTCCGTCTTTCTCCTACCCACCACCCCTAAACAGTAATCCCACTGTATACCCCCTCCCCCAATCTGTTCTCTCCTTTATCCTCCTCCATACCCCAGTGCCTATATATCTTATTTCCCAGTTGCATGTAAATAATAGTAATATTTTTTTTAACATTTGATTTAAAAACTTTTTATTCCAGATTCTTTTACTTCCTCATCATCCACCCATACTGGGAAGATAAGTAATTCAATATAGATTGTACATGCGTAGTTATGCAAAACATTTCCATAGTAGATATATTGTAAAAGACTGACTATATTTCCCTCCATCCTATCCTGCCCCCCGCATGTTTTATTCTCTACTTTGTCCATGTACCTTTACAAAAGTATGTGCTTTTATATAACTACCTTCCCCTGCAACCTGCCCTCCCCTCCTTCGTTCCCCCTCATTCCCTTCCCCCTACTCTCCGGTAGGCCAAGATAGTGTGTAGGTCATTCCCTCCCTAAGCCAAATTCAGTGAGAGTAAGGTTGACCCATTCCCTTTTGCCTTCCTGTTCTTCCCCTCCATTGTATGTTTTCCTTTGCTTCTTCTGTGTGAGATAATTTGCCCCATTCTGTTTCTCATCTCTCATTATATTCCTCTCTCACCTCTCAATTTCACCTTTTAAATATCTTTTCCTATTTAATTGATCCTGTGCCTTCTTTCTGTGTATACTTGTACATGTATATACACATTCACATATGTATTCATATGCATTTATACCTTCCTATATAGACATGTATGTGTGTGTTTATATACTTTTACATTCCCTTGAACTGTCTTCATACTGAGAAAAGTTTTGTAAGTTAAAATTATTGTTGTTCCATGTTAATATTTGAACTTTGATAAGTTCCTTATGATTTCTTTTCCATGTTTACTTTCTTATGCTTCTTGTATTTGAGTGTCGAATTTTCTTTTCAGTTCTGGTTTTTTCATCAAGAATGCTTGAGAGTCTTCCACCTCATTGAATGACCATATTTTCCCCTGAAACATATTCAGTTTTGCTGGGTAGGTGATTCTTGATTTTAATCCCAGCTCCTTTGACCTCCTTTGATCCCTCAATGTAGAAGCTGTGTTATCCTGATTTGTGTTTCCACAATATTCAAATTGTTTCTTCTTGGCTGCTTGTAATATTTTCTCCTTGATCTGGGAGCTCTGGAACCTGGCTATAACACTCCTAGGTGTTTTCTTTTTGGGATCTTGTTTCAAGAGGTGATTAGTGAATTCTTTCAACCTCTCTTTTGCCCTCTGGTTCTAAAACATCAGGACAATTTTTAAAAATTAATTATTTAATTTATTTTCTTGTTTACATTATTGATTTCCCTGAGATTTTGAGTTGCAAATTTTCTTCCCATCCTTCCCCTACCCCAACTTCAAAATAGCTATCCCACTGTAAAGCCCCTCCCCCAGTCTGCTCTTTTTTTGTCCTCCTCCAACAGCCCTCTAACTTTCTGGTAGGGCAGGATGTGTCTCCCTACTCCAGTGCCTGTATATCTTAATTCCCAGTTGCATATAGTTAATAATAATAATTATATATATGTGTGTTTGTGTGTGTGTGTATATATATATATATTTTAACATTTGATTGTAAAACTTTAAATTCTAGATTCTTTTGGTTTCTCCCACGTCACCCACTCCCACTGGAAGGACGAACAATTTAATACAAGCCCTACGTGTGTAATTACGTAGGACATCTCCACAGTGGACATATTGTGAGAGGCTCCTTCGTATCCCGCCCCCCCCCCCCCCGCTTGTTCTGTTTTCTACCCTGTTCCTGTCCCTTTAGTGAAATGTGTGCTTCCAGCAACCCTCCCCCAGACCCTGCCCTCTCCTGCATCATCCCGCCTCTCATCCCCGTCCCCTTTACTCTCCTGTGTGGCATGATACCCAGTTTACAGTTTATGTCATTCCTTCCCTAAGCCAATTTCAATGAGAGTAAATGAAAGTAAAGTTGTTCCCTTGCCTCTTCTCTATGGGATAATTAACCCCATTTTGTCTCTCCCTGTCATCTCATTCTAGTTCTCTCCGACCTCAGAATTTCACCTTTTAAAGTATCATCCCTTTCTATTCAGTTGATCCTGTACCCTCTATGTACACATATACATACATGCTCAGATGTGTATTCATACGCATATCTATACCCTCCTATATGTGTAGGTATACATATATATACATTATATTCCCTTTACCTATCCTCATACTAAGAAAAGTTTCATAAGTTACTATTATTGTTTTTCCATATTGGCATGTAAATAGTTCAACTTTGATAAGTTCCTTATGATTTCTTTCCTATGTTTATCTTCTCATGCTTCTTGTGTTTGAATGTCAAATTTTCTGTTCAGTTCTGGTTTTTACAGCGAGAATGTTTGAAAGTCCTCCTCCTCACTGAATGACCACATTTCCCCCTGGAACATTATACTCAGTTTTGCTGGGTAGGTGATTCTTGGTTTTAATCCTAGCTCCCTTGATCTCCAGAATATCATATTCCAGGCCCTTTGATCCCTCAGTATAGAAGCTGCCAGCTCCTGGGTTATCCTAACTGTGTTTCCACAGTATTCAAATTGTTTTCTCTTGGCTGCCTGTAATATTTTCTCTTTGGTCTGGGAATTCCAGAACCTGGCAATAACATTTCTAGGAGTTTTCTTTTGGGGATCTTTTTCAAGAGGTGATTGGTGAATTCTTTCAAGTTCTATTTTGCCCTCTGAATCTAAAATATCAGGGCAATTTTCCTTGAGAATTTTTTGAAGGATGCTTTCTAAGTTCTTTTTTTGATCATGGCCTTCAGGTAGTCCAATAATTTTTAAATTGTCTCTCCTGGATCTGTTTTCCAGGACAGTGGTTTTTCCAATGAGATAGTTCACATTGCCTTCTATTTTTTCATTTGTTTGGATCTCTTTAATAGTATATTGATTTCTCATAAAGTCATTAGCTTCCATTTACTCTGATTCTGAAGGAATTGCTCTCTTCAGTGAGCTTTTAAAAGTTTTTTTTTTTCCATCTGACAAATTCAGCTTTTAAGGCATTTTCCTCATTGGGTTTTTGGGCATCTTTTGCCATTTGAGTTAGTCTATTTTTTAAGGTGTTATTTTCTTCAGTCAGGTTGTTGACTCTTTTTTCATTATTTTCTTGCATCATTCTCATTTCTCTTCCCAATTTTTCCTCCACTTCTCTTACTTGATTTTCAAAGTCCTTCTTGAGCTCCTCCATGGCCTGTAACCAATTCATATTTTTCTTGGGAGCTTTGGTGCAGGAGTTTTGACTGTGTTGTCTTCCTCCCATTCCATGCTTTGATCCTTTTTGTCCCCCAAAAAGGAATCTAAAGTTGGATGGCTGTGCTTGCTTTACTTCCTTTGCTTGCTCATGTTGCCACTCAGTTACTTGATTTTTGAGCTCTTTGCCACAGTAGAACTCTACTTCCAGAGGTGAGAGCTTTGTCCCAAATCACTGGGGTTTTCTCAGCTACTGGAACTATTAGGGCGGTGTCATCTCTACAGTCCCCACCATCTTTGGCTCACTGGTCACACATCTCAGCACCACCACCCAAGATCACGATCCTGATCCAAGCAGATTAAGGCAAGAGTGCTTAGGCTCTGAATAGTCACTTGGTTCCCCTATGATATACAGGCCAGGAGCTCTGAAGCAGCCACCTTGAGATGGCTCCACAGCCATGGCACCTCCACTCCACGTTCCAGGGGTGGAGGCCAGACTGCACTCCATTCCCCCCCACATCCAGCAGAATTCTACTGATCTTTTACTTTGTCTTTGGCATTTATGGGTTGATAATTTTGGAAACTGCCATAACTGCTGGTGATCCACTCTCTCAAATGCTCCAGCCACTGCTGGTTGGGGCCTCCCTAGGACTAAAACCACGGGCTCACACGGGGTTGGACTTGGCTCCCATTGTGCTGTGATGGACCCTTCGTGCTGGCCTGTTGTGCTTCCTTCAGAGAGAGATTTGTTTCTATCACTTTGTGGGTTCTGTAGCTCTAAAATGTATTTAGAGTCATATTTTACAGGTATTTGAGGTGGTTATGGGGGGAGCCCATGAAGTTTTCCTGCTTCTATGCTACCATCCTGGCTCTGCCCAGAATATATTCTCTATGTATATAGAACATCGCATTCAGGAACACAGCCCTTTGCATGGATTATTTTTTTTTTTTTTTGCTCTTTGGAGGGCAAAATCAGGGCAGTTGCGGTTAAGTGATTTTCCCAAGGTCACACAGCTAGTAAGCATTAAGTGTCTGAGGCCAGATTTGAACTTGGGTCCTCTTGACTCCAGGGCTGGGGCTCTATTCACTGTGCCATCTAGCTGACCCCTTCGCATGGATTTTTAACAGTTCATATTAATTCATGTACTTTTGAGGTATAGCCTTAAAATATATAAACTATGTTCCTAAACATATTACCAAATGTGTGTGTATGTGGTTTTGCAGGAAATGATAGAGTGCGTGGCATTCATAATAGTTGGGTATTAATTAAATGTATAGTTCTCTTTGTTTACATGGAATTGAAGTGTTCATCCTAGCTGGTAAAAACAGTGGTCTTGGAGCTATAAGATCTGGATTCCCTGGTCCTATAAGTATGTAGTGCAGCAGTTCTCAAACCTGTGGGTCATAACCCCTTTGGGGGTTGAATGACCCTGTCACAGGGGTCGCCTAAGGGTGTCGGGAAACATATTTCTGATGATCTTAGGAACCGAGACACTGCTCTTTTATCCATCTCCCACTGCAGATATGCCCACATACAAGTATTAAAGGGTTGCGGCATTAGGAAGGTTGAGAACCACTGATGTAGCGGCTCTGACCATCAGCAAGTCACCTAATCTTTCTAAGCCTTTAGTTCATTTCCTTGTCTATAAAATTGGGATAATACTCACACTACCTATTTTATAGTATTGTGGTGAGGAAAGGAAGGTATTTTTCTGAACCTTAAAACTCCATGTAAATGTGGTTATCCTCCAGCTGTATTCCTTGCCCACAGTTTTAGAAACTCGGACACAATGGTTATTATCCATTTTACAGTAAGCCAGGAACAGGGTCGGAATGTCGGCTCAGATCTTTTGAGTTCCATTCCCTGGCTAACTACCTCTCGTGATAGACAGCACTTGATCTCAGATTTGAGCAGCTGGTAGCCCTGAATCTCACAAAAGAAAAGAAAATACAAATACTCCTTTCTTTGTATAGCACTCCGGCATTTTGAGTGTCATTGTGGAAGAGAGGAAAAAGAGGCCATTCTACCTTTGTTGGAAGCATTCTGCGTATGAGAGGAAAGTTTTTATGTTCCATGATGGAACGTGGGAAATAGACTACTATCCTGTGTTCTTAAGACAGGGAATCTCTTTAGGATTTGAGAAGGTGTCATTTAGATAAGTGCAACCTTGGGAGGATGTAATTATTCTACTTCCTGAAAACTTGACTTCGGTGTATGTTAAGCTTCAGTCATGAGAGATGGAGGAAGTTAGATCTCTATGTAACACGTTTTCATGTCTGAGGCCTTCTGGGGGATTGATTTCTAAGCACAGCTGAAATGTGAACTAGCTAGGCTTACCTACAAGACTCAAGAACAGGGCCAAAGGGAAACAAGGACGGTCTACAGGGTAATAAACTCGGCTCCTTTGCATATTAAACCTTGGTTCAAATGTTATTGGTCTCAAGTCTGTCCCACACTGACAGACCTTGTGTTTCTCAGAAATGCTACTACCTTTTAAATTTCTCAAAATTAGAGAGATTTTACTTGATTACTTAAAAGGCCCAAGGATATCTAACATCTTTTTTGATCTGGATGCATCTTTTGTATTGTCTTTCTATCCAAAATCCTCTTTTGCTGAGTGTCACAATACATTGGAAAGTGCCCGGGCACTGAAGTCATGGGCATTGGGTTCAAATCCTGCCTCTGACACTGCTTCTCTTACCTTGGTCAAATCCTTAAATGCTTTGCACTTGAGTTTCCCCCTCTGTAAAATGAGAATGTGATGACCTTTGAAGTCCCTCCCAACCCTAGAGCTATGATCCGATGTCTGAAATAAAAAGTCTTATTCCCAAATGCTTGCACCAATACTTATGTGTTGTTAATGAGTTTCAAGGACCATCAACAATTGGAGATAAACTTTGGACAAACACGTACTGTAGAAAGAGGAAAATAACCCACTTGATTTCTACCCAAATTGCTTACAACATTTCATCCTTTTCAGCAAACTTAAATACTTGGGGAAGAGCTAAGGTGAGAGAGTGGTAGGAGAGGCCCTTCTAAGAAATATTATTTAAAAGTCCTTTCATGTATTCCCCTGGGTAAAAGTCTATTTGCACAATAGTATAACTTTCTTTTCATTTAAATGTGTTTTTAAAAAAATCTCACAAATGGCTCTGAAGTAGATAGGTCTGCCTTTTTATCATTACCAGAGACTATTGTGGCCATAGAGACTTCTCTTTGGGGATGGGCTTGGTATATAGCCTTTATAATATTGAGGGGGGAAAACAACATGTGACTAAACTGGGGACTTTCCCCTTGGATTGTAAGGCTTTACAAGGCCACAGCCTTCATCTTTGTCAAAAAATGACAGCCTGGAAATATGCCCTTCTCCGTTTTCATGGCTCATGATTAGATACAGAGCTTCTGAGAAAGATGACAGGATAATGGTTCCAGAAGGAGCTATCGACTGATAGAAGACATGAATTATAGTTTACTAGCACTGTCTGTCTCAGTTTCCCCATCTGTAACAGACAATTGGTCTAAGGAAGCTAAGTTTCTGCCACCAATCCTGACCCCTCAAATTGGGGAAATAGCCACATCTATCTATTATGCAAGGTAAGGTGCTATGCCCTGGGAATACAAAACAAAAGCAAACATCCTCTGCCCTTGAGTGTACAGTTTAATTAAGGGAAATCACATCTTTATGCCTATAGGTATGCAAAATAAATACATGATGATTTGAGGAAATAGGAAAGATTCCTGGTTGGATTAGGAAGGATTTCCTGCACAAGATGGGAATTGGCCAGATCCTTGAAGGAAATCTTCCAACCAGGGGTTTTTAGAGGTTAGAAATGAGGAGGAAATGTTGGATAAGATGGAGCCAGAACCTCAGGGAGAGGAAGGCTGAACTTTGCAGTTGGCTGAGATGGTGGGGTGGGGTGGTTAGGGAAAGAAATAAGTGATAGTGAAATATAACCTTTATTTGTACAGAGACAAGGTCTGACTTGACCCGCTAAATATAGGCAACCCATCTTCTAGCTAGATTCTCTTGCCTATTTTATTTAGTCTTCTCCTTGAATCTGCCTTTGAGGAAGCACTCCTCAGCTTGCCCATATAGTCTAATTCCTGTTTTGCCAGGACTACCATCTTTCCCAAAACAAACCCCAAGAGATCTGAGCCAGAGCTAAAGATGGCCAAGAGAAGATGATTCTCTATATGTGGCACACTAACAAAAGGCTTGCTTTTTGGGAAATCCTTCTCCCCTAAATATGTTTTCTTAACTTGGGCAGCTCTAATGTGTCAAGTGTATCACAAGGTCTGATGTACCTGTGAACTGAAGGTATAAATAGCCTGAATTCACAGACCAGAAGAGGGGAAAAAAACCAGGGTGTGGGAATAGGAAGCGAAGGAGAAAGAGCAAAATGTAAATAAGATGTGGCTGTGTGTCATGCTGCCTCTAAGGACTGCCTTGCTTCACTCCTAGACTTTGGTTAGGGATGTGTATTTTCCTTCTTTTTGTTTGATTGATACAGAGGATCAATTTCTAGACAGTTTCTAGTTTGCTACTTCTACCATCAGACAGCAAATGCCTTTGAAAGAGGTTCTTTGCTACTGATTGTGGAGGCGAGATTGCTACAGGAATGGAGACAGGGTGACTTGCTTAGGGGGATAACCAAGATTTTGGTCACTTGAGAAGTTTATTTTATTTTTTAAAAAATCCTTATAATGGATTCCCCTGCAGAAAACTCAAAACCTTGTCATTTGCCTTCCCCCCCATAAGCCCTCATTACTGCCTTCCCCTCTAACCCAGCTAGTGAGGATGGTGTTTAGATGGCACATTAACCACCACCTCGTTGGATGGTTTATTATTTTGATCTGTACCTGGAAGCCTCCGGTCCTAGGAAGGTACTTGTCCCAATCCCTAATGATCTAATTATGTTCAGTATAATGGGCCTTGGGCAGCTTGCTGTAACATCCTCAGTATTAAGATCCTGTGGGTAAGAGAGATTGTTGAGTGTCCAGTTACCTGTTCTTTGCTTTGTTTTGGTCTGTTCTATGTTTGTTTTCAGTACTATTAACGTTGATCTCCCAGAAGGAGAGAGTTTGGTGTTGAAGCCAGAGACTGAAGCTTTCTCTCTATGTTTCTGTGCCCTTCTCTGCTCTTCTCCCCCAGTCTTGGCCATTATTCATAGCTGAGTTTACATTAGCAGATGCACTTTGGAATGTTCAGTTCCATATGAAGAACCATAGAAATGCAAAATACTTCTATAGTAATGAAGCTGTTTTGTTTGCTTAAAGCAGATACACTGTGCCAGGGCTGTGATGGGCAGATAATCATCTTTGTATGTTGTGCTTTTGAGAGGGGAAAAAAAAAAAAAAAGAAAAACAAAAAGCAATCTATTGAAACAAACTGCTTGTTTTAAGGGATTGAGGGAACAGTCTCTATTTTTAGTGGTCTGTGTTTCTTTTGCATATGGAGATAGTCAAAGCTGTCAGTTCCCTTCCTTCCCAGCTTATCTTCAGGCACCTGAACATTGATTTTATTAATGAAGGTTCAGGATTGGGAAGGAAGAAGAGGCAACTGATAGTGAAAAATCCAGGGAATTGACTGGACAAAAGAAGATAAATTTCCCCTTCCTACCCCTACTTAATACACTTCCCACTCTCTACCCACAATTAATCTTCCTAATGTGTTGCTCAGATCACTGCACATCTGCTGGAAAGCCTTCTTTGCCTTTGAGTTTTCACGGGTCAGTCAATAAAGTCCAGCTCAGCCTCACATTCAGGGCTTATCTCAAGTTTCAGGTAGCCTACACCCGAAAGAAATGATTCAGTGGTCCCCCTTTTCTTCCTCAGTGGTTTTATTCACTTGTGTTGGTGAAGCCTACCTGTTCTTCCAGTAGGGGCTGAGCCCGTATTACTACATAGCAGACCCATTGTTTGAGCTTCTTTATGTACATAGCACATTAAACTCTTTACAGTGTGTGTGTGTGTGTGTGTGTGTGTGTGTGTGTGTGTGTGTGTGTGTAACCTCCACTTTATTATAAGCCTTTTGAGGTCAGGACCATCTCTCTGTATTTCCCTTAGTATAGTGTCTTGCACATATCAAGTGCTCAGTAAATGTTTGTAGGATAAATATATGGAAGTCTCATGCCGAGAGACTTGGTAGAGAGATGAAACAAATGAGCACATATTCAAGCACCCTGTGCCTTCGTTGCCATTTCCTCAATTATAGAATAAATGAGTTGAACTAGCTGATTTCTAACATCAGTCATAGATCCAGAACTCTGTGAAACTCAGGCCTCCAGGAGTTGTGACTTCCTTGTAGTTCTACGGTTCTTTAGGACTCTCGGTCTAGTGTTCCTTCCACTCTGCTTAGCCCATTTTCTCATGCAATTACAGATTCTTGAAGGGGTAAAAGCTGTCTTTTATGGGGGGTAGATTCCCTGAATGTATACTTGTTGTCAGCTAGATACCGTGATGAAGAGAGTGTTGGATTAGAGTTGAAGAAGACCTGAGTTATAATCTTGTCTATAGATACAAGTCACTTAAACTCCTTCAGCCTCAGTTTTTGGGAATTATAATGGCTCCTACTTCACAGCGTGGTAAGGATCAAACAAGACAGTACAGGATGTCCCAACAATCTTACTATGGTTTTAAGCTATTAAAGCTTAGACTATTAACTTAAAACTATTTAAACTAGTAAAGCTTAAAACTTCATTAAGATGGGACGTCCTGTATAAATAAAGCGCTTTGCAAAAATGAAAGCACTGTATAAACACTATTACTAGTATTATTGTCACAGGACCAACCCAAGTTCAGAGGCTTGTCACCACATTTGAAACGGTGATGAATTATTTTGTCCCTAGCAGGTCTCAAAGACTCGCCTTTGAGGCTCTTTAGTCCCATTGGTATTGGTTCTTCCTCTATTAAAGGCAGATGGCCTTCCCTCTCTACTTTAACAGTCTTTTCTAGTTACTGCAGCCCCTTAAAATTCACCACCCTGCAGTCAGCCTAGTGATGTGTGTGTCTGAATTCAGTGAAGGCTGGTCCCCAGACGCTCTCTACTGTGCCTCACTGCTTCTCTCAGATAAGACTTGAGCCACATACTTCTTTTGCTTTCCCACAAGCCCTGCAGATTTTATTTAATCACTAGCAATCACTAGGTTCTAACCTCCTCAACACCCAGGTTTCTGTACTGCCTTGCAGAGAACACACATGCAGTAGTTCCATGTTAAATTAATATTCCTTTTTGTGTGCACACACACAGAAATACATATAATTTTTTTTAATTTTAGGAATTGAAAGGAAACTTAGACACCTATGTGATCCACAACTTTGAATTTACAAATAAAACTAATATCTAGTGACATACTCAATGTCACCTTACTAATACAAAGCCAGAACTCGATCTAGGTCTTCAGATTCCTAGACCAGGGCTCTTTTTATTATATCAGAAAGACAGACAGACAGACAGATAGATAGATAGATAGACAGATAGATAGATGTGAACATATAAATATATATGTGCATATAGTCCTTGGACAATTTTAGTATCTTTTTTACACATTAATAGTTTAATTTTTTTTATCATGCTTATGTCAGTGAAAATGAAGAGGAGCCCAAAGAGGGTTAGGGCTGCCTGAGACCCCAAAATACCAACATGCCGGGTCCTGCTGAAAGAATTCCACTCAAGTCTTCTCAGCCAAGGAAAAAGTAAAGTTTATTGAAAGTTCAAGTTCGTCACGTGGGGTGC
>CM053599.1:191288457-191319564 GCA_028646575.1 Pseudocheirus occidentalis
GGAGACCATAGACAATGGTGGGCCAGGCCAGTTCAAGGGTGGGAAACTATTGGAACAAAGCCAGCTAAAGACTTGGGCAGAGCCGCATCTCAAGGCCCATGACTGCAGGCAAATGTCTTCCCTGGGAAGGTTTACTTTCTCAGAGCCAAAGAATCAAAGAGAGCTCAAAAGGGGGGAGGGGTCCCAGAGCCTACATCTCATCAGGAATAATCAACTAATACCTTACCCAATCCGGGAGACCTTGGGCTATTTCCAGTGGATCAAAAAATATTGATGATTGAGCTAAGAGAAACCACCCACCCATAGACTTGACACCCAACTGATCACACAATAGACACCCAACTTTCACTTTCACTCTTTCTTCCTCTGAAAAATATAGCATAGAACTCTCTCTCTCTGGAACTTACCATTTGATGAGAGAGGGAGACCTCAATCCTCCATATTTCCAATGGAATTTCCCACAAATGGTAGAGTAAACAAATTATGCCTAGAAAAATCTAGGCTTTGGACCCCTGGCTGCCTCTCTTGTTCTGTGTGTGTGTGTGTGTGTGTGTGTGTGTGTGTGTTTCTCGTGTGTTTCTCCTGTGTATGGGTGACGGAACTGTGATTCTGAGATACCGTTTTTCAGCCTCTGAGGCAACCTCATGATCTCAAGTGTCCCCGGGTCGCTTAGTCTGTGACAGCTACCTTACAGGAAGTACTCCCTGCGACAGCTATTGCAATGCTCCTTAGAACAGAAGATGCCTCCCAACATGAGAAAGAACCCAAGCCCTAGATAGACTTGCCAAGATCCATGGATCCTAAGGGTGTTGTTTGGAACATCCATTCAACACTCCTGCTAAACATCCCATGTTACAGTGGTTTAAGTGTCCACCCCCACTCCCCAGCCCACCCCACTCCCACTATAGAAGATAAAAGGAGTACTAGATTGTTATGCTTTGTGTTATGTCTTTGTCAAAACGTACCCATGAATCTTTTGTCTTTTTGAGGCAAATAGGTAATGCCATGGACAGAGCATTGGATCTGGAGTCAGAAGGATCTGAGTTCAAATCCCATCTCTAAAATCTACTCATTGTGTGTCCCTGGGCAAGTCAATTAACTTTTGTTTGTCTCAATTTCCTCAAGTGTAAATGAGGATAATAGTAGGACTTTCTTGCAGAGCTAATATGAGGATCAAATGAGATATTATCTGAAAAAATGGGTTTAATATAATTGCATATTCCCTTCTTCTACCCTTTTTTTGGTGGAGGAGTTCTACACCTACTTTAGATTTCTCCTCCTTTTTGGGCACTCCCTAGGAATGAGGCATGCATAAGGGTTAAATGATTTTCCCTAGGGGCACTAGGGTATAAGCCTAAAGAGCTTATAAACCTAAAGAGGCATCAAGAAAAGACCCAGCCTGGACCTTTTCTTGAGATGAGAGGCCAAACTCCACCCCCCAATCCCACCCCACCCCCCCTGAACTCTAGTAGCAAATCTAGCTCTCCATGTCAGCCTAGAGCTAGTGGAAAAGAGCAGGAAACATATCTCTCCCCCCCACCCCACCCCCCACACCTACCCAAACAGGTGTGTTCTGTCTACCTTCCCTTAATAGTATTTATAGGCAAATGAATTTCTTCTCCAGGAGAGCTTCTTAAATTTGATGAAATTACAGATCTAGACATGCCCCCCAAAACACTATAGGATCATGGTAGCCCTATAATCTGTGGGAGTTATTTTGTTAATCTAATAGTACTTTTCCAGTTTACATGTAAAGACATTTTTAAATGTTCATTTTTTAAAAAAGAAATTTGAGTTCCAAATTCTCCCCCTCCTCATCACCTTAAGATGGTAAACAATTTGATACAGTTTATATATACATATATATGTAATCATGTAAAATATATGCCCGTATTAGTCATGTAGTGAAAAAAGAACTAGACCAAAAGAAAAAAAATGTTGTAGTTATTTCTCATTTGTGAAAAGAGTTACAGAGAACTGTATTTTTCCTAAAATTTAAAATTTAATTTAAAAAAGAGTAATGTATTTTTCCTAAAATTTAAAATTCAGACTTTAAAACACTGTTTATAATTGTTCCTATCATACCTACCATATTTGGAAATACATGAGGACTTTTAATTCCTTTATGTACATAAAGGAAGGTCAGAGTAGAGGAGATAGAGAGCTGGACATGAAGTTAGGAAAACCTGGGTTCAAGTTCAGTCTCTGATACATACTCTGGACAAGTCATGTAACTTCCTAAGACATGGGCATCTCCCTGAGACTGTATGCAGTAGGAGAGTGGCTAGTCTGCCTTTAGAGAGGACATTTGCTCATTGAAAGTGCCTTCTCTACACCTGTGAAATCACAGGTGGGACCAAAACAGCCACACCATCACATAAACACTGAGACAAAAGACATTGTGCTGTTGATGAACAAATTCTATCTATTTATAGCTAAATTGATTGTTTTGTGTCTTACAGGTCAGCTTTGGTATTAGACGACAGAATGGCTTTTGCCTGACCCTGTTTGAATGTGTGTGTGTGTGTGTGTGTGCGCGTGCGCATGTGTATATATATATATATATATATAAGCATATAAGTATATGTATATGTGTGTATATGTGTATATATGTATATTTGTGTATACATATATACATACATATGTGTGTATATATATGCACATATGCATATATACATATCTATATCTATCTATGTATTAATCTATATAACAGGTACAAAAGGAGAAGACATACAGAGAGACCTTATTTCCTCTACCAGTTTCTAAGAATAGCGAAACTAGAATGAGTCTTACTGCAATTCTGTTGTCAGGGCTAATTACGTTCAAACTAATATTTTGCCATCATTTTTCTTTCAAAATCTTATAACTCTTTTCTTTGAAAATTCAGGTAGCTATTTATTGGTCCCATGCTGCCTCTAAACTCTGTACCCTACTGTTGTTGCTTGTCAATTTAGGTGTAACAGAACTAAAAGGAAAAAAAAAATTTGCCTGGCATCAGAGCAGCTTTCTTGCAAGTGTGGCTAAGACTACCAAACTGAGCATCAGAGGAGTGTGGAGAAAGCAACAACCCCCAAACTCTAAAAAATCCCCTTAACCTTCTAAACCCAATTCACTTATGCAGATAAAATTTACATTTTTATCACTGTCTTTGAAAGACTGTGGTCTGAAATAATTATAGAATAATGGGATTTAGAATAGAAAGGGGCCTTAGAGACCCTAGAGCCCATCCTTTCATTTTACAGATAAGGAAGTGCCTACTGTGTGCCTGCCTACTACGTATCAGGCACCCTGCTGGGTGCTAGAGATATAAATACGGAAAATGGAACGATCCCTACTCTCAATGAGCTTACATTCTAACAGAGAAACAACATGTAGACAGAACAAATATAGGAGGAGTGGGGTTCAGTATAAATGAATACAAGAAAACAGAGACTCAGAAAGGAGAAGTGCCTTTCCCAGAGTCACACAGTTAATAAATGTCAGAAACTTGACTTGAATTCAAGTTTTCTAGATCCAAGACTCAGGCTTTCTGTGCCCTCCCTCCTTCCCCCCACTATACCACACTGATTCTCAATAACTAAAACTTGTGTTTTCTGAAAAAGGCTCACATTTCCAGGGCTGGTCATTCTCCCATGAAGTTCTGGGTGCTTTCTGCCTTTTTATCGGAGTATTGTTCTCCTTTCTTACTTATAGAAATTGGATTTAGGGTTTTGATTTTTTTTTTTCCTTTTAGATTTATTCCATTTAGGTAAATCCTGAGGAGCAGCTTCAAATTGGTATTTTCATCATTCATTGGTTAGGTATTCTCCCTTCTGGCTGCCTTAAAGACACCAACTGCTATCTATAGAATGAGGTAAATGAGTTAGGATGAAAAGGGTTTGCTTCTCTGTTTGGCTTGAGTCTCCAAAGATGACAGAGAAAGTGTATAAAAATGGGACGGGTCGTTAGGAATTTTATAAGGGCCACAATTCCTGGCAATAAACCATTCAAGCGGTTAAAATTCTATAAGGGATTTCTCAGCTTGTTTGAGATCTTGGCCTGAGGACTCTCAGCCACTATGGATCTGACCTAAGTCAGGAATTTATATTTTTCTCACATTCTGGCCAGGTACTTTGGTCCATTTATAAATAGCCAGGCTGGACTGTGTGTGTACAGAGATTAATATCTGGACCAAAACACATTTTTCATAGCTAATGCCCTAAACTTGAGCTATGTCTTAATCAGAGAAAAATTGGTGAATTTGCCCCATATTTCAGTGCCTGCTAAGTACTAGCACTGAGCTGCGGTGCTGGTGGGGCATAGAAAAGTGATAACATGCAATGCCAAGTAGATAAAGAAGGCAGAGAGCTCAGACTGACATTCAGTCGGATGGACGTTGCATTCGTCACCCAGTAAAAATCATAGCAGCTAACATTTGTATGGGGCTTCACAGTTTGCATACGACTTTCGATCTTCTTTGACCCTCAGAACTCTGAGAAATGAGCGCTGTTATCTGAGGCAAACAGAGGCAAAGTGTGCCTCTGCCTCAGTTTTCCATTTTGTAGATGATAAAAATAAAGCTGACAAAGGTTAAGTGATTTGTCCTGGGGCCCACGGCCGCTGAGCAGTCTGAGGTTAAGTGATTTGCCCAGAGTCACATAGCTAGTCAATTCAAACTTAGGTCTTCCTGATTCCAAGTCTATTCACTTCCCCAAACTTGGGTTGGGGTGAAGCCCTGCTGATGAATGGATGGTAAGCTGAGCTCAGAGTTGAATAGTTAAGTAGGCTGAATTGAGAAACTGCAGAGTGCTTTCAATGATCCCAAGCTACACCTTGGCACAAAAGCCCATCTCTCAAACACTAGTAATCTCTTAGCTGTGCTATATTACTGAATCATGGAATACTACAATCACTGAAGATTCAAAATTGTGGGTGACCCAAAGGGTAATGGATATAGACATGGTGGCTGTCAGTGGGCTCCAACCCATTACCAGTAGTGACTTGTGGGCAAGAAGTGACATTAAATGCATCATTGGGGACATTATGACCAGCAAAGGAGGTGGGCCACTCATGTAAGAAGACTGAAGAGTAATATAAGTAGCCAGAGTGCTGTCTTGTCATTCACAAGACATCAAAAGACCTAGAGGGAGGCCATCTCCCTGTTGAATGAATCTATTCTAATGGATTTATGGAGGATCAAAAACCAGAATTATGCAGAATGTAAATATAAATAAAAATATAGACTTTGACGGGTTGTGACTTTTGCTAGCAGAAGAGATTCCCAAGTTAGAGATAGCTAGACAGACAGAAAGACAGATAGATGACAGATAGATAGACAGACAGACAGATAGATAGATAGATGACAGGTAGGTAGATAGATACAGAGATAGATACATAGATACACAGATGATAGGTAGACAGACAGATAGATAGATAGATAGATAGATAGATAGACAGATAGATAGATAGATAGAAGATATTGCTATTAGAATTCTGGAAAAAAATTACTTGTGTGCATGAGTGTTTTTTAATTTATGCATTGAGTTCTGGTTTTCGCACATTTGGAAAGTAGAGATACTTGGGTACATCAGGCAGCCTTCTGATTCCACTTACAAAGTGAATGGGGAAAATGATTCTCTCTATTCCTTTACTGTTGAGAAGGCCCTGGTTGAGATCCCTTTATTCTGCCTTTTCAAAATGTCCTTGGAGTGTGGAGATTGAGCTGTTGCCTGGAGTAACAACAGTTTTATACAAAATAATGTAACTTTAGATTCATGTTAAAATTTAATTTTCATTTGACTTGGGGGAAAAAAGATGAGGGGGTTGAGGTCAGGAGGACCTGGGTTCAAATCCTGCCTGGGATACTTACTAAGTTGTGTCACATTAAGTAACTTCTTTCACCTTTTTTCTTCTTTTTGGAGGGCAATTGGGGTTACGTGACTTGCCCAAAATCACACAGCTAGTAAATGTGTCAAGTGTCTGAGATCAGATTTGAACTCAGGTCCTTGTGACTCCAGGGCTGGTACTCTATTCACTGTGCCACCTAGCCACCCCTCACATTAGGTAACATCTAACCAACAGCAACTTAACTTAACTTCTCCCAATAAGCAGCTTCCTGATTTGCAAAATAGAGGGGTTGGACTCTGAGGTCCTTTCTAACTCTAAACCTGTAATGCCTTGACTCAGTAGCCTCTAAAGTCCTTTCTGAGCTATCTAAGACTATGCTCCTATAATTAAGTGGGATAGACTATTAGATTGGAGTCAGGATCTAAATTCAAACCCTAGCTAGCTGTGTGACACTCTGGCTAACTCGCTGAATTTCCCTCAGCCTCAGTTTCCTCATCTGTAAAATGAAGAAACAGGGTTGTTATAAGGATCAAAGGAGATAATATGTAAATTGCTTTGTAAACCTTAAAGCTCTACACAAACAGTGATTATTATTATTAAGTAGAGGTGGGATAGCTTTTTCATGTAACAATCACTGCAAATTATATGTTTGTAGGGCAGAACCACAGCTGGAGACCAACAATCCTGTCCTTGAGAGGCACACAAGACTGACTTTTGGGTTTGCACCTCTAGCAGCTGCTTACAGAATCAGCCTCTCTTTGCAGCTCTCCTCTCCCAACTCCTGCCCCCTCTAGGAGAACTAACCCTGTGCTTGTTTGATGCAAGCCAGGCCCATCTGTCAGATGCTATTATTTTTCCTACTTGGTCACACTGTTGGAGGCTGGGATTCAGCTCATAAGCCTCTTCTTTCTGAGCTTCCTAACACAAGAGGGACTTCCAAGAAGGCGTTGGGTAGCCACGTGGCAGGAGGATTGGGTGCCTGCCTCTCACTAAGCCTCAGACCAGTAACTGGTCTGCATTCCCAATGCACAGTAAACCCTATTTAGGTTCAACATTTCCATTCCTCTAAGGCAACAGGCAGGATCAATAAAAACCCTTTTCTTTGTAATTTATTATTCACTTAAGCTCATGCTTTAGAAGGGCCCTCCTAGGAATGAGCTAGTCAATCTCTCTACAATACTTCTCACTATCAGCCAAAAAAAAAAGCACATTTGGGTCTAGAGGTAATGAAACTCGGGTTCTTGCTCTAAATTTAAAAGAAAGGGAGAGGGAGAGGAAAAAGAAAGAAAATACTTCTCATTACTGTCCTTTCTGCTCCCTTGTCATGGAGAAATTAGGCAGTGATTGCAGTGAGCTAGGTTTTCATTTAATTTTATTTTCGTAGTAAACAATATTGAAACCTTAGCATCTTCTTCATTCCCTAGATCTTTCCATCCTTCAGTATTTGTCTCTGGTTGTTAATGGGAGTCGCTGGCAGGCTGCCTGATGTTAGGAGAATTCTGCCAAGAACTGGGTCAGCTTGAGCAGGTTAGGCGAGACCAGGCTGGTTCCTGATGCTTCCTGGGGAAAGGAGGAGGAAGAAATAACAAGTTAGATCTTTAAAGGCAGCTAATTTGGATAGATTTAGGAGGATAAGAAGCTGACGTCTGATTTTGACAGTCAAAAAGTTCACGATACTTATTTACGAATGTCGTTCAGTTATGTGCGACTCTTCATGACCCCATTTTGGATTTTCTTGGCAAAGATATTAGAGTGGTTTGCCATTTCCTTCTCTAACTCATTCTACATGGAGACAAACAGGGTGAAGTGACTTTCCTAAGGTCACACAGTTAGGAAGTATCTGAGGTTAGATTTGAACTCAGGTCTTCCTGACTCCAAGCCTGGTACTTGATCTATTATTATGCTACCTCACTGGCCTATGTCAATAGGATCATAGATTTAGAACTTGAAGGGACCTTAAAGGAATTACTTGTGCTAGATACTAGAGCAGTGGTTCTCAACCTGTGGGTCGCAACCCCTTTGGCAGTTGAACGACCCTTTCACAGGGGTCACAGGGGTTGCCTAAGACTGTCAGAAAACACATATTTCCAATGGTCTTAGGAACCTCTATCCTCCAGGCAGGTCTGCCACATGCAGATATGCCCACATACAAGTATTAAAGGGGGGGCATTAGGAAGGTTAAGAACCACTGTGGAGGAACAGAGGGATTCTAAAAGGAGGGAGCGAATTCCTAGCCTAGGGGATGGCCAGAACAAAGGCACAGAAATGAAAGCATTCCAAGTGAGGAACAGAGAAAAGGCCAGTTTGGGGAATAGTGCTGTGTATGGGAGGAGGAATAACATTCAGTGAGGCTGGGAAAATATGTCGGAATCATCTATAGCTTGGAAGAATCCTAGACAGTTGCTTGGGCCAGAGGTTAAATGACATTGACAAGGGCCAGTCACATCTAGCAAGTGAGATTTGAACTCAGATCTTTGTGACTCCCAGCCCAGCAGTCTGCTGCATTATGACATACTGCCTCTGGAATATTGGATCAGGCCCAATCTGTGATAAACACCCAGCATGGGAACTTGCCAGTAATTTGTAGTCTGAAGAGAGTTGCCTGCTGAGGATACCAAGGGGTTAAATAGCTTGCCCAAGGTCCCAGAGCCAGGAGGTGTCAGAGGCAGGATAATAGATGGCCTTTGTAGTGATCTGAGGTAAACCTTCTTGACATCTGAGCCCTAACTGTTGAAAGTACCTCATCTGCTTAATTACAACCTTGTCAGAACCTCAATATCCTATGCAGAGAAGCCTTTTTGAAACCTAAGCACTTAGCCATCTCCCTTGCTCTTAGAGAGCATTGGAAGAAGGCAAATCATATCTCAGACAGCTTTTGAGTGGGTTGCAGGGAGGGGCAGAGCAGAGGGGCAAGACAGGGGAAGTGGGCAGCTTGCCACCTCTTTTCTACAGGAGGATTCTTTATCTTGCTTTCGGTGAATTCATCATTCATCAGTCACACCTATATTCAGATTTAACTATAGAAACATAATCCAAAGCCAAATGTAATTTTTTTTGAGTATTCTCAAAATTCTTCTGCTCCTTCTCAACTAGTAGATAAAATTAAGAATTGGCTGTTTGGGCAAAACTGCTTTAAAGTAGGCTGTTCTACCAGAAGTCCCCAACCTTTTTGTGACTGTTGAGAGTGAAATTTAACAAAAGGGTAAATTGAGTCCATTCTTGAAGCAAGATAGCATTTAGTAACAGGGGCATTTGAGTTAATAATAAGGATGGGTGGGGTGGTTCAATGATCCTGCCTTGGCCAAAGATCCCGATTGAGGGTACAATACATTTTTACAAGCATAGAACAAAGGGCATAATAAAAATTATGTAACTGGCCAGTATTACAGACGTGAGAGATCATGATTGGTTAAAGAAAGCAGACATAGCCCCCTCCCTGTGGATATTTAAGGAATGCTAGCTCTTTTATGAGGCCCAGCTGCCTCTAGTAATCTTGGTTAGAAAAACAAAAGCCATCTCAACCAAATACTCCCTGGTGTGGGCTCCCCCTTGTAGCCCTGGTCACCCCTAACTTCTATGAAGGAAAAGCAAGGACAAGAGACACGTCCCCTGGTGAGGGCCTGGATCAAGCCGGTGCCTGTTTGCAGGGTAAACAGAAGTGAGGTTTCACTTGGGAGAGGCCCAGCCAAGCTGGTTAACAAACAGATGTTTTAGGGGCTGGGAGTGATCACCATACTTGATCATGCCCTTCAGAAGTGGGGTCTGACGAAAGCGAGAAAAAAGATGGATCACAGAGTAGTACTGGTTATTAGATAATGAGTATAATATTAGTTTTCCTTTCCCTATTTTTTCTACAAAACCTGGAGTCATTTGTTGGGGAAGGCATGAAACAGATGCCACTGCCAGTTGAAAGCCCCATAGAAGTCTTTACAAAATTTGGAGAAGGCTTGGAGATCTGCCATATGTAATTTCAAGATCTTCTTGTAGCTACAAAGTTACCAGACCTCCAATCCCATTAGAATGTAATCTCCTAGAGGGTAGGGACTACTGCATTTTTGTATTTGTATGGCACCTAGCACACAATAAGCTCTTAATAAATGCTCCTTCATTCATACTTTTTGGGGGTACCTCCTTGACACAGCCTGCCATACATGCAATAAACAAGGCATTGTCATGTATTCAGAGAATGAATGACCTGCTGCCGGGCTGCCCATCTAAGCCAGAACCAAGCTCAGTACAGAACGTAAGTCTCACTCTGCAAAGCGATGGGAAGTCGGCCTGCGACAGGAAGAAACAAAACCATATGGACTTGCACTGCAGTGATACCAGAGGCTGAGAATCGAGCACTGGAGAGCTTTCAGTTTGGGGTTATCTGTGGCTTCTGAAAGACTGATATACAGTACTTGTTCTGCTTTGTCATCTGATTAAACCCCTGGAAAGATGCCCCAGATTCCTCCCCCAATTCTGTTCCCCTAGAATTAGGGAGATGGGAGAATCGTGTCTCGTGCTGTCCATCGTCTCTCAGTGGAAGAGCCGAACATATTTACCTTCTTTCGTGAGAAACTTCTTCAAGGTATGGAGAAGAGAAGTGTTTTAAGAAGGAAAGACAAGGTAGTGGGAAGCGAAGGGAATAAGTTATGCATGCATGTATACACACACACAAATATCTATACACTACAAACAGAAATGCATTTCTGTTTATAGTATATTATATGCTGTGTGCCAGGCACAGTGCCAAGCACTTGGCAAATACTTGATCCTCACAACAACCCTGAGAGGTGGGCGCTGTTATTATCCTCAATTTACAGCTGAGGAAACTGAGGCAAACAATCATTTGACAAAGAAACTGGGACCCACCAAGGGAGAATAATTCAACTCGGGTCTTGCGAAGGATCATGAGCTTAGCAAACAAGGGAGATGAAATATTTTGATTCCTTATTTTAGACATCTGACCAACAAATTACTTGTCCTTAGTGTGTACAGTCACACTAGCCTTCTGCTGTCCCCCAGGAAAAACCCCAAGCCTAAATCAGACACCATAATGTATGTCTTCATTGATTCTCCTGCAAGGCTGCCACCAGCTAGCTGTGGAATTCACTTGCTTAGGGCTGCAATTTTGTCCTCCACAAAAAGAAATGCTTATCAATCCTCTCTAAATTTCATTGTCCCGTGATCAAAGCCCAAAACATCACCCTCATTCTCTCTCTGGAGAAGACCATGAGGAGGGGGCTGATCTTCTTAGCTTTCTTTGGATCTGAACTGCCAGAAAGCCAGTGTGGTACACCGGGAAGGAATGAGAACAACCTTTGGGATCCAAGGATGTGGGTTCAAATTCAGATTCTTTCACTTAATATCTATGTGACCTTGGGAGTCATTTATTTTTCTCTTGGACTGTTTTCTTCTCTGTAAAACAGGATCAGACTAAATGTCCTCTAAGGCCCTCCTTTCCAGTTCTAAATTAGTCTCCACTGCAACCCCCAAAATAAAAAAGACAGTGAAATATAACTTGGAGTACCACCCCAGTGGGAAAGATGATTCATATTCCAGTGGGGGAGTACACGGTTTTTATTTTATTTGATGCAAAGTGGTGTCTCAGGAGGCAAAACCTTGAGGAAAACATTAGGGAGGAGGATGTATATTGTGCTAAGTTCAGCATAAGTCTCCGAGGACTCTTCCTTTCTTCAAAGACACAGATGAATGTTCCCTTCCCCTCTTTCAATGACCTACTATAAGCTTTTAAGCTCAGTTTAATTATCCTTCAGTCCATCAGCAAGCGTATATTAAGCACTTTGTATTAGGCATCATGCCAGACACTGGGGGTGCCGAGACAAAGATGAAACAACACGAGCCCTCAAGGAGTTTATATTTTGTCCAGGGAGATGTGTGTATAACCTGCCACTCCCCCCAACATGTGTATGTGTCTATACACACGCATACATAAATGTGTGTGATTGGCATATGTGTGCACATTGGTGTTGCACACATGTATATATGTACTGTGCATATGTGTGCATATATGTGTGTATATGTAGAAATGTGCATGTGTGTAAATATATGTGCATCAATATAGGTATGCATGTGTCTGTGTCAGTTTGTGTGTATGTATGTGTGTTATATAAATATGGGCATGTTTGTACATTTAACTGTGTATATGGGCATGTATATTTATAGGCATAGTATGTGTATGGGCGTGTATCTGTGCATGTATATTAATATGCATGTATATATACATGTCTATATAAATGTGTGTACATATGTGTATGTATGTGTATACACAGACGTACATACTGTGTACATACAATCACACGGACACTTGGAATGCCAGAAGCGGAAGGAATGCTAGCATCCTTCTAGGAGGTTTGCCTTCTGAAGGAGAGGGTCTTATCCAGCCCGGGGACGTTCTTGTGGCTGCTGAAGGGAAGGCCCCCGACCTCTCTAACTCCCAATGGACCTTTCAGTCACCCTCAGTTCCACAAGGGGCATTTAGACTTGTATTTCAGATGTTCTAAGTAGGCAGCAGCTGCCTTTCAGGCTATGTCCAGCTGCTTGTGCTCAATGCTTTGGACCAGCCACCAGAATAACCTGAAGAGCTTGACTTGCACAGCCTATTGTCTTCTTTTTTAAACAAAAACGAAAATGTCCCACTGTGATTTATGGTCTTTTTTTTTTCTTTCCTAGAGGAGGTTATCACATTGTTTTTGTTTCTTCTTGGCCCATACTGTGTGGGTGGCCAAGGTAAAGGCAAGACAGGAATGTGACAGTCACTGTTTCTTGACTGTCAAATACAGGGGCCCAGTATTAGGTAGAGCCAGGCCCTCCTACAGGGCCTGGCCTTTGGAGACTCCCAGTTGCTTACTTCAGCTTTTTGACCAAATGCACCATTGTTTGTGCATGTAGAGGATGGCAGAAAGGAGAGAAGGGGAGGCAGCCACAGAGCTGTGATTCCAGAGCCAGGTGTCCTGGGTGTATCCATCAGTCAGCAGGTCTGGACTGAGTGCTGACCTTGGGCAGTGTGCAGTGGGGGAGGAGCAGCCAGAAGCCTCCAGGTCAGCGGCAAACTCCACAGCAGGTTTTTATTTCCTAGCAGTGAGAGGTAAGGTTCTCATACTGGCTAAAACCCTGGCCTTTGCTGGATTCAGATCATCAGATTCTGGGCTCCAAATCCAGATGAAAGTCAGGAAGAGCCAGGTCTTCCTCATCCCACCTCAGCTTGCTGATTAACTTGTGATCTGATGGAAATCATTGACCATCCTGGAGCCTCAGTTTCCTCATCCACAAAATGGAGCCTTCTGCCTTGATGGTCCTCTGTGGTCCCTTAAAGCTCTAAAACTGTGATCTTGTGATAAGGCATGGGATCAAAACTGACACTTATTAGTTATGTTAGAAATATCCATAGTATCTAGTTCACAGGGTTTCTATGAGCCTTAAACGAAATAATGTATGCAAAGCCTTCTGCAAATTTTAAATCACCATAGAGTCATTTGAGAGGCAGTGGATAGTGGTGGATAAAGGGCTGACCTTGGAATCAGGAAGGCTTGGATTTAAGGTCTGCTTTATACACCTGAATGTTGACCCTGGACATTTGAGGACATAGAGGGCCAAATGTGGCCTCAAGGCAGGAGGTTCCCCACCCCTACTACTCCTTCAGTTACCAGATCTTGGCATTTCTATCTCACAAACATCTCTCACTTCCATCCCTTTCTCCCCACTCACACAGTTACTAGTAATCCAAGCTCTCACCAATTCATCTGGACTACAGCGATAGTTGGTTTCCCTGCTTCCAGTCTCTCTCCTCTTAGAGCCATTCTCCACACAGATGCCAAAATGATTTTCCTAAAGTCCAAATCTGACCATTGAACTTCCCCTTCTCAATAACTACTCAATAACTCTCTTATGACTCTAGTACCAAATATATTATTTCATCTTTATCCCCTCATTTTTAAATAACTTCCTAATTCAAATTTCTAATATTCTACTATATTTCTATAAGTTTTATAATGTACATAATAACTAATATGTAGTAATATATATTAATATAGGGTAGTATATTTAAACAAGTATGTGTAAATTTATTAATAAGCAAATATATACACTGGGATATGTTCTCAAAATATTTTTACGGATAAAGGTACAAAAAAAACCCCACTTTCGGTAGCACTGCCTTAGACCACCTCCAGAGCCCTCACTCCTTTAAAAAATAAATAAATTTTCCTGGGGATAGTTCAGTCTCTCCTTCGGACATGGCTAATCAGCCATGGACAAACTCCAGGTGGCCATGTCGGCATAATCACATATCTATCTATATCCAACCACCAGGTCCAAGGCTGTGTGTTTATAAAACACAACACACAAGGAATGAGGCCTAGATTCCATTTCTGACTGTTACCACTAACTGCCCAAGTGATTCAGAGACAATCATCTCAATCTTTCTGTCTGCAAAGTGGGCCCAATAATAAATAGCTTCTCTTTTGCCTAAAACGGTTCAGAGAATTTGTTTTCAGAAAGTTCTGCAACTCCTCCCATATGGGGGCTTTGTAATTTATGCACTCAGATACTCAGATTCTTAGCTCAGTAGATTACTTTTGAAAAGCGAATACACCTATTCAGTGGACAGCTCTTCTGACTTCAGCTCCTTTCTTTTCCAAATAAGGAAACAGAGAATCAAAGGAATTCAGTGATTTGCCCAGTTCCCAAGATTAGTAAGTGGCAAAGCCAGGGTTTGAACCCAGGTCCTCATTTTCTACATCCAATGCTCTTTCCACTACTATATATGTGCACGCATGTATGTGCATGTGTGTATACATATGTGTATCTGTATATCTGTACACACATACTTACATATGGGTATAAATCTGTGTGTATGTGTGTATGTACACACATACATACACACTTATGTGTGTGTGCATTTACCTGTCTCCTCCATTAGAATGTAGACTCCTTAGATTAGGGACTGTTTTATTCTTTGTGTTTGTATCAGTCAGGCACATAATGAGACAATTGCTTTTGAGGATTCTTTTTTGTTTTTGGTGGGAGGAAATTTATGTATAATACAAGGATTTTAATAAATAGGTAGAAAAGCAATGTCTTCTCATAGCTGGCTTGGGCTTTCACCTTTACCAGATCATTTTTTTAAGCCGTTGAAAACATTCAGGTTTCTATTGTGACCCTTTCCTCAATTATCTTCTTCCCCTTCCAAGTTTATGCAAACCAAAATCCCTAGAAGGTGGTAAATTTGCTTTGGGTGTCAGCAGAAGGAACAGTCTTCAGATAAACCTTGGGTTTCATGCAGGATCTGCCTGATTAGGCCCAGATAGTCAGGGCTAAAGCAGGAAAACGTAGCGTCTTCCCCTGAATAGCGGCTGCATCTTCTGAGTTGCTCCTGCTGATAGAGACCTTGATTGAGTTCCCCTCTATCAGAGAGCTGCATTTTTTTTCTATGGGGGTATTACTGGAAGTACCCTGTAATCATTCACATTTATCAAGGAATTTAAAAATACAGAAACAGAGCCAAACCTGTCAGGTTCCATTTCCTAGCATGTCACTTGGCTGTTGGAGCTGTTAGGTGTATTAATGTTTCCACATTAAAATGTATGGGAGGATCTCTACTCCAGGAAAATACAAGAGCTAAGAGCTAGGCAGGTTATATAGCAGTTCCAACCACGTGTAAAAATAGGAGCAGGAAAACCATGTTCACCTGTTTTATAAAATCAAAGAAAATCTCTAGGGATAATAATAGATCATTCTTGTATAGCACTTTAAGGATTGCGCGGCATTTCAGATCTATATTCTGGTTTGATACTTACAAAAGCCCTATGAGACGGACACTAGTATTGTCCCCACTTTAGCCCCATGACTGATAGTAAGTGAGGCAGACAGCAAGATCGGGGCAAGATTATGAACTGCACATCCAGCACTCTGTGTCACAGACTACCTAGCCAACTTCCAATTCAGAGGTCCTGGACTAAGGATGTGGACAGTAACTCCATCCTTTGGCTGTGCTGTTTCTCTCCTAAGGGATTAACTAAATTCAATTAAGTCAAGGGTGACAGAATCCTCAATCGTCTCTCTCTCCCCTCCCCCAGCCACTTTCTAGAAATGGGATAATTAGAAACAAGTATTTGTTGTTGCTGTTGTTCATCCTTAGTTCTTGTAGAGGACCAAAGATATCATGAGGGTAGTAGTCTTGGCTTGGGAGGGTGGCAGAGCCGTGCAAAGCCTCATTCTTTCCTCCAGAGGCATGGAGGTCCAGTGGCAAGTCAAAAGGCAAGAGGACTGGTGATGGTCCAGGATGCACTGGGTGGCCTTGTCTTTCCCAGGTCTCAGTTGCAGATCAAAGACTAGAACCCTATATGCTCTATTCCTTGTTGCTCTGCTCAAGCAGAGTAGCATTTTAAAAAGCGTTTAGAAGGCTTCAGAGATGCAGGCTTCCTCCCAAGGTGTCTGCTATTTAGATGCTATTTAGTCTGCTACCTGGAATCCTGGCGTGTGAGAACAGGAGAGCTCCCTCCTTCCAAGCCCTGCACTTCAGCTGCCTTATTGTACTGAGGAAGAACCTGAGGTCCCATACAGATGATTTTCTATTTTGGCAGGTTTGCGTGGAGCTCATGTCAGCACTTCTATCTTAATGTTTTCCCTTTTAGATTCTCTTTACCCTTAAAAATGCCCATCTTGCTTTAGTCTTTGGCTCCCACTGTTTCCCTCACCCTGGGAGCATCAGCTCCTGTTGGTCAGAAGGACTCTCTTTCTGCAACATCTTTCCGATAGTCAGCGCTGCCTCTGTCTATGCAGGGGATCAAAAGAGTAGAGCCAGAAGCGGCCTTTGAGATCATTTAATCCTACAATCAGGGCAGCTAGATTGCTGACCCTAGAGTCAGGAAGACCTGAGTTCAAATCTAGCCTCAGACACATACTAGTTGTGTGATCCTGGACGAGTCACTTCACCCTGTTTGCCTTCGTTTCCTCATCTGTAACACAAGCTGGAGAAGGAAACGGCACAAACCACCCCAGTATCTTTGCCAAGAAAACCCTGAATGGGGTCACAGAGAGTCAGATACAACTAAACAATGTCTGAACAACAGCAAAAGTCCTAGGATTGTAGACTTCATTCTGGGAGGGATCCTAGGGGCCATCAAATCCAATTCCTTCATTTTACAGATGAGGAACCCAGGGGATTCAGTGATTTGTTCAGGGTTAAACAGTGGCAGAACCAGAATTTGAACCCAGCTCCCTCTGTTCTAAATCCAGTGCTCTTTTCAGTAATCTGAGCACACACATACACACACACACAATCTGGAACAATTTGTTCCAACGTCCATGAAGGCAGCTGATGCAGGCACCATGGCCACGCAGAGCTTGGTTAGACATCAAAGACTCCACTGCACCCCGGGACAATCCTCTTGATTTTTGTCCTGCCCCTGGACTGTGATGACTCTGCAAGAGAGAGTGAGGCTGACAGCTTTGTACAACTTTGTGCAACTTTGTGCACTCTGCTCCATCTAAATCCAGTTCAAGTCAAGACATCACCTTGTATGTCACCGGTCCTCTTTGAAGATGAAGAATCAACAACACACACACGCATGCATACACGCACGCACACACGCATGTAGGTGTGAATGTGCATGTGTGTATACACACGCGTGTGTGTATAATAGTGGTAATAATAATTGGGATAATACTAGTGTCCGTCTCATAGGGCTTTTGTAAGTATCAAATCAGAATATAGATCTGAAATGCCACGCAAACCTTAAAGTGCTATATAAGAATTATCTATAATTATCCCCAGAGATTTTCTTTGGTTTTAAAATAGGTGAGCATGTGTAGATTGATATTGCTATCGATACAGAAATAGTGATATAAAGTCACACAGCTAGTAAGGGTCAGAGTAAGGATCGGAATTCAATTCTTCCTGGCATCACCTAATCAGCTGCTGGTTCAGAAATCCCAGACGAAGGATGTGGGCAGTAGAGACCCATCCTTTGGGTGTGCTTGTCCTCTCATAAGAGATTCATTAAAGTCAATTAATTCAGAGTGAGAAGTATGAGAATACATGCGTGTATATTCACACATATGTATGCATGTGTGTACACACACATACAAACACATACTTGTCTCCCCCATTAAGATGTTAGCTCCTTAAATTTGCTATTGTTTCATTCTCTGTGTTTGTGTCAATCAATAAGCATTTATTTCTTTGTCTGTATGTTTTTGCTATGCATCATGCACAGTGCTGAATAATTAGGATACAAAGAGAAAAGAAAACTAGCCTCTGCCTGTTGGGAGCTTACATTCAAACGGAGGAGATGACATACAACAATCAGAACATGTGGGATAAATGCAGGGCTGATGGGAGCAAGCCCCAGGGATCAGGAAAGACTTCTAGAAGATGTAGCATTTGAGCTGAGTCTTAAAAGAAAACCAGAGATTCTAAGAGTTAGAAATTGGGAAGGAAAGAAGTCTGGACAAAGGGATAGCCAGTGTAAAGAAAGGAAGATGGCAATTAGAGCATCATGCATGACCGTGACCTGTGGGCCACTATGCCTGCATCATAGAGTTTGTGAAAGGGGGTGCCATGTAAGAAGATTGCACAGGTAGAATGGGGGCCAAGGTGTGATGTTTTAAATAATTTAAATACTTTAAGAGGGAAGAGAGTTTGGGGTAGAGCTTTGGGGAGTACCCATCCTTAGTAGGTGTGGCACGGATCAAGTTTCTTCTAAACAGATTGAGGAGAAGCAGTCAGATACCAGGGCGAAAACCAAAGGGTTCTCTCTTACGTTACAAAAACAACCAAGGGTTTTATACGTGGTCCAGGAAGTAAAAGTGAGTCACTGGAGTTTGGCAAATAGGGAACGAGGCGGTCATATGTATGCTTTAGAAAAATTACTTTGGCAGATGAGTGTAGGATGAGTTGGAGTAGAGAGAGACGAGGCAGGAAGACCAAATAGAAGGCTATTTATCAAAAGAATCTAAGCAATAGGTGATGACGACCTGAATCAAGGTGATGGCTTGTGAGTATAGAGAAGAAAGCTACATACATAGAGAAGGCCATATATATAGAAGAAAACGACAGGATACAGCAACAGATCAGGCGTGTGGAGTGAGCAAGAAAGAAGAGCTGAGGAAGACGCTGGGATTGCCAAACCTAGGTGACCATAAGGATGATGGTCACCTAAACAGTCATAGGTTCAGTAGATGGGAGAGTTGGCAGGCAAGGAGGGAGGGAAGAGATGAGTTCTGTTTGGGATATGTTGAACTTTAGATGCTTATGAGACATCCAATTCAAAATGTCCAGAAAGCAGTTGGTGTTGCAGGACTATATTATATTCTCTTAGGAGAGAAGCTAGAGCCGGGTATATAGATTTGGGGATCGTCTGCACAGAGATAATGACTGAACCCGCGGGAGCTGATGAGAACACCAGGAAAGAGGGGAGAGCGTAGGGCAGAGCTCTGGGGAGTGCCCCCCCCTTAGTAGGTGTGGCACAGATCAAGTTTCAGCAAAAGAGATTGAGAAGAAGTCCAGTACCTAGGGGGAGAACCAAAGGCAGCAGTCACAAAACAACCAACCAACACAATCAACAGCAAACACAAAACAACGGAGGAAAGACTATCCAAAAAGAGCAAGTGATCGACAATGCCAGAGGCTGAAGTCAGGTCAAAAGGAATGAAAATCAAGAAGCAGCCTTTAGATTTGGCGATTAAGAGATCACTGGCAATTTGGGGGAGCATTTCTGATGAAACCAGAAGCCAGATTGCAAAGTGAGGAGAAAGGAAGTGGAGGCGCCAATTACAGACCCCTTTCTAGAGGAGTTAAGCCAAGAGGGAGAGGAGACACATAGGACCATAACGGGAGGGCATGCTAGGGTCTCACAAAGGTGTTTTTTAGTTCTTGCTTTTGATAAAGGAGACTTGGGCATGTTTGTAGTCATGAAGCTTATCAAGAGCTACTGGAGGTATAGCGGACTCGTCCAGCCTGGTTTTGTGATTTCCTTCAGTTCTGTTTAGCTGCCGGGAGGGAAAGAAATAGGGGGCAGGAATCTCTCAGCACATTGTACAGTGCCCAGCACACCGTAGACCCTTAATACATTCTTGTCTGATTAAGTGATCAGTTTCCAGGTCCACACTCAAAGACATTTCAGCCTCATAGGCTCTCCAGGGCTTAGCACCTTGACAGTATGATGAGGCATCCATCCACACAACTGCAGGATCAAAGGCATCTCCAAGGCCATTGAGTCCTATTCCTTCATTTTACAGATGAGAACACTGAGAGTTAGAGAAATTATGTGACTTTCCCAAGATTACACATGTAATGAGTGTCTGTGGAAGGATTTGAACCCAAGTTGTAGTTGAGTTATTTTAGTCACGTCCGACTCTTCATGACCCCATTTGAAGTTTTCTTGGCAAAGACACTGCAGAGGTTTGCCATTTCCTTCTCCAGCCCATTTTACAGATGAGAAAACTGAGTCAGACAGGAGTAAGTGACTTGCCCAAGGTCTCATAGCTAGTAAGTATCTGAGGCTGAATTTGAACTCAGGTCTTCCTGACTCCAGGACTGGGACTCTAGTCATAGCACTACGTAACTGCCCCCTTTGAACCTGAGACCAGTGTGGGGCCCACTATGCCACACCACTTCTCTAAGGATTTTAATGGAAAAGGGGGAAAACTCATCCTCACCAAAGCAGCAGCAATTTCTGCTATTGGGGAGGGTCAATTAAAGTAGGACTAGTGATCTGTGGGGTGTCTTTACTGCCATTTTTCTTCTCTCCTTGACTTTGAGTGAGGATTGTCAGAAGGCAGAGGTCCTCTGAAAGCACAGCTTCTTTGTGATGAAGAGTTTCAGAGGAAGCGAATGAGAAGTCTTGGGATGAACGCTCTGCTCCTACCCTGGCCTCTGTGCCATCGCTGGATCTTACTGGTTGCAAGAAGAGTGAATGGAAATGAGTGGTGATGGGAACGATTTGCTCTGAGAGCCCCTGCTGTTGAAGCCTCTTAGTGATGGCAACAGTAATGAAGAAAGGAAGAGTTTTGAAATTGCATTGACTTCCTATCCCAATTTCCACCCCATACAGGTATAAGTGTAAACCCATAGAGCCTTCAGTCTTTGTGGCTGGAAGATGAGCACCCTCATCCCCCACAGTGTGAAGAGTTAAAGACTAGAAGCTGGACCTATGATTTTGTCAGCAGAAGGGATTCCCAACATGGAAAACTCCCTCCTCCAATTGATCACAACTTGACCTAGGACATAAGTCCTCGGCAGCTGCCCAAAGCACTCAGAGGTTAAAGGTCCCAGGGTTAGAGGGTGGATTTGAATTCTGGGCTCCCCGACTACAAGCCCAGCATTCTGTTCACTATGTCACACATACTGCCGCCTCCAACAAACACGTGCCATTCTAGAAGCTCACTTGTTACTGCCAAGAACTGTGAAAATCACAGAAAAATTGGGAAATGCCTTAAGTCCCTCAATTTACACTGTTTCCAGATGAGTTTTTCCAAATGAGCTTTGTCTATGCCTATGTCTTTAAATGGCCATGATCAAAGAAAGAACCTATTCCAAGATACTGATCGCAGACCCCCATCAACATACTAGCTCTGATTAACATGATTTTTCTTTTTCTCCTACTTCTAATTGTCTTTTTAAAAATTTTAATTATGCAAATCTGTAATCAAGACTCTTGAGTTAAGCAGTCATTGCAAATTAATTAGTGATGGGTGCCAATCAATTGCAGCAGTTGCAAGTGCCTGGAGATGTCTCTTCCTGTTTGTTTCCTGGAATCTGAATGTTTTATCTTGTGTATATATATATTTCCTTCAGCATATCTGGTCATGTTTGTACATGACTGTGTTTGTGGGAGTCACTGTGTAAAGCACAATTGACTTTAACAAAAGTTCATTTAGCTTTGGAGGTTTAATTGTATTCTATTGTAGTTAGAGTTAGCTTATGCCCTAGTAGCCTATCTCAGACGCTTAGGACAATTGTGACCCGGAAGCAAGAGATAAGGGTGATAGGGACCAGGACAACTGGATCTGTGACTGATCCCTGTCCTGGTCCTGATTTTCTCAAGGAACTCAAGGCTTCTAAAATCAGACCCATATTTGGTCTATGCGGGACCAGATGGCCAGAACGTCAGCCCACAATTTGGATGGAGGTGCTGTGTACACAGTGTTCAAATGTGGGATGGCATTATGAGGAGAATAGACTGGAATGCCACATGGGAGATACGGGAGAGTCAACCTAAGTCTTCTATCAAACTGAGCTTGGTAGATGGAGAGAGAGAAAATAAAATTATTTCAACAAATGGGTTGTTTATTGTTTCAGTCTTGTTTGACTGTGATCCCATTTGGGGTTTTCTTGGCAGAGATATTACAATGGTTTGCCATTTCCTTTTCCAGCTCATTTTACAGATGAGGAACTGAGGCAGAGTGAAATGACTTACCCAGGGTCACACAGCTGTTAAGTGTCCAAGGCCATATTTGAACTCAGATCTTCCTGACTCTAGGCCTGGTGGTCAATCCACTTCATCATCTAACTTCCTAACAGACAGATAGGACAGAGGAAAAGAGCACTGGCCTCTGGAGTCAGAAGCCCTGGGTTCAAATCCTGATGCTAGCTATGTGAACTTTGGCAAGTACCTTAAACTCCCTGGGCCTCAGTTTCCTCATCTGTAAAACGAGGAATTTGGATTACATTGGTAATGAGGTCTCTTAGATCTACCATCCTATCATTTAAAGACCTTTGCTAGAAAGTGGTGGGGACTGGGGAGATACAAAGATTAGCTAAGGCAGTCTCTGCCATTTTGGAGCTTATTGGTTTGTTTGCTTGTCTGTTTTGTTTTGTTTTTTGTTTTGGGTTTGTTTTTTTTTACTTTTTGGAGGGCAGTTGGGATTAAATGACTTACCCAAAGTCACATGGCTAGTGTGTCAAGTGTCTGAGGCTGCATTTGAACTCAGGTCCTCCTGACTCCAGGGTTGGTGCTCTACTCACTGTGCCAGCTAACTGCCCCTGCTTGTCTGTTTTTTAAATAAATTTTTACTGATGTCTTTTTTTTTACATCACCATAGTTCCTCCAGTGTCTTTCTTCTTCCTCTCCTAGAGATCTATCCCATACAACAAATAACATTTTTTAAGACAAAAATAGAAAAATAGGGGGCAAATCAGCATAACTAATCAATACACGGAAAGAATCTGAAAATATGTATAATGTGCAAGATTTCTGGACATCTATGAAGGGTTGAGTTGGGAATGTCTTCCCATATTTTAGGTAGTTAGGAGTTGAACTTAATAGAATACTATGCTGAACAAGGGCTGAGTTCAAATTCTACCTCAAACCCATGACTAGCTGTTGTGTGACCTTGGGCGAGTTACTAAATTTATTTATCTCTTTATTTGTTTTTAATGTTCATTTAAAAAAAATTTTTTTTTTGCCTTTTGATGGGGGGAAGGCAGGGCAGTTAGGATTAAATGACTTGCCCAAGGTCACATAGCTAGTAAATGTTAAGTGCCTGAGGTCAAATTTGAACTCAGGTCCTCCTGACTGCAGAGCCACCTAGCTGCCCCCATTAAAAAAAATTAATTCCAAATTCTTTTCCTCCACCCACTGAAAAGGCAAGCAATATGATATTGTATACATGGTCATACAAAATATATTTTCATATTAACCCTATTGAAAAAAAGTAAGAAAAATTTTCAAAAAGTGAAAAAAAGTATGCTTCAATCTACACTCAGAATTCATCGGTTCTCTCTCTGGAGGTGGATAGCAGTTGTCATCATGGGTCATTTGGAAATGTTGAGGATCATTGTATTGATCAGAGAAGCTAAGTCTTTCACAGTTGATTATTATTATAATATTGCTGTTACTGGTTCTGCTCACTTCACTTTGCATCAGTTCATATGAGTCTTCATAGGCTTTTCTGAAACCATCCCTTTCATCATGTCTTATAACACACTCGTATTCCATCATAGTTGTATACCACAATTTGTTCAGTCATTATCATATCGATAGGCATTTGGGCAAGTTGCTTAACCTCTTCCTCTCTTTCCTCAACTGTAAAATGGGGATAATACTAGCACCTACCTCATAGGATTGTTGTGAGGGTCAGATGAGATATTTTCAAAGCACACTGCCTACATGTAATAGATGCTGTATGAATGACAGATATTATTCGCTCCTCTTTTGACCCATGGATGTTATAGTTTAGTAAGAGTAGATAATAAACATATACATACACATAATCATATTAACTATGGCAACTAGGTAGCACAGCGGATAGAGTACTGGGCTTGGAATCAGGAAGATTCATCTTTGTGAGTTCAAATCTGGCCTCAGACACTCACTAGCTGTGTGACCCTGGGAAAGTCACTTAACCCTGTCTGCCTCAGTTCCTCATCTGTAAAATGAGCTGGAAAAGGAAATGGCAAACCACCCCAGCATATTTGCCAAGAAAACCCCAAATGGGGTCATGAAGAGTCGGACACAACTGAAAACAACTGAACGATAACAACTATACTGTAGTATATATTTTATACCTATATATTTTATATCTATACAATTTATAAAATATATATTATGAATATATACTTTATAAAATAAACGGTACATATATGAGAGATGTAAACAAAGTGGAAGGAGAGGTTATTGATGACTGGAGACGTCTAGAAAGGCTTCTTGGAAGAGGTAGTATTTGAATTGGGCTTTAAAGGATGAGTAGGAGTTATCAAGCTGGGAATGGAATGGAAAAGGCATTCCCGGCTTAGGCAACAGCATGAATGAAAGCAGAGAGATGGTAAAATGCAGGGCTGTTCTAAGGGATGGTGAGCTCTCATGATATTCCAGAAGAGTGAGGAGATGATGGGAAGGAGGAGGATGGAGCAGATGTAAGAAGTGTTACAGGAATAGAATTCAAAGGGTTGGTGACTATTAGATATGAAAAGTGAGGGGAATGAAAGAGCAGAGGATAATACGTAAGTTCTGAACATTTGAGGAGGGTCCCACGGTGTTGCTGATAGAAACGGTCAAATTAGAAGGAAGAGGAGGTTTAGGGAAATAATCATCCCTATTCTGGGCATGTGGGAAAATGGCAGAAATCTGGCTGGGGCCCACTGAAACCCTACAGAAATAACATGAAATAATAAAATAATAAATGATTTATTAATAATAAAATAAAATAATAATAATAATAAAAACAAAAATCAGAGCCATAAAGAATTTTTGTGCCTGGGGCAAATAGCATGAAGTGTACCTTCACCTGAAATGGTGGCGCATGGGTCAAAGGGGAGGAGAGTGATCATGGAAGGAGAACATAGAGAGGCATAGAACTCTTATCCCAACTAGTATTTTCCTATTTTAACAAATTATTTTTTCTAACGAGATGCTAAGTTATTGTTGTTATGCTGCTGAAGGACTGAAAGTACTGTCGGCCCCCTCTAAATATAGTGTTCTCTAAATCTGACATCCCAAGGCAGGGATTGGCAAACTACCTATGGCATGCCAGCCAAATCCAACCCACCTCCTGTTTTTTGTACAACCCCCAGCTAAGAATGGTTTTTATATTTTTAAGTAAACTATTTTTTAGATTAAAGTATTTTATACAATAAAGTTTACATTTAAGTCTAAAATAAAGCCTGAATTTTAAGACAATTTAGACAATAAAGATGATTTAGGCAATAAAATTTAGACAATGAAATCTAAATTTGAAATGAAAGTATTTTTATACAATAAAGCATTAGTATATTTAGAAATGTAAAATCATTCTTAGTTGGAGGGCTACACAAAAACAGGCAGCAAGTGGACCTACTTTGCTGACTCCTGCCCTAAGGCAAAGCTCCAGTTTCTCCGTCCTAGTTACAGCTTTGTAGAAAAAGATGCTCCCCTGCCACCCTCGCTTCCCATAGGGAAATGTCTGTTTCCCATAGAAATATTCTTTATTTCTTTAAAAACAAATATAACATGTGATGTTCCCTACCCTCGCAGCTCCTAGCCCTTGCAAACAATCCATTTCCCTTCCTTCCAACATGGAATCAGTTCCTTGAGGGGCACCAAGCATTTCAGTGAATTGTATGGGAATGACCTTGTACTAGCTACCATTTATAACGCACCCACTATGTGCCGAGTGCTGCACTGAGCACTTTACAATTATTACCTCACTTGATCCTCACAACACTCCTGGGAGGGAGATGCTATTATTATTCTCATTGTACAGGGGAGGAACTGAGGTGGACAGAGATTAAGTGACTTGCCCAGGGTCACACAGCTGGTCAGGGCCTGAGGTCAAGTTTGAACTGGGTCTTTCTGACTCCAGCCCCAAGGACCTATCCTCCACACTGCTTAACTGCCCCTTGCAAATTAAAAAAAAAGTCAGGGCCTTTAAAAAATGCTTCTAGGATGAAGGAGAGAGCAATCTGTGTGCTTTTGTTTGGGGGTGACTCGGTTACAGTCATGGCACTTGTGGAGGCATTGTTTGATGACTTAGGTGCTTGGGGGAAAATAAAAACCTAGAAAGCCATTGTTTTTTCTAAGTATTTGCCTGTAGGAAAGATGGCAGCCTGACTCTGGAGACTTGGGTTCAAATCTCAATTCTGTGTAACCTTAGCCAAGACATTTAGCTACCTTGGGGCTTCAGTTTCCTTATCTTTAAAGAAGGAGAGTTGGATCACATTTCCATTAAGGGCTCTTACTGCTTGTCCTTCATTCTTGAAGAGGCCATTGACATCAGGGAGGTGATGCCATGACATGTAGGTGAATAGGATTTAAGTGAGGAATCTGTGCAAAGTCACCAGCCTCACTTTCTCCTCCGAAGCTATCTGGGTCCAGTGGCCAGATGGACGACTGGAGATGGCCTTGGTAGCAGTGGGGCACCTTGGCCTTTTCAAGTCTCAGGTTGACCGAGGTCACACCTATTCTGCGGCTAAAGCTTAATAAGAAATCACTGTAGATGTATGATCCTTTGATATTATGGATATATTTGTCCTTTGATAGATTATGATAGAAGCCTGGTCATCTTACCTCCTTTCTTTGGTTGGCACTGGAAATAGCCTTTGGAACAAATTTGTGGGAAAACAAAAAAATTGATCTTTGGGGACCACCTTTCTGTGATTGGAATTCTCAGCCCAGTGGGGGAGACCCCATCATTTTATTATACAGTAAGTACTCTCTGGTTGTGTGTCCAGATTCTTCAATAGCTTCCTTCATTTACTGCCACATTCAACTACTGGAGAGACTCCGGCTAAAAGATTTTCCTTCTCTATTTGCCACATATAAAGAAAGGAATGGAATGTTGTGTGATGTTTGCACACACAGGGGGAGAACTGATGGTCAGGCCAATAAAACGCCAGGCCAATGACCAACAAAGACGTGTTATCTGCCGTTATTCAGCCATTTCAGCTGTGTCCTACTCTTTCATGACCCCATTTGAGATTTTCTTGGCAAAGATACTCTTTGCCATTTCTTTTTTCTGGCTCATTATACAGATGAGGAAAATGAGGCCAACAAGATTAGATGACTTGCCCAGGGTAACACAGCTAGTAAGTGTCTGAGGCCAGATTTGAACTCAAGAGCATGCATCTTCCTGACTTCAGGACCATCTGGCTCTCTATCCACTGTGCCACCTAGCTGTCCAAGCATTTCTTCAGTATTATAAGCTTGGTACTGTGTGCACCCCCAAAACTGTGTGCAACAGATATCCTTACCCAAATAATACTCAGAGGTTTCTCAAGGTAGGAAGCAGAAAAGAATGTTTGTTAGATCTCGAGAAAGGGCCGCCTTCCTGACAAATGGTCAGGGAGGAGAAGCAATTTATAAAAGGAAGTGGCGAAGTTATAAAGCCCTAACGTGGAATTCTCCCCCATGGCCCTCCTGACGCCTTTCTTCCATTGACTGGAAGTCAGGCGTACAATCTAAGCGAGGCAATCTACCTCAAGTACCAGAACAAGGAAACAGTAAACCATCCAATGTACGTTTGAGAAAGCACTTCTGTCATTTGGCGTATCTTATGCTGAGGGGTCACTGAAGAGAGGGGCAACTCCCTCCAGCTCTGAATCTTGTAAATCATGTGATTTCCGGGGAAGGGCCTGTTTCATACAAAAAAGCTATACTAGATTTTAGAGCATAGTCTAAGAAGTTTTCACTTCTCTCCCTCAGTACCAGAAGATATTTTATTAAAAAAAAAATTTTTTTGTATATTTTTTGCTTTTTTGGAGGGGCATTTGGGGTTAAGTGACTTGCCCAAGATCACATGGCACATATAAAGCATCTGAGGCCGAATTTGAACTCAAGTGCTCTATTCATTGTGCCACCTAGCTGCCCCTCAAAAAAATTTTTTTATATTGTATTTCAGCAGATATTTTATGAGTCATCTAGTTCAGTGTCTTCATTTTAAAGGCGAGGAAACTGAGACCTAGAGAAAGGAAGTGACCGGCCTTAAGTTACACAGCTAGCAAGACAAAGTAGGCAAGATTAGCACCCAGCTCCTCTGATTCCAAACCCAGATCTTTCCCCATTATATCATGTTGCTCATGGGCCTGTCCTGAAAGAAAAAAAAGAATGTCTCAAGGAAGATCAAAAGGCATCAGGAGTAAATACTGGATCATGACAGTAAGAATGCCTGGTCTTAATGGGCAGCTTCTCCTGCCCATCATGCCTGGCAGCAAGAGAACACCGTCCCCAAAGACTGGCTCTGAGCGCCTGGGATTTGCCTTCCTGGGGGCAAGCTGGGCTGTGGCCCATCCAGACCAAAGAACCACTTCCCATGCTCAGGACTGCAGGACGACTCAGGATTCAATCTATCATTCCCCGATCTTGCAAAATGGTGCCCCAAGGCTGTAACTCAGCTCCTCCACGCTGCAGGTCCACCTGTCAGCCCAAAGAGGGAACTGGTGTACAAAGGATGAATCACATCTATAGGGCAGAATTTTTTTTTTTTAGGAAGCAGTCAAGGATTGGTAGTTTGCATGTACTATTCTCCAAGCACTCCCCACATTCTTGACAATTTCCTTGCCCTCTGATGAGATTGAGCATTAAAAAAGGGAAAGGAAGCCTAGTTTAGACAACTTGTCTTCCTCTCAGATCAGCTCTCCTGCCTTTTTCTTTCTACAGTTTTCCATAAGGCACTTTTCTTTAAAAGATTTTTATTGCCTGTGTCTCAAGTATTTCTGGATTTGCTGTCTGCTCCTCAATCCAACAAAGTGCCCTACTGGAGACAGTAAAGTGGACTCCAGTATCAGTGTGGAGGGGAGATCTACCTATTCAGAATATGTGGAGGTGATCCGAAAGGGGAAGGCATTAGCAGCAGGGGAGACCAGGAAAGACCTCCTGAGAATGGTGGGATGGGTTCTTTCTGGGAGGAAACCAAACACAATTGCAGAGGGGAGAGACAGAAGCATACACAAATAAGGTCACCATTAACTTTCTTGACCATCCCCAAAATTCTCAGGGTATTTTCTCAAGGTTGAGAAAATCCAAGCCTAAGGCGGGGCACAGGGCTTTATTAATGAGAGGATTAAATGATCTCAGATCTGCTTTGTCACTTGACAATTCAAAGGAAGCTTTTCCCAATCTTGTTCCCATATTAACCTTAAAGAGGCCCAGATCTGAGATCCTGAGATTCTAATGTCCTAATGATTGATTGAATTATGTGATAGGCACTGTGTCAGGTCCTAGAGAATGACAGAAAAAGGACAAGACCCCTTTTACACCAACCACCGTTCAACTGTCGAACAGCTCAGAATTCAATCAGGAAGGAAAAAAAAGTCCTATCCTATCAAAAAAGAAGGGGGGCAGCTAGGCGGTACAATGGACAAAGCACAGTTCCTGGAGTCAGGAGGACCTGAGTTCAAAAATGGTCTCAGACACTTGACATTTACCAGCTGTGTGACCCTGGGCAAGTCACCTAACCCCAGTTGCCTAAGGTCAGGGAGGGACAAAAGAAGGAAGGAAAGAAAGAAGCATTTCTTAAGTGCCTACTAAGTAGGAGACACTATGCTAAACACTTTACAAATACTATCCCATTTAATTCCCAAGAGAGGATTCTGGAGCTGCATACGTACCCAGGTGCTATGTACTAGGGTCATTCTGCCAAAGTGGGCTCTGATGGAGCAGACACCACAGTGGGTCTCTATGACTGGTGAATCTGATAATTCTGTGTGGGCTTCAGTGAGGCATAAAGAGCTAAAATGAAGTTGGGCTTCTAATCTTGGATCCTTAAAAAAAATTTTTTTTGGCAAAAAACTGGAAACTTAGGGGATGCCCATCAACTGGGAAATGGCTGAACAATTTATGGTATATGAATGTAATGGAATACTATTTTGCTATAAGAAATGGGAAGGAGGGGGCAGAGCCAAGATGGCGGCGCAGAAGCAGCAAAGTTTCGCAGCTCCCACACAGCCACCTTAAATACCCAGAAAATATGACTCTAAACAAATTTTAGGGCTCCCAAACTCACAAAATTACAGAAAACACATCTCTCACTGAAGGCATCTTGGCAGGTGGGGCTCATCACAGCAGGCTGGGAGCCAAGGCTAGACCAGCCCAAAACCACGGCCAGGCCCCAGGACAGTTGGGAAAAGCCGCAGCTTGAGTCTACAGGAGAGCAGATCAGAGGCACCTGGGGCAATCTCCACATTTATCAAGCCAGGTGAAGCAAGGCTAAGAGAAAGATCAGTGGAATTCAAACCGAATTGGGGGGAGGGAGAAAGTGGTTGGACCAAACTTCCCCCAGGGAAGAAAGCAGCCCAACCTGGCTGCTTCAGAGCTCCTGGCCAAAGTGATTGATCAAAGGCCAAGGGCTCTTGTGTTGAGCAGCCTGGATCCAGATCACAGTCTTGGGTGGTGGTCCTGGGGTGTGCTTTCATCAAGCCAAAGCTGGGGGGGGGTGCTGCAGTGCCCCCTAATAGCTCCAGCAGCTGTGAAAAATGCCAGCAATTTGGGACAGAGCTTTCCCCCCTGGAAGCAGAGTTCCACAGTGCCAAAAAATCAAGTAATTAATTGACTGGCCAACACAAGGAGAAGGGAGCAAAGTAAGAACAGCAATAAAACTCTAGAATCCTTTTTTGAGGACAAAAAGGATCAAAGCATGGAATGGGAGGAAGACAACACAGTCAGAACTCCCATACCAAATGCTTCCAAGAAACATGAAGATTGTCTACAAACCATAGATCAACTTAAAAAGGACTTTGAAAACCAAATAAGAGAAGTGGGGGAAAAATTGGAAAGAGAAACAAGAATGATGCAAGAAAGAGTCAACAACCTGACTGAAAAGAATAACACCTTAAAAAACAGATTAACTCAAATGGCAAAA
>CM053599.1:191320064-191342395 GCA_028646575.1 Pseudocheirus occidentalis
AGTCCCTTGATGCCCTTAAAACTGTGTCACCTCCAGCATATGGGTCTCCTCTGTGCATCTTTAGTCTGGTTCAGTTGCTTTTCCAGTCCTTGTTTTCTTTAGAACCTTTTGTACTTCCTTTTTTGTTGTTGTTAGATTTATTTTTAGCGTATATTACAATTTAACATGGTGATAACAAGACTGTCCTGTTTGCATGGCCTTCTGAATTCCTATTTTTCTTCTGCACATTTTAGAAAGTTTTATGGCTCTTTTTGGGTTGTTTTTTTTTTTTTTTTGCTTTTTGGAGGGGGGAAGGTAGGGCAATTGGGGTTAAGTGACTTGCTCAAGGTAACACAGCCAGTCAAGTTTCTGAAGCCAGATTTGAACTCAGGTCTTCCTGACTCCAGGGCTAGCGCTCTATTCTCTGTGCCACCTAGCCGCCCCTCCTTTTGTACTTCTTACAAAACATCTCTGATGCTGTGATATTGGAGTCCAGATGGTTCCACCATCATTGATATAGTAAAAAGTTTCTTCTAGAAATCTTCACAAATATTTTCTACCTGTCATTTTCTTCTTTCCACCTTCATCCTTGAACACCCTCAAGATGATTTGGTCTAGTCGAGTCTTTGGCCAAACTTTCTATAAACTTGTTTTCCCTTTCACTGCTTCTCATTGTTTTATGAGGCAGTACTGACCATAGCTTTCCACCATCCTCCTCTGTAAGATTTTACTTATTAGCTTGTATTCTAAACTATTATTGCCCTTGGCGACCATTTCTTTCTTATTTCAAAGTAAGTGTTTTCTGGCTGTCTTTCCTAGGCTCTATTCATCTTCCATTTGAGATTTTAATTTTATTTACATCCATTAAATTTCCTTAGGAAATTGAGATAGTTTATGCCTATGTCTTTTCTCTTATCCCTTTCCTGTTTTGTTGCCTCAACATCTTGTTTATGTAGGTCAGATTGGAGTTGCCTTAATTGTGCAAATATCTTCTCATTATTATTACTATTTCCTCTCATTTAGATGAAATGCTTTTTATCTTTGCTCTAATGAGTCTGTGGTCCACCTGACGTAGGTAGTTGATTTGGAAATAACTCTCACATCAGTATTGCTATTTCCCATCTATCAAAATACAATCATTCACATTTTTTTTTAAAACGTTATCTGGTACTTTTAAAGACAGCATGACATAGTAGGTAAGGTGGTGGACTTCGAGACACGAGCAACTGGATCCCAATCCCACCTCTGATTCTTGCTATTTGTGTGACCCAGAGAAAGCCATTTGACCTCTCTGTGCCTCTGGAAACTCCCTAGGACTTTCCTACTAAACCATAGACTGTTTGTGTTTGTAGAGGGAATTTACACATCAGGAATTCTCCATGCTGAAAAAATAAGAAATGCTTCAAGTACTCAAACTGTTGATATTCCTGATGTCCAGTACATCTTGGCTCTCTTCTTAAAGATGGGATTCCTGACCAATCACAATTCTAGAGAACTACCCACCTCTTGACAGAGAGATGATGGACAGATATTTTTGGAAACAGACAATGTGTCCATTTGTTTTGCTTGATGAGGTGTGCTTACTACAAAGGTTTCTTTTCTCTCCAATTCAATTAACTTTTCCTTTAAGTACCTAGGTGCGCATATTATGTATTAATACGGATTCGTTATCTTTGGTACATTTTAGCTTAATGTAATTTTCCTCTTTATCTCATTTATCTTTTCTATATTTACTGAAGCCTTTTCCGAAATCATGATTGCTACCCTTGCTTTTTTTTCCCCCTTAATGCAGTTAATAATAGATTTTGTTCTGGTCCCTCGTTTTAACTCTGTAAATCTTTGCGTTTGAAGTGAGTTCCTTGTAAACAACATATTATCAGATTCTCCCTTCTAATTCATTCTGCTGTACTCTCCTGTGCTATAGGTGAGTTCATCTCATTCATATTTACATTTATGATTGTTAATTGTGTATTTCCTTTCATCCTCTCCTCTTACACTTTTTCTTCCCTTTACTCCCACCTCCCTCTTTATAAATAACAAGGAGGGGATGGAGGAAAGAAAATTTGCCTGACATGTAAACTTATAAGTGAAAAAGTCCATTTCCTCTCTGTCATAATTCTTTTCTTCTTCTTACCCTACCCCTGACCTCATAGTTTTAAACTGTCTTCCTTTTCTTTTAATCCTCCCTTCATATTCCTTTAGCATATGAACTTGTTTTGCTTAGGACTATTCCTTTATCTATCCCACCCTCTCTCTTAGCCCCCCTTTACTCTCCCTTATTCCTATCCCCTAAGATTTCTTTTTTTATATATATTCGTATATTCCTACACCAATGTCTGGGCGGAGGGATAAAAATACATCTTCTTTTATTCAATTCAGATGGAAGTGAGGTTCATGGGATATCCATTCAATCCATACTTATATATGTCTTATCTTATACACCCATATTTTGCAATAGTAATGTCCCTCCCCTTCTTCCTCATTTCCTTCCCATGAGATTCTCCTACCTCTCTTTTTGGTCCTCTCCAAGCCAATCACATATCTCATCATTTTCTTTTTTTTTTCTTTTATCCTTAAAAATAGTAGGGTTCTGAGAAGATTTTTGCTTCTTATCTCCTTATTAACAGGTAAACATTTCATCTCCACATATTCCCTTTCCATTACAAACTGTGTGTACCTTTCTATGTTTCTCTCGTTGCCTGCATTTCCATTTACAAATGTCTACTCGGTTCTGGTCTTTTCATTAAGAATACCTAAAATCTTCAATTCCACTAAAACTCCACTTTTTTTTTGCCTGTAGGATTATATTTAGTTCTGCTAGATAGGTTAACCTTTGTTGTAAATCTTTATCACTGGTCTTTTGGAATATCATATTCCAACCTCATCTCTTGTTTACATTGGTAGCTTTCAAGTCTTGTGCAATCCTTATTGTAGCTACTTGGTATTTAAACACATTCTTGTCCAACTGAAGTCTTTTTTAAGCTAGTTGGCCTGGAAGTTCTAGATTTTGGCTATATAGTTCCTGGGAGTTTTCATTTTAGGGTCTATTTTGAGACATCAGTGTATTTTTTTTTCTATTTTTCACTTTGTCTTCTTATTCTAAGAGTGCTGGGCAATTTTCTTTTACAAATTCTTGAAATGTGGGCTTCAGACTTTTCTGATTCTAATATTTTCAGAGTCTAATAATTGTTAGAATGTCTCTCCTTTATCTGTTTTCCAGGTCAGTTCTTTATATATGTGTGTATGTGTGTATGTGTATATGTATATTGAAAAAAGGGAAATATTTGTGTATGTGTATATACACACACACACATATATATATACATATATACACACACACATATACACACACATATTTCCCTTTTTCAATTTCTCAGTTTTGCTTTGATATTTTTTATTGCGTTGTTGAGACATTGCTTTTTGTTTGTCCCATTCCTGATTTTCAGGGCATTCAGTTTAGTTATCAGGTTTCCTTGCCTCCTGAGTTTTTCTGTTCTCTCTTATTTTATTTCCTCTAGGTAATCCTCTGCAGTCCCTAGGTCAGGGCATATTTTTCTCTGATATTTTACCTGCTTTTGTGGTAGGGTTGATAACCTCTTCTGGGTTTACCCCTGGGCATCTCTCAAAGCAAGGTATTTTTTCATGGTCTCAGAGTTTTCCTTGGTTTGCTCGTGGTGTGTGAGAGGGAGAATATGCTTAGATCAAGTTCTGCAACTGAATGGTATCAGCAAGGCCTATCTGGTTCTGAGGAATATGGGAGTCCCTCTTACTACAGAGTGCTGGGACCTTTCCCTGCTATAGATTCCAATTCCAACGTTGCTGCTTGGTTCAGAGATTACTCCTATACTGGGTTACCACCATGGGCTTCAGGGACTACCGGGTTTAGATTTTACCACAACTTGGTTGAAGCCACTAGTAGCCCACTTGACCCTTGCTGAAAGTTCCAAGTCTGTGCTCTCTGCCTGACAAGGACTGGATGTGGACACTGCTGGGATGGAGCTGGTCTCGGATTTTGCTTTTTTATGAGCTGAGTTTAGGCAGCCAACCATAGATTTGAGGAAAGCTTGGTCTCTGCTCTGCTTGGGTGAGAAGTATTGCTCTAAATTATCCATAAAGACCCCTCCAATCCCCCAAATGGCTCTTCTACAACCATGGGCCTCATAGTGGGCTAGGGCTTGCCTTGAGTAATTTGGAACTCAGACAGGGAGTACTGGACCTGCCTTAGTAGCTGACTGCCTGTGCTCAACCCTCTGTATTTTGTTCTTCTCCTGCCCAGAAGCTTGTCTATCCCAGGGTCTTCGTGGCTCTCTAGAGGACACTCTGTAGATTCCTGGGTTGCCCGGGGGAATCTCAAGGTTATTCTTTCTATCACTCATAGAACAAAATATCTCTAAGCTCCAGTGGAGTGTTTTGGTAGGATCTGAGAACCTCTGGGTCTTAGCACAGCTTTCATTATTTCACCCTTAGAGATTATTTAAAGCCTTTCATAATGCATCTCCCACCTACCTATCCAGTTTTATTTCATATTACTGTCCTTCACAAATTCTCCATTCTAATCAAACTGAACTACTTACTGTGCCCTATCTAGAACATTCTACCATCTGTCTCTGAGTTTTTGCATAGGCTGTCTACCCTGTCTAGAATGCACTCCTAGACCTCTCTCTACCTTGTAGAATCCCTAACCTCCCCTAATTCAGATGTGCCATTCATTCTTTCAACAAATATTATTAGGTAATAAATCACTTTGTGGTTCAAGACATTTGCCTATTGATGATGATCAATATATGTTTGAGAGAGCATAGGTGCCAGGCTTCTAGGAAACAGAGTCAAGAACAGACTGACTAAATGACCTCTGGAAGTTGCTGGGATTTTGGACTAGATCGAATTCAGGTTTCCTGTGTGGCATTCTCTGGGAAGTGGTGTGGTTACAATGCTCTGGAGTATTTATTTATTTGATCACTAATTAGTTCACAAGAGCTACAATTTATTTTATTTTATTACTTTTTAAATTTTATTTCTAATTTATGGAATAAAACAAGCATATCCATAACATAGTACGGTAAGATGATTGCATATGAAACTACAAATCTACCATTTTGTGTAATAGTACTAAACTTACTATTCTTTTCAAATATACAACAAAATTATTACAGACATTTCTTTTTTTTCTTCCCTCCTCCCTCACCCTAGAGATAGCTACCATTACCATAAAGAAGAGTGTGTGTGTGTGATATGTATATAGCACAGATATTATATAGCACATGTTATATACACACATACATAGACATACATACATGTATGTCTATATACGTGTGTATATATATACTGTATATGTGTGCATGTATTACTGTATATGCATGCATGTATAATTATTCTATAGAAGTCTCTGTATCACTTCTTTCTCTAGATGCAGAGAGCATCTTTTTTCATATGTCCAAAAGCTATCATTTATGACCTTAGTGACCTAGTGAAAAATTCACTGCAACGGGAATCATAGAACCCAGGTCCTAGTCCTGAACAGGACCATAACTAGCCATTCTGAAACACAGGTCAAGCAGCAGAATAGCCACTCCAAAAGCTGCTTTTAAAGCCAAATTCACCTGGGAGTAGGGAAAGACCTCAGAGCTTAAGACATAAAAATTCATGGGAAAAGAGCCCAAGGCTGGGCAAGGCAAGGACCTCAAGATGTCCTACCATTAAATGGATGCCCTGGGACACAGAGAGACGGAAATGGGATGAAGACAGGTGAGGAAGCAGGGTGAAAACAGGTTACAGTAGAGTTTACCTGTGATGAGGCCACTTATGCCGGCAAAAAGGAAGTACCATCTGATAACTTCCTATTTCAGCTACTTATTTATTTTAACTTTTTTTGTGCAGAGGGGGGAAGGCAAGGCAATTGGGGTTAAGTGACTTGCTCAAGATCACATGGCTAGTAAATGTTAAGTGTCTGAGGCTGGATTTGAACTCAGGTCCTCCTGACTCCAGGGCCAGTGCTCTATTCACTGCACCACCTAGCTGCCCCTCAACTACTTATTTTTGCTAAGTGTTGGGCTTATTTGGTTATACCTGCTGAAAAGGTAAACTGCTTTCAGAACCTTCTAAATTTCCAGACCTTGGACCAAAGTCCTGTTTGTCTCTTCCTACAGATTTGGTCTCGGATTTACCTACACCTCACCATGTGACCCCAGACAAGTAAGCTTCCCTTTTGAAACTTCAGTTCACCTCACCTTCCCTCAAACAAGGAGGTAGAGGGTAAACTGGACAATCTCTGAGTCCCTTTCTACCTCTCCTGCAGTTTTTTAGCAATAAGTCTTCCCTCCCATTACTGTGGACTTTACATTCCATTGCAATTCAATTCAATTCACTAAATTGCAATAATAAGTGAGAGGTACTCCTTTTGTGTCCTTTGGAGAATTTCTCTTAGGTCCTGTGCAATCAAACAAAAGCAGGAAAATGAAACGATAAACCAGAATCATTTCTATTCTGTTTTGAGTGGTTGGGAGAATTGGGAGGTGGCTGGATTGAGTAAGTGGTTTGGTCATTTATTTCCCAATGAGAAGAGATAGATACTATTTCTATCACCAGCGTCTGAACATCTTGTTAAAGAAGCATTGACAGCAGGGAAACAATCATGTCCTTTTTTTGTTGTTGTTAAAATATGAGACATAACTATAAATAACATAACGACACTGTCACTTTGTCTTTGTTTTCTTTGAACAAGCATGGCAGAACTTTGTGATCCCCTTCAAGGACGTCCTCATGGGTGATCACGCCCTGATTCCATCAGTACTGCCATTACTCAAAATACACTGACAATGACCTTCAGAAACAAGTGTGGGTAAGACCCCAAATTTAATCTAACACTAGCTGACATTTACACAGTGCATTAAGAAACAATGTCCTGTGGTGGAGGGAAGGTCCAACACTAGGATTCAGAAAGATGTGGGTTCCTGCCTCTAACAGGCTGGCTATGTGATTTTGGACCACTCGCTTAACCTTTCAGTGACCCCAGGAACTCTCTTAAGACTGAACATTACAAATAAGTTTCTAATCTGTATTGGTAGAGGGAGTTTCCACACTGGGAGTTACCTAAAGAAAGGAAATCATAGGTCTGGACATTGTGTGTGTGTGTGTATGTGTGTACATGTGCATGGTACAACACTTAAAGATTTACAAAGTGCATTCCATACATGACCTAATCTGAGCATCACAATAGCTGTATGAGACACTCTGAGTACTGCAGACATTTTCATCCACATTTTACAAATGAGAAGAATGAAACTCAAAGAGGCTAACTTGGAGGCAGAGGGGACATTCCCTATATTTATAAAATCCCAGTTCCCCATCACAGTTGCCCCTTCATTATTTGCATCCTTTTCTCCTGCACCGTGATGATTAGGCCTATGGACTTTAAAGATAAATGTAATCAGAGGAAAAATCCCTAATGCTACAGGACATGAGCATCCGATGTTGTTGACCTAACTACATGTAGATGGACCAGAGATTATGTGGACCAGGTTATAGGATCATGAGATCATAGGTGAAAGATTCCTTTCATTAGATAGAACCCTCTCATTTCAGAGTTGAAGAAACCAAGACCCAAAGAGGTCTTGGCAGAACCAAATTTAAACCCAGGTCTCCTAACTTCAAATCTAGTTCTCTTTACAATGCACTCTGAATCAACATGATTATGAAATTTAAATGCCTTTCACAGCTGGGTTGGAGAGATAGTGTGGTATAGTGAAAAGAGTCCTGGGCTTGCAAATAGGAATGGGTCAGGACTCTGCTGTTCTCTCTGTCTCTGTCTCTCCCCTCTCTCTTTCTCTCTTGCCTCTTCCCTTCCTCTCTCCCCCCTCCCTCCTTCCTTCCTCATCTCCATTTTACCTCTTCTCTTTGTCTCCCTTTCTGTCTTCATTTTTCTCTCTCTCCCCTCTTCTCTTTCTACTCCTCTAGCCCATCTTAACATTCCTCTGCTGAATCATTATGAATGTCCCCTACCCACTCACTTACCGGTGGGTCTACTTCAAGGTTCTCTCCTGGGCCCTCTTCCCTTCGCTTTCTATACTTCCTCTCAGTGATCTCATCCTCTCCCATGTGTGTATTTATCATTTATATGCAGGTGACTCCCATATCTATGTATCTAACCTAGTCATTCTTCTAACCTCTATTTCTCTATCATGAATTATCTGCTGGACCAGGACATCAGATGGTTGTCCCGTGACCATCTCAAACTCAACACATCCAAAACAAAACTCATTATCTTTCCCCTCAAGCTACTCCTTCTTCCTAACTTCTCTCTTTTTGTTGAAGGGATCACCATCAGAGCCCTCAGCTCCTCCTTCTCTCTCACCCTACATATCCAATTAGTTGCCAAAGATTGTTCATTCCCCCTCCAGAGCACTTCTGGCATCTGTCCTTTTCTCTCTGCTCACACAGTGACCATCCTAGTTTGGGCCTTCAGCCTCCTTCTCTTAGCTATAGCCTCCTACCATAATTGGGCTCCCTGCATCTAGTCACTTCCGCTCCAATCTATCCCACACACAGTTGACAAAAGGAATTCCTGAAGCACAACTTGATCATGTAATTCCACCACTCAAAAAATTCCTAGTGATTTCTATTGCATCTAGAATCACAGACCTGGCCATTTGGAATTTAAAATCTTGTTAATTTTAAATACAAATTCTTGTCAATTTTGAATCTTGGAGGCTCCATTGGAGAACTGAAAGCTACCCCTTGCTGAGATGGTGTATACCAAATATATTGAGCTGGAGCTAGTTTATCTGCAAGACTAACACTCATCTCCTCGCTCTTCTTAGAGCAGTAGTGAACTAGAGGGAGGAACAAGACATATTTTCAGACATGGTCAACATATTGGTTTGTTTTGCTTAAGTGTATTTTTTTTTTCAGAAAGGAGGATTCTATAGGGGAAGGGAGTGTCTTTTTAGAAGCAGTATTTGCGGTTGCTTCTTTTTCTTTTTCTTTTTTTTTTTTTTACAAAAAGTAGCAATAAAATAATCCCCCCTCCAAAAAATTGGGGAACTGAAGTCTTTTAGCCCTGCTGAAGGTCCTGGCTGTTCACTAAGTTAGAGGCCTCTGAGTTAAGTGCCCTCATCTCCATCTTATTTGGCTTCTAAAAACAAAGGGGACATATTACGTACATGGGAACGCTGCCAGGCTCCAGGTCCAGTCAGTCACCCTCTCCCCTGTTCCTTTAGCAGAGCTTGTAAATTGTACAGGGGGAGATAATGATCTTTTTCCTAGCCGGGAGAGAAAGGATATGGTGGTGTAAAAATGGAGGAGGAGGTTGCTGGAGGGTGAGAGGAGAAGGAGGAAAGCAATTGCAGCTTGGGAGGGTGTAGTGCGTAAGAAGGGAGGAGGAGAGGTGACATTCTAGGCAATCTAAGACTGGGGTATTGTTTGTTTTTTAAAAGATTCAAATGTCCGCACCCCTCTCCCACTATCAATTCCTTTCTAGGTTGCAGGTTTATTTATTAGCCTGGGAAGGGGGAGAAAGAAGGAGGGCCATCAGAGTGACTTTTGATCACTTCCCCCCCCACACTGGTGCTAGAACCCTAACATCACCACTCACCCTCCCTACATCCCCCTGGGAGGTTCTGGCTCACCAAAGCACATGGCTTATTACAGCATCAGAAAAAAAAAGGACCCTGTTTTATTGCCTTGTGTGAAGTGTAATTACATTAGACAGAGCTATAGACCCCTTCTCCTTGGTGAGCTGTCCCTGACAGAGAATTAACTTCTTGGGAAAGCCAGAGGCTGGGACTAAACCCAGGAGAATAAATTTGCATGCTTTGGAAGGAGCCAGACAACTAACTGAAGCTAGAGATGGGGGAAGATCACTGTTGGCTTGTGACTTCGAGGGAAAAAACCCTTCTACACCCACACCCCACTGTCTTCCCCAGCCACCACAAGCTTGGGTAAGCCTATGCTTTTACTCTAGTTGACTTCATGCAAATCCAAAGGCAAGGTCAGTGAACAGCAAGGCACTTATAAAGGTCTTTGTCTGGGAAGTGAGAGGACTTTCTAGCTTCAAAGGGGTGGACAGCTCTCCCTAAGGGTTTTTTTGTCTAGACTGAAGAAGGAATTGAGGAATAGGACTCTGATGCTGGGTGCCTCTCTCCTCCACCAAGGTTCTAGGCAGAGCCATCTATTTCAGGAAGGAAAAGAAAACAAACATTGAGATCTTTTGTAAGTTCTGATAAGCAGCCCATCTCTCTGTCTCTGTCTCTCTCTGTGTCTCTGTCTCTGTCTCTGCTTCTTTTTCTGAACCCCTATTTGCCAAGGTAGCCTCTCCCTGCACATTCCTTTCCCTCCACTCCAAGGTGTCCAGTAACACTCCACTATCATGACCACCAAGTGCTGTCCCCATTCTGTTCATTTCCTCTCTTGCTCTTGTGACAGTGTAGCTAGCTTCCATCTTCCCAGCTTTTGGTGGACAGATGACTTTATAAACTGTAATGAGCTTTACCCTGATCTTCCCATTTACTAACATTCTCCATGCTACTACCGAAATTGCCTTCTAACACATATGTACATGTAAGTATACACATATTTCTATGTGTGTAGATATACATATATACATACAAACACACACACACACGTGTGTGTACATACATATGGTGGAAAAATCAAGTCCCAAGGGAATGCAGCCAGGTGGGCAATGAAGAGCCATCTGTCCCGGCTCCTCTCCTTAAATGGAGGATGACCTCGTGGCTCTCCCCTCCAATCAGAGGGACAGAGGGCACTCATGGAGTGTGAGTGCCAATACTGATTGGATCTTGCCATATGGTGAGATTTCCCAGTGATGAGGCTGCAGGGGCTTGGTGGGATAGCCAAGGTAGTTCAGAATGAAATAACTTCAGCCACGTAGGAGTAGAACTTAAATCTGACGTTCTATATGTCTCCCACCAGTGACTGAGGGAGAAAAGCAGAGGGATCTATTTAGAAGGAAAGGCAGACAGAGGCAGTGTGAGATAAGGGAAGGAATGCCGAACTTGGAGACTGGAAGGCCTGGCTTTGACTCTTTTCTCAGACACTCACTAGCTGTGTGATCTAGGCAAGTCACTCAACATCTCAATGACCCAAGCAACTTTCTAAGACTGTTTTTTGTTTGTTGTTGCCTTTCTTTGTGTCCCTACCCTTAGCACAATGCCTGATAGATGCTTAATAAATGTTAGCTGGTGTTTAATATTAGGTGCTTAATAAATGCTTAAGTGCATTTATTAATAATAATATAACAATAAGTTGCAGAGCAGATACTTATCTACATTGATAGAAGGAATTTCTTCACTGGAAGGTCCCTACAGCAATGAAGTGGCAGGTCAGGTCCAAAATAATAAGACCCTGAGCCCCATCTGTATCATGATGCTATCTCTTGATAGAGCAGTGGCTTGAGAATCTGGAAGACCCGGGTTGCAATCCAACCACCGGTTAATCACGTAGGCTCTCTTAGTTACTTCATTTGTTAAGAGGAGACAATAATACATGTAGTTGGAGAATTCTGGTAAATGTTTAATAATTCCCTCTTCAAAAATGTGCAGAATCCTTTTAAGCTTAATCTACATTATTAACATTTTCTCCATCACTTTCTAAAACCTAGACGACTGACGAAACAATAAATGAAACCCTGCTTTGTAAGGTTTAACAATTGCTGGGGTGGAAATGTTCACAATGCAAATTTAATAATCATTTCCTACACGGTTATGTGAGCCGGCTTCACCGTAGGTGGAGACCACCAAAGTCTGTAGTCCTCATTGTGAGTTATTGTGAAGCTCAAATGAGATCATATAATCAAGTCACCCAGCATTTATTAAGCACCTACGATGTCCCTGATTACAAACCTGGCCTCAGATACTGACTAGCTGTGTGGCCCTGGGCAAGTCACTTAACCTGTGTCTGCCTTAGTCCATGGGAGAAGGAAATGGCAAACAACTCCAGTATCTTTGCCAAGAAAACCCCATGGCCAGTTCTGGTGTGCTATGATCCATGAGATGACAAAGAGTCGGACGTGACTAAACAACAACAGAAACAACAATGTGCCAAGCACTATACTAGAAGCTGGGATGTATAACACACAAAATACTGTGTAAACCTTACACACGGAAATATCAATTCAGCTCAATTCACTAACTACTAGGAGCTAAGAATTCAAGCACAAAAACGAAACTGCCCTTGCCCCTAAGAAGCTTACATTCTGTTTGGGGGAAACAATGTATAAACAAATAAGGGGATACAAAGCAATCGGAGGAGCAGCCTTCATTGCAAAGATAAAGAAAAGTCTCATCTGAGCACTTGAGCCAAACTCTGAAAGAAGCTGGGGATTTTGAGAGGCAGAGGTGAGGAAGGAGAATAAGGGCACAGCAGTGAAAAAGATGAGGCTGAGTACGGATTAGATCAAGTAAGCCAGACTGGCTGGAGTGTAAAGTGTAAAAGGGTGAGTAATGTGAAATTGATCTAGCTAGGAATGTGCCAGTTTGTGAAGAGCTTTAAATGACAAACAGAAGCATTTGTATTTGATCCAAGTGATTTCCTTTGTAACCCTATGTATTTTATTTTATGCATTTAAGAACATTATTCTGAGAAGCGGTATCTAGGCTTAGTCACACTGCCAAAAACACCCATGACACAAAAAATGTTAAACACCCCCATTCGATTGTTAGCTCCTCAAGGAGATAAAAAAGCTTTTGCCTGACTTTATACCCCCCCAGCACTGAGCAAATTACCAAGAACATAGTAGGTGCTTAATAAATGTTTACTAATTGACCAAAGGTGAAACTTCACAAACAAGGCAGTGATATGATCAGACTCATGCATTAGGAATATCAATTTATCAGCCATATGGAGGATGGATTGGAGAGTGGAAAGATTAAATGCAAAGGATATCATTGAGAAGGTGACTGCAGTGGTCCAGGAGAAAGGGGGAGATGATCTGAAGTGGGGTGATGGTTGTGTGAGTACAGAGAAGGAAACAGATGTGAGAGAGGCTGTGGAGGTTGAAGCAACAAGATTTGGCAACTGGAGCAGTGAAGAAGAGGAAATAGAGGAAAATGACTCTGAGGTTCCCCGTGAAGGATGGGGATGTTCTTTTTAGAAATCAAGAAATTGGGAAGATAGCAAGCTCTGTTTTTTTAGTTCTTGGAACTTCACCTCAGGAACCTCTTCATCCTGCAAGACATCTTCAGTCCTGGAATTCACAGCCTCATCAGTACCTGGGGATCCTGCCTTTGATTGGAGAGTGGAGAGATCTTCCCAGAATCTTTTTTTAGGGAGAGTGCCCAGGTCATCCGTCTATTTCTTTCATACTCAATGGAACTCCTGGACTTCACCATGCCTTTGCCCTGGGTACTTCCTCTTCTCTCCCCCACCCCCCACCTCTCCAGTTTCCTTTTATGTGTTGTCTTTCCTGGTTAGAATATAAGCTCCTCAAGGACAGGGGCTGTCTTCTTGCTCAAATTTGGATTTCCAGTGTTTAGTACAATGCTTGGCATAACATGGGCACTTAATAAATGCTTATTTTTTTTTCTTTTTGGAGGGCAGTTGGGGTTAAGTGACTTGCCCAAGGTCACACGGCTAGTTTTTTGTGTTAAGTGTCTGAGGCCGGATTTGAACTCAGGTACTCCTGACTCCAGGGCCGGTGCTCTATTCACTGCGCCACCTAGCCGCCCCCTTAATAAATGCTTATTGACACATGGGGTTAATATGCCAGCAGGATGCCTAAGTGGAATTTTTCAAGCAGGCCATTTGGAGCTAAGAAGAGAGGTGAAGGCTAAATAAGTAGATCTGGAGGCCATCTGTGTAGAGATGATAATTGTATCCACTGGAGAGTGAAGGACTTTGAGTCTATACTGGATGAGGATGGGTTGAAGGAACAAAGGATTTTTAGCCTGGAGAAGTCAAAACTTCAGTGGCTCACCAAACTGTGTTCAAGTATTTGAAGGGTTGTCATATAGAAAAGAAGACTTATTCAATTTGACCCCAGAGGAAGAAACAATGAATGGAAATTGCAGAGGAAAATCTCTGCGTGATGTCAAGGTGAAAGTTCCTAATAATTGTTGTTTGTTGGGTTGAGTCCAACTCTTCTCCACCCTGTTTGACGTTTCCTTTGCAAAGACACTAGAGCAGCTTGTCATTTCCTTCTCCAGCTCATTTTGCAGATGAGGAAACTGAGGCAAAGAAGATGAAGTGACTTGTCCAGGGTCACATAGGTAGTACCTGTCTGCGGCCAGATTTGAAGACAAGAATATGAGTCTTCCTGACTCCAGGTCCAGTATCTATCCTTTGGGCACTCTGCTGCCCTTCCTAAGGATTAGGATTGTTCTCCCCAGCCCTCCATGACTGCTTTATTAGGTGCTGAGTTTTCTCTCACTGGAGGACTTCGGGCAGAGGCTGCATGACCATTTTTTGTGTGTGTGCATAATAGTGTAGATTCTTTTAAAGGATGATTTCCAAGGTCCCACCATTCTCTTAAATTCTGCATTTCTATGAGTTGATGAAATAACCAAGAAATAATGTAGAGAGAGAAGAGAATCAAGGACAGATTCCTGAGAAACACCTTTCTCTTCTCTCCCTCTTCCTCTTAAAAGGGGGCCTCCATGATGATCTCATAAAGGAGACTGAGAAGGAAGACAGGTAGGAGGGAGAACCAGGAGTGAGCAATGTCACCAGAACAGCTGAGAAGGAAAGAGAACAGCATCACCAAAACATGAGGATTGGGATGAAGGGGGTGGTGCTGGTGGTGGTGGTGAACCATCACTTTGCAGAGAGGTCAAGCAGGTTAAGGACTGAGAAAAGGCCATGAGATTTACCAGTTAGGAGACCTGTGGCAACACTGGAGAGCAGTTTCAGGTTGTCATGAGGGCAGAAGGCAGTTTGCAAGGGCTAAGGTGTGAGATCTAAGTCATTATCATGACTTCTTTTCTCCCTTCATCTTCGGCATTGGTTTTTAACCTGATTTGACCTGTGTAACAAGACTGGGTGAGGATGAGGACGAGGAAAAAGTACACACTGTTTTGTGGAGTCACTCTTCACTGCACAAGGGAAGAACCGCGGGACTGAGGAAGAAAGCAAGGTGGCGTGGTCTGGAGGGCGAATAGAGAGGGCGAATAGGAAGGGAGAAGCCGGCACATTACTAGAAGCTAACCCATCCTTTCTGAGCCGCACGGGCGGAGGGCCTCCTCGGAGTCTGAGCTTTCGGGGCCCCTCCCTCCCTGGAGTGGCAGCCTGATGGAGAGCATGCCCGACAGAGGTCCCTGCTGAGAGTGACCGTCAGGCTCCCCCAGGGCCGCCCCACCCCGAGTCTGTACGTGGTGTAGTAATGCCAACTCCAGGTTCTCGGGGTCTTGGGGGCCTCTGCCTTTCCAGAGGAGCCACCTGCGGGTTCAAACCGGCGGTGGGACGGAGAGGGGAGGGAGGAGGCTCCGGGCTCTGAGCCCATTTGGGGAGGCGAGAGAAGGAGCGATTGGAGGAGAGAGAGCTGGAGAAGAGGAGAAGGCAGGCAGGGGCGAACTCCCGGCATTGCCGGTGCAGCCCGCCGGCGCTCACTCGCAGTCTCTCACACACATACACACATACACACATACACACATACACACATACACACGCGCGCACGCTCAGCAATTCTCCCCCCACCCCCGCCCCCAGCCCCAGCCCCAGCCCGGGTCCTCGTTCGCTTCCTCCACCCTCCTCCCCCAGCGGGGAGCATCGCGGGGAGCCTGGGGCTAGCTGCATGGAGCTGGCGGAGGGGCGCAGGGAGGCGGTGGCGGCGGCCGGGGCATGGCTCAGACTGACCGGCTGAGAGCTCCCGAGAGGCGGTGGCGACGGCGGCGCTAAGACCGAGGTGGGGGGCTGAGTGGGGGGAGTTGCTGCCGGCCCCCCCAGCCTGGTCCCGAGGTAAGAGAGACCGACAGGCGGCTAACCTGTTGGAGCCCTTTGTCTGCGGCGGCTAGGCTACAAGGACAGCCTGTAGGGTAAGAGAGGGACGGAGGGAAGGGGGCTAGGTTTTGAGCAGACCTAAAGGAGCCGGTGGGGCCCCTGGTTCAAGGGTCCCCCGCCCCAGTGGTCTGAACAAGAGCGAGCCAGACTCTCAGAAAATATGGAGCTGGATACGTGACTTGACCCACCATGACCCCCAACTATTGTTCGGTTCCGGGACCCTGCCTGTTTCTGGGCTCTCCACTGCTACCCTCTTCTCGTCCCACTCCTCCCGGGTTGGGGTAAAACAGACTCTTTATAGGCGCTAAAACAAAGTCACTTCCCCCCCCCTTGTTCCCCCCCCCCATCTCAGGTCCTGGCTAGACGCCAGTTGGGCGTATCCGGGGCTCCCCCTGCTGGTGTGCGGGTTGGGGAGGAAGAGCCTCCTCTGTCAAGGGACAGCGCCTGCCTCCCCTCCTCGCCCCGCTCCCCGGCCGTGATGAGGGAGGGAGGGAGGGAGGGAGCGAGGGAAGGAGAGTCCGGTGTCTCACCAGGAAGACAGAGACGTTTAATCACTGTAAGGGTTGGGATCGGTCGGAGCTAACTTGGGGGTGGGGGCCGTCAAAGGGACTGCTTGGGCACTTTGTTTACTGTTCGAAAGCCAACGTACCCGTGATGGTTTACACGCGACTTGCCAGAAGAAATTCACCAACCCATCAGGCTACCTTCCCCAGGGAGGTCCACAGGTAATACTTGGACAAATTTACCAGTTACTTCCTTCAGAGAATGGTTACTTGGCCAGGCCAGGGTCTAGTCTCGATGCAGTGTGTCCAGAAGTCCTTTATTTCCAGAGGGCATGAGAGGGGAGGTCAAAGGGGGTCCCTGCCCCTCCCCCCAATAGCAGATTACCAGTCTCGAGGCGTCCTCCCCACAGCTAATAGCCTCATGCATTTTTCCATTCGCCATCCTTCCAACTCTGCGCAAGAAACTGTGGCAGCCCTGAAGGGCACTGAGAGGGCAGGACACAGAAGGGCTAAGTGAGAGAAGGTGAGGGCCCATTTATTTCCACCCCAACCCCAAGGCAGCATTTCTGCAAAGCCTCACCTGTCTTTTTCTTTTAAAATGTAGCTCTTCTCTCCACTGATAGCCCCAAATCAGCCGCTGAGTAGACTACTTGCCTTAAATTTCATCAGCCTTCAATAATTTCAGCATTTTTGCCTGAGATATTTGCTAAGATAAGACATCTTCCCCTCGTCCTCACTCTGCCCCCTTCCAGCTTACCGGTCACCCCTCAGGCTTTTCAACTCTTAAGAAATAGTGGTTTCTGCCTTAAGTTTTTCACTTGGTGTTGCTTAGTGGCAAGCGGGGGTGTATACACTGCGCTGTGCTTTACTAGAGAGGTGTATTAGCCAGATCTGGTGGAAAGTTGTTGATGCCCGCTTGGGCATGAGGATTATGACAGCTTTATGCTCTGAGCGAGCCTCTGCGAAAACTAGCTTTTCTTAAGCCTTGAGTTGGCAGGTGACGTGGAAACCAAATGCTACTTTTTTTTTTCTATGAGAGTTTGCTTGGGATTCACATGTTTTCAGTCAGACGCCTGTGGTGTTTGGGGTTTGGGTGTAAGCTGTTTTATCTGTGTACAGGGGGAGAGGGGGGAATGTGAAGGATAAGAAGGGGTGGAGCCTGCTGAAGGGAATTAGCAAAAGGTTAATGAAGCATGACTTTTCCGTATGAAAGAAGAAACACTTCCCTTTTGATTCTGACAAAAAAGTGAGAAGGAATTTGTATTTGACTTTGGGAGGGTGCTAAGTGGAGAAGGACAAATTTTAAACCTCATGGCCTCTTGCACAAAAGCTTGGGTGACAGTAGGGTAGCCCCCATAATTGGGGCGCCTGGGTTCAAATCCTAGCCCTTCTAAGTTACTACTTGTGTCACCTTGGGTAAGTCACTTAATCTCCCTTGGTCTTAATTTTTTTCATCTGTAAAATGATGACCCCTAAGGTCCCTTCCAAATGTAAAGCTTTGATCCCTTGATCTGTAGCAGGAATGGTTAACCTTTTTTGGTCATGGATCCCTTCGGCAGTCTGATGAAGCCTTTGGATCTCTTCTTAGAATAATGAAGTGTTGATGGGTTGTTTTTGTTTTTGTTTTTAAATAATTTAAGGAAATCATAAATTTCAGTTAGAGGTTAGTGAAAATAAGGATGTCATTTTTTTCCCCTTTAACATTCACAGACCCTCTAGAATCTATCGATGGACCCCAGGTTAAGAACATGGCCCCTACATCTGTAGGTTCCTTATGGCGATAAATACCCTTATCTACTAACCCAGAGATCTCCCAGGCTGGTTTTTCAACTTAGATTCCATTTCTCTTTTGCCCTGGGTAGGAGTTGGAGCCCAGGCTTTAGAACCTGGGCCAAAGTCAGGTCTTGGTGAATGACGTCACCTTCCATTCCAAATGCCTGGCTCCAAGACAACAGATGTCTCCCAAAGAGCTGGGTTGGCAAGACACTGGCTTCCATGATGGATGGTGAAAGTTATAAGCAGGGCTGGGAGGTCCAGAGGGAGCAGGTCTCCTACAGGAACTGCAGGCGTGAAAGAGATGAATGAACTGCAGGGAAAGCTCTGAATCCTTGTGTTTGGAAGTTTCTGATCCCATTAAGATTCAAAGCAGTATTGGGTGGGAGGGGGTGAGGGAGGGGTAGAGAGAACAAACAACGTAAATTCAACTGGGTGCTCCTGAGATATTCTGAGAAGAGCTAGTTCATCATTAGCAAATGCTATTTTGAGGACCTGCTGGACAGTCTGGACACAGCCTTGTGGAAAAGCACACCAAATAAATCAAGCTGAACCTATGATTTTTACTCACCCTTCCCCCTTAGAAGAGTAGAGACCAAGGCACTAAAATATGGCAAATGAAATCTGCATTCTTTGCTGCTCATCCAGCATAAATCAATTTAGCCTGGCCTGGGCTGCATCATTCAGCCAAAGAGACCAAGGGTGGCTTTGGTATTTATTGACCTGGAGCTCATCTTTGTCAATTGCCTTTTGCCTTCATATCCAGGATAGGAAGTGTTTGCTCCTCCAATGAGAAGGCTCAGTGAGAATCAGTGTTGCCTCAAATGCTCACCTGAAATCCTCCTATAGAAGTTATGTGGAGATGAAGCGGGAGGGTGGGGAGAAGCTTCTCATGCGGCATTATCTCATGGCCCTATCACTGGACCTTCAAAGGTGGATGGCAAAGTTGTCATAGAATCACAGAATTTAGAGTTGGGAACAATCTCAAAGATTAACTAGTACAATTACCTATTTTACAGATGAGAAATCTGGCACGCTGAGAGGAAGGGACTTACCCAACTTAGGTCACAGAGGTAGTAAGTAGCAAAGCTTGAATTAAAAAATGAGGTTCCCCAGTGCCCACTTATTCCCTTACCACTATACCAGGAAAGAGATCATCATTCTTCTACTTCCAACCAACACTGTATTTAACCTGTTCTAGCCGTAGATCTAAAGTTAGAAGGAAAGAACCTCCATTATTTTACAGGTGAGGAAACTGAGGCCCATGGAGGTTAAGTGACTCATCCAAGGTCACACAAGGAATATCACAGGTGGCATTTGAAACCAGGTCCTCTGACTAATAAATAGTTGGTTGTTTTCTTTTTTTAAAAGCCCTTTCCTTTAAAATCAGCAATTAGAGAATTGCTATAGTCTTGGGGTGGGGGTGGGAAGGAATATAGGGAACAGAGGGCTAAAGCAGAAGCCAGAAAGACCTGGGTTCAAATCTTGTCTGTGGCACTTATTCATTCTATGACTGTGAGAAGGTCACTTCACTTGCCTGAGCCTCAGTGCATTCATCTGTAAAGTGGGGATAATAACCTTTCATGTAGGGTTGTTGTGAAGTCCAAATGAGATCATTATTGGGAGCCTGCTCTTTAGTTTCATGAAATTCTGAGCTCTGTCTTCTGCTGGCTTCTCTTATTCTGACCTATATAAAGATAGGATATGTTTGGTTGTGGACATGCTGTACTTTCTAGCAACCCCTTTATACACAGATAGTGACCAGCTTATGAGCTGGTTGGGTCATGATGGGTCACCCATCACCCTAATGATGAGGGGTCACTCATGTGGAGCAGACCCCTTGATGCAGCTGGACTAGATCCCCCAATGCAGCTGAAGGACTAGATCCCCCAATGCAGCTGAAGGACTAGATCCCCCAATGCAGATGAAGGACTAGATCCCCCAATGCAGATGACAGATTAGACCCTACCCCCACCCCCTTGCCTAAATAGAGCTGAAGGACTAGACCTGCTGCCGCTGAAGACTTCTTGGGCCTTGCCAAGGCTTTGTATTAGCACCAGAAAGATCTCTAGGCCTTTCTATCTTCTTTGCAACTGAACTCATGGACATGTATTATCTTCCCCAATTGGAGTGGAGCATCTTTGAGAATAGAGACTTTCTCCTTGCTCTAGTAGTATGTTCAGTTCTTAAAGCAGTGCTTGACACATAATAATCATGTAATAGATGCCCATTCACTTATTCCTAGACTAATGAAATCACAGTTCCAGTTTCTCTTGCCATCCCTATCTCTATGTGTCTCTCCTACTTGTAGACAATTTCATATAACTTTAAGGGAGAAATTTGCTTAGCCAAGTCTCATTTCAACCTGTTCTCCTTTAGGCTAGATCATTTCTTTTAACAAGAGTCAGCTTCTGTGTGCTGAACCACCAAGCTCCAATTTCTGTAGCACAGGGGTTCTCAACCTTTTTTAGTACCACTGAACCTATTTGTCAGTCTGGTGGAATCCATGAGTCCCTCTCAAAATTATGTTTATTGCCTTATAGTCATATACGAAGAAATTGCTAATATTCAATTGGAAGTTAGGGGAAATTAAGATGTAACATTTTTCCTATCCAAATTCACAATTTATCTATCTACTCCAATCTATCCACAAAGTCTTTGGGAATCCATGGACCCCAGGGCAAGGGGCTCCTATGTAACAGATTCTAGAAAATCAAGGACTTTGCCACTGGTGTGGGTTGAAACTGAAGTTGTAACTTAGAAACTTTTCTGAATGAGTCCTGAAATTTTGTGAAGGGTTGTGGGGGTTAAGGTAAAGCAACAGGGAGATCCTAGTTCAGAGTAAAACCTCATTGGGTCACTCAGTACCAAAGTGAAGTCAGGCCAGTTGGGAGTAGGACATTTGGATCTTCATGAAGCAAAGCTGATGGCCCCAGCAACAATTTATCATCCCAGTGACTTGGTTTCTCCTGGGTGGCAGTTGTAGTGGTTGCTTTTGGGGAATCCACATGACAGTGATGATTTAGTGATAAGTGTATTGATGCTGATCCATCAGAAATCACAGGAGTTCCGCATGGGCCTGGCCCTTGTACTGAAGTGGAAACAGCTGGAAAGCAGATCTCTAGAGCTGCGGTCAAGCTGTGATCACAGTTTTCCATGGGATAAATTAGTGGTTGAGAACCAAGTTCTTGGTCTTGAGACTCCTTTACACTCTTAAAAATTGTTGAGGGGGGGCGGCTAGGTGGTGCAGTGAATAGAGCACCAGTCCTGGAGTCAGGAGGACCTGAGTTCAAATCTAGACCCAGAAACTTAACACAAAAACTAGCCGTGCAACCTTGGGCAAGTCACTTAACCCTAACTGCCCTACCCTACCCCCTCCAAAAAGAAAAACAAGCTTAAAAAATAAAAAAAATTTTAAAAATTGTTGAGGACTGTTCCCCCTTTGCCCACCCCCAAGAACTCTCAGGTAGGTTATATCCAAGGTATATTCTAGTAAATGTTTAACAACTGTATTTTAGAGAGGAAAAGGGTTCATGGAACACATTATAAAGTTTAATCTACAAATTAACATTTTCTCCACCATTTTCTTAAGTCTAAATAATCAATAAACAATAAATCAAGCTCTGATTTGGAGCTTTTTGCCAATTTCCAATCCATAAATGCTCACACTGAAAATTTAGCCATAGTCTCTGGAGTCTCTCTGAGCTGCATCTGACACAATCCTGATTTCATCTAAAAATATTTATCATATTAAAATTAATCTTTTTATAAACATCTACTATTATGAAAACAGTTTTGACTTTGTGGATCCCTTAAAAGGGGGGCAACAACAACGACAGTTAGCATTTATACAATGCTTATTATGGGCCAGGAATTGTGCTTACAATGACTAAATTACAGTTACAACAACCCTAAGAGAAAAGTGCTATTATTGTCCCTGTTTTACAGATAAGGAAACTGAGGCAAACAGAGGTTAAATGACTTGCCCAGAGTGACCCAGCTACTAAAGTGGCTGAGGCTGAATTTGAACTCAGGTCTTCCTGATTCCACATCCTTCACTCCCCACAGACCACATTTTGAGAACCTCTGGGATAAATTATTATTTCCCATTGATGGTCGAAAAATAAA
>CM053599.1:191360979-191394519 GCA_028646575.1 Pseudocheirus occidentalis
GAGAGAGAGGGAGAGAAGGAGAGGGAGAGAGAGAGAGAGGGAAAGGGAAGGGGGGAGAGGAGAGAGGGGAAGGAAGGAAGGAAGGAAGGAAGGAAGGAAGGAAGGAAGGAAGGAAGGAAGGAAGGAAGGAAGGAAGGAAGGAAGGAAGGAATCTAGCCAGTAAACCCCAAGTTAAGTGAGTAGCTTCTGACCATCAAAAACAGAGCCAGAAGACTGAGGGAACCATGGGCTATATAAAAGCTAACTACAAGTACAAAGGAAAATGGTTGAAGTGGACAGAGGGAAGATAAGTTGTTATGAGATCCGTAGGTTGTAGGTCTTTTAAAAGTTTAATTAGTTGCAAATGTGTTTAATTGATTTTATTGTTGCAAGTTACATTCACAATAAATTACTTTCTTTTTTAAAATGAGGGCAGAGCATCTGGTGATCATAGATTTACATCCAGACAGGACCTCTAGTCTAGTGGGTCTCAGACTTTTTGGTCTCACCTCTCTGGACCTCAGTTTCCCTCTCTGTACAATAAGGGAATGGTCATAAATGAGGGGTTCTTAATATTTTTATGTATCATAAACCCCCTTGGGCAATATGGTGAAACCAATGGATCCTTTCTCAAAAATAATGGTTTTCAATACATAAAATAAAAAACACAGGATTACAAAAGAAATCTCTTATATAGAAATTCACTTATCAAAATATTTTTAAAATAAGTTTACAAATTCCAGGTTAAGAATCCCTGGATTAAGTGATCTCTAAGCCCCCTTTCCATCCTAAGTATGATCCTCACATGAATGGGACAGAAGGCTAACAATGGCTTGGGGAGAGGGTATGGAGCTCCTTCCTCCTGAGTCTTAACCTGGGGCGATGAGCCCCAGGCCTCCCTGAGCCTTACCCCGGACTATCCCTGGATGTCTTCTCATCTGCAGGTTACTTCTTTGCAGTGGGCCCTCTCCTGTTTGTCAGCATCTGCGATGTCTGGCTGCAGCTCTTCTCCCAGACACAGGCGTATGCCATCAACTTGGCTGCTGTGGGTACGGTGGCCTTTGGTTGTACAGGTAGGTGAAGGCTGTCCTGGAGGGGGTAAAGGATCGAGGGAATTCCAGCAACCCCTTCTACTGTTGACAATGCCCTTGCTTTTCTTAGGGAAGGCTGGGCCTAGGTGAGCACAAGATCCAGGAGGGGATGGGGTCTGAGGAAATGTCTTCTTTTGGGTTTCGAGTGCATGATCTGACTCTAAGGCTAATCCTCTTTTAAGGGAGTTCAGTGGGTCTTGGAGTCCTGATATAGTTCTAACCTTTCAGTTGGCCCAAAAGGTGAAACAGTCTCCATGATATTGGAGGCTGGGGAGGGGACACAGGAAATGAGAACTTTTCTCCACATCTGACCTTGAACCTGATCTCTAGACTAGATGAACCCACTAAGCAGTACTGAGAGGGGAAAATCACCATTTCAGTCTTGCCTACTTTTGGGGTAGGGGTGGGATTTAGCCACAGCAGGGTCAATTCCCCAGGGGAGGAGGGCAGATAAGCCTTAGGCTGCTCTTCCAGATGCCATTCTTCCAAGTGGTAGAATGGAAGACTGGTTCTAGAACGAGAAAAACCTGGGCTCAATTCTCTCCTGTGAAGCTCATTACCTGTTTAAACCTTGGGCAATGCTGGTCTGGGCCTCAGTTTCCCCATTAGTAAAATGAGGCCTTTGAGTTCTCTTCTAGCTTTAGATCTATGATCCTGTGACCTTGGGTAAGTCCCTTAACTTCTCTGCGCCTCAGTTTCCTCATCTGTAAAATTAAGGGCTTAGACTCAATGGCCTCTAAGGATCTTTGTTTCTAAATCTATGCCCCTGTGACTCCCTAAGTACTTTATAAAAGGGAAAATGGCCTGGAATCATGTGGTCCTAAATAGCTGAATATTTTTCAGTCTGTTCCAATATACCCAGGCACCATGCTGAACCTGCTCACACCATCAAACTTCCAGAAACTTCTATTCTGATAAACCATGATAAATAAAGGATGGCCTGGATGGTACAAATATTTATGGATTGATTCTTTTTTTATTAGTTTTAAATTGAGTCAGGGATTTGGGGGGCAAGAAAGAAGGGGGAAGAAAAATTTCTGCATTATGTCCATTCTGTTCACAGGCAGGCATCAGTTAACCCAAAGGGATGCTTTATATGTCTGCCTGGGGGAGAGATCTATCCAAGACCTTCATGCCAGCTTCATCAGCAGCTGAAGAAGGCTCAACTTGTTAATGGTTGGGAAAGCCTCCATCTGGTTGCCATAGTCTGGCCAGACATTTCACCCACTAAAGCCTAGGCTTCTGCCAGCTAATCAGCACTAACTACCCCCACCAATGTTTATGGTCTGTTTTATGGCTTTTTTATGAGGTGGGTGAGCTGGGCAGCGAATTAGGGAACGCTCCCCCTTGTCTGCAGTGAGAATCCAGAGGGTCCTTGGCTCTTCTTGCTTCTGCCTAGGAAAGTCTGGTATGGGGTAGAGACGTGGGGAGAGGGATTCAGAAAGGACTCAGTTTCCCAAAGGCAGGTAGTATGGGAGCTGTGGAAGGGTCTTACGGGCCTCTGAGGCCTGCCCATCCCTCATTTTCAGTGTGGAGAGAGTTGGGCCAGTGAGGGAGCAGACCTGATCAATAATCCCTCCACCAACAAGCATTTATTAGACATCTACTGTGTGTCACATAAAGTACTAGGCACGAACCTGAAACGATCCCTGGTCCCGAGAAGTTTTCATTCTACTTGGGGGAGACAGCATGCGGATGTGTGTGTATATACAAATATATACGTACACACACACAAAACATACACATGTATGCATATGTATGTGTGTATACCTACACACAACACTTACCTGTGTATACGTGTATAATGCATCATTTCAAGCCTGCTGCAAGATCATTTTGGAGGAAGGACTTAAAAATTGGACTTTTCCAATTCCACTTTGCTTCTCTGCTGGGCTTCAATTCCACAGACAAGATGCCCCTCTCAGTATAAGCTCATCACTTCTAAACTCACCAGCAGGCTGCTCACTCAAGCCTTGACTGACCCCACCTACCTGAGCCTCCTGCCCTCACTGATTGCCCTCTGGCTGGAGGATGGAGGAGCAAACTCCTCCCAATGCCTTCCTTTACAAGACTCGAAGCTCACTTCACTCTGCACTTGCTGCTCTGCCCGACTTTAACTCCGTGGAACAAGATGCCCCCTGGTGTCCTTCCCCCACTTCCCTGACTTCTTTTGTGTGCCCTCTCCCATTTTATACTACGAGCTCCTTAGGGCAGGGGCTGTGTCCCTAGCGCTTCGCAAAGTGCCTGGTACAGAGTGAGTCCTTAATAAATGTTTATTGGAGATTGGGTTTTTGGATATTGGTTAAGGGAATCAGGAAGAGTTTATTTATATAAAAGGTAGTATTTGAGCAAGCCTTGAAGGAAACTGGGGATTCTAAGAAACGGGGTTGGAAAGGGTACCTTCTAGCTAGAATACTTGGTCTAGAACAGGGATGGGGAACCTGCAGCCTTGAGGCCTGTGCCCTCAAGTGCAGCACTTTGACCGAATCCAAACTTCACAGAACAAATCCCCTTAATAAAAAGATTTGTTCAGTAAAACTTGGGCTCAGTCAAAAGGTCACACCCAAGGCCCACATGCGGCCTCAAGGCTGCAGGGTCCTCGCCTCTGGTCTAGAACTAATCATAATAGATAACATGCACAGTGCTCCTCACAACAACCGGGGGACGTAGGTGCTATTATTATCCTTATTTTACAGATGTGGAAACTGAGGCAAATAGAGGTTAAGTGACTTGCCCAGAGTCACATAGCTCCTAAGCTGTATTTGAACTAGGGTCTTCCTAACTCTAGGCCTAGTGCTCTATCCAGTTCAACACCTAGTTCAATTCAATTTAATGATCACTTATTAAACACCATCTGTGTGTCGAACACTGTGTTTGGTGCTGGGGACTAAAGAACAAAAATGTAAAACAGTCTCTGCCCTCAAGGGGTGGGAAAGTCGGGTTTATGTGGTCTAGAATCATAGTCTCCAAAGTCCTGCCTTGGGGTGGGCAACGGCCTAACCCCGAGGAATATGGCATCAACTCATCACTCAACACTATCAACTCCCTCCACCGTTCAAATTCCCAATTTCCAGCCATCTGAGTCAAGCGTCAGTCCCCTGGGTAGTTAGAACCTATTCTCGACTCAGGCACTCACAGCAATAGCCACATGGGTACCCCTGGGAAAATGCCCCACTCCCACCCATCTCCCACCCCAGCACACCCACCTTCTATCCTCCCTCCCTCCAGCCCAGATCACTGGTAGCTGTAGCAGGACCCTCGAGGAAGACAGATTCTCTGCTCCCAGGCCGTAGCCCCTAAGTCAGAGTCCCACCCCAACCCTGACTTTGACTTCTGGGTGGCACAGAGGGAGTTGCCGGCATGAGCCAGCACGCATGTATTATAATCATTACACAATCTTTCTCCCCAAACCCGCCCCTCTTCCCAGGTTCCCAGTTTCTTTCAAAAGCCCCACCATCCTTCCCAACCCAACCCAACCCCGAATCATAACCTTGGTGTCATCTGTGACCCCTCATTTAGTTTCACCTTACATGGGTCTGGTCACTTTACAAATGTTGTCCCACTTCTACCTTCACAACATTTCTTGAACCTGACTCCCTCTTTCTTCACCCTTGTTCGGTTCCTCATCCCCTCTCCCTGGCTTCTCACAACAGTCTTCCCATTGGCCTCCTTCCCCTAAGTCTCTCCCTACTCTGTTCCATCTTCCACCTAACTGCAAAGTGATATGCCCAAAGTAAATTTTCACTCTTATTTTTGCATAAATTTCATACTGTACATAATTCTTCACAGGGAAGTGCAGGTATATAAGTAGCCCGAGGCTTGTGTCTAGGCATTTGTGTGGGACTCTTCTCGTTGGTGGAGACGATGATTACTGTCCGAGCCTGAAAGAGGGAAGTGTTGGACACTGATCATTCTCTCTACCAATGAGAAGAGTCCCATGCAAAGCCTAGGTTTGGGTCTTGGGTTACTTACACACCTGTCTATGGAGAGTCACACATGCAGATGCTTAGGCTCGAACTTTCAGTTACATATAATAATAAAAGTCAATATGCACATATGGGGTGGGGCGGGGGATGCTAAAACATATTTTACCCATGGAGTGCATCAGTGAAATAGTTAGGAGGCCACAAGTCAAGAGGGTTAGTTAAAAAGTCCCAGAGATTTCAGGTGCGATCTAGGGGGAGTGCCCTGGGTGTCTCCTCTCCTTTCCTGATGCCCCTCCATGGGAGAAAGTAATAACGTACCTTTTTTCTTCTCTTCTCTCACCCTTCCCTGTCTCTTCAAGTGCAGCAATCCAGTTTCTACGGTTACACAGGGATGCTGCCCAAGAGATACACCCAGGGGGTTATGACTGGGGAGAGTGAGTATCTGCGCGTGTCAGATGTCATCAGCAGGCTCCCCAAGCTTGCTTTTATCTACATGGTCACTCTTCTGGTCCATCCTGACAGGAGGTGGGGTAGGAAAGGGGAAGTGGGAAGTGATCTGAAGTGACTTCCTTTTCCAAAGGTCACTCTGAAGCCTTCTCTGATTGTTACCAGTGTGGGAATGCTAGGGAAAGAGTGGGGGATACAGTAGTGAGGGACAGAAACCAGTGGGAGAGGCTGGTCTGGCTTTGAGGAAGCTGGGCTAGGATTCCTCCAAGGCCAGACTCTGAGGCAGGGTCCAAGGCTTCTGTTTCCTCCTGCTTTCTTCCCTGCTGAGACCAGCAAAAATATGCAGTCTTTCCTGACCAAGCCATTAGGCAATGAGGATGAGCCAGAAGTACCTGGAGTTTGGGTCCTGTCCCCATGTTCCACAGCAGAGGTATCAAACACTCCACCTGAGGGCCAGGCTGCTCATAACTCACAATATTCCCAAGAGCAGCCTGAACCAGATTAAAATACAATTGGGAAATATTTATATTTTTATATAAAGTATATATAATTACATAATATAATTTATATGTTCAATATATTTTAATAAAGAATTTACATAAATATTAAATAGTTCTATAAATATTTACATAAAATAAATACAGATAAAATAAAATACAGATATGACATTTTAAAATTAAGTCACTATTTGGAGATCCTTAGGGTTTAGTGGTCCCCCATTTCTATTTGAGTTTGATACCACTGCTCTATAGGATCCCAGCTTTCTCCGCATCTCCCGTCTCTGCCCTTCCTCTCCCCCATAAAGCTTTAGCCTCTGAAACACATGAGACCTCAGCTCCAGTCTGGCAAGTTTGAGTGGGCTTGGATTTGTGTACCTGTGTGAGTCTGAGGAGCAGGAAGGAGCCCTGTAGGGATTTGTGGAGGGACAATCTGTGAGAGAACAGTGTGTCAGGGAATGTGAGTGCATGCGGTGTGTGTATCAGTGGTGGGGGAAAGTAATAGTATATATGTGTAGTATAGAGTAGTGTATATTTGTGAGTGGCTCTGCGTATGTGTGTAAGCAGTGTGTATATTTGTAGGTAAGTAGTGTTTGTACTAGGACTGCTAGATTTTTTATTTTATTTTAATTTAAATATTTAGATTAAATTTAAATATTTAAAAGTTATTTATTTTTATTTTTTAAGTTATTGACGTTTTGTTTTTACTTTCCAAATAATTCCAGATTAACCCAACCTATGATCTGTGCCTTGTAACAAAGTGAAACAATTAATAAGCAAAACTAATAATCTGAAAAGGCATGAAACACACCACACACATAGGTCCCTTCCTTCTCTGTTTTTAAGTGCTTTTTAAAAATTAAAAATGTTTTATTTCCCTCCCATTCTCCAATCCAATAGGAAAAAAAAAAGAAAAAGAAATTCCTTGTAGCAACTACGCACAGTCAAGTCAAGGCAGTAGCCTGCTGGTGGGTCGGCCTGCCTTGAGTCTCTCCCCATTACTATCCATCCTCTGTTCAGCCACCTCCTCCCTCAGTAAACCCCTGTGGCTTGCCTGCCCCTCCAAGATCAAATACAGAATCCTCCGTCATTCAGATCCCTTCAAGACCCAGCACCACCTTCCTTCTTTCAAGTCTTCTAACACCTCACTCCCCAAAGCATACTCTTTGGCCCCATGACACTGGCCTCCTGGCTGGGCCACAAACAGGACGCCCCGTCTCTTGGCTCTGGGCTTTTCCTCCGGCTGTCCCCAGTCCCTGGAATGCTCTCCCTCATCTCTGCCTCCTGGCTTCTGTGCCTTCCTCTAAGTCCCAGCTAAAATCTGCCTTCTGCAGGAAGCCTCCCCCAGCCCCTCTTAATTCTGGAGTCTTTGCTCCTTTCATTCTTTCCTCTTTATGCCGTATAGGCCCGTTTGCTCACATCTGTCTGCTTGTTGACTCCTTCGTTAGACTGTGAGCTCCTTGAGGGCAGGGCCTCTCTTTCTGCATGCTGCTCCTTCTTGTATCCTCGGTCCTTAGCACGGTGTCTGAGACAAAGTAGGTGCTTAATAAATGCTTACTGACAGGACCCAAATTCACTCATTGAAGCTGTTGCTTATGTACAAGGTGTCCCAAAATTCTTAGAATTAAAATTAAAACCCTTGTCTTTCTTTGTATGTGTTTGTAAGAGCTGTGTGTGTACACAGTGTGTGTGAACAGTGTTTATGTTTATAGTGGTACTCATTCCTGTAAGCATCGTTTGTATTGGTGTAAACGTTTGGGACGGGAAGTTGTATATTTATGGGGGGATGTTCTGCGTTTGTGCATTTCTCTGTGTGTAAGTCTGGGGGGGGGGGTCATGGTCTGTGCATCCATTTTTGGAGGACGGTAGTGTGTGTGCTTGTGTGTATGAATGTAAGGATGTATGAGTGATGCGTGCCAGGGCACTGTAGAGGTGTCCGTGAGTGTAAGTAGCAGTGGGATTATCTGCGTGGAGCAGCACTGTGCATCCTGACGCCCCCAGAGCCTGGTCTAACGCCTCCCTCCCTTGCACCCAGGCACTGCTGGGGTGATCATCTCCCTCAGCCGCATCTTCACCAAGCTGCTGCTGTCAGACGAAAAGGAAAACACCATCATTTTCTTCTTCATCTCTATCGGCATGGAGCTCATGTGCCTGATTCTGCACGTGCTGGTGAAGCGAACCCGCTTTGTCCGTTACTACACTGCCCGCTCCCAGGAGGGCGCGCCAGAGCTCAAGGGCAGCGTGGGCACTGGAACGGGCTACCGAGTGCACCATGACGTCAGTGCCGAGGAAGTTCACTTTGTGAGTATGTAGGAGCAAGGTGGGAAGGGTTGGGAAGGCAGATCTCCTGGGTGATCCTTGGCTAGGCATCCAAAACCAGAAGCCCTCCCATAGGATGGTGGTCTCTTCCCTCGCACTGCTCCCCAACACCCCCAGCCTCCATAAACTTATACAAGGAGAAATATGCAAACACCCCCAGTATACGCATTATTTGCATCACACGTACTATTCCCTATACACTACTCCCCCTTCCCATATAGCCTCCCATGCACAGACACATTGCTTCTCTTCAAAAAAGATCTGTACTTCCTTGTATGCACACTATTTACATGCAAAAAGCCCTTCTTCCCCTATTCTGACACTGCCCTCTGATAATCAGAAGATGTCATCACTGTTCTAGGCTCTGCTGCTGCCCAGTTAACATGGTGGCTTTAGAGTTATTTCCTCTTCCTGGAATACTGAAAAGAAATCTGGATTTGGATCACATCAAGGATCAAATACAAAATCCTCTGGCATTCAAAGCCCTTTATAACCCATTCCCCTGGGCTTCAAATCCTCACTCTACTTACCCAGAATCGTAACTGGCTTCCTGCTGTGGGCACCATGGTGAATGCAGGCTGCTTTGCCCAGTCATTGTGAGAATACAGTCCTTTCCTGTAGAAATACTTGTACCTGTCACCCCTCTGCACTCCTCTGTCAGCTCTGGGTAACTTCCTGCCGCCTCCCTTTCTCTGGTATGACGACTCATATTTAAATTATTATTATCATATTAAAGTATTCCCAATTCTACAACCCTTCCGTTCCTGACCCAGCTATTTTTTTACCCCAGATAAAAAATTCCTAATCGCAGCTGTGCACTTTGTAATTGCGTCACCTTGGGTAAGTAACTTAACCCCTTTACATCTCAGTTTCCTCACGGATAAAATGAAAGAATTGGACTAGATTTCTCTAAGGTCCTTTGCACTTTAACCTGTAGGTCTCAGTTTCCCCATCTGCCCTTCCCTGCCTTAAATCACAGGGATGGTTTGAAGTCAGATCTATAGGAACAATATATACATACTGCTTTAAGATTTGCTCTCTCTAATAGACACACACATATACACACATATATACATATAATCTCATTTACATACATTATCCCATTATAGCATGTATATATATAAAATAAAAATCTCATCACAGCTTTCTAAAGTTATTATTATTATTTTTGCTATGTTCTGGATGAAGAGAATAAAACAGAGAGGGTAAGTACTCATCCAGTATCACACAGCTAGTAAGCGTCTGAGGCAAGATTCAAACTCAGGCCTCGCTGACTGTTCATTATGTCAACTAGAAAGAAAGATATTATTGTAGGCTTGAAATTCACCATAACCCGTCATTAGTTCAGACAGCAATACTTCTTCATATCTTTTTATGACCGGGACATTTTTATCTCCTAAAGCGATCACAGCATCCCAGAATCTCAAAGTCAGAAGGGAACTTACTTCCCACCCATACCTGAAAAAAAAATCCCTCCTGCCACATTCCTGGCAAATGGGTATTCGGCCTTTGCTTGAAGATCTCCAATAAGGAGCAAGCTACCACCTTCCAGAGCAGCATATTCCGCTTCTGGAGGTGGTGTGGTAGATAAAGGACAGGGCCTAGAGTCAGAAAGACCTGAGTTCAAATCCAGCCTGAGACACTCCCTAGTCATGTGACCTAACCTCCATTAACCTCAGTTTTCTCAATTGCAAAATGGAAATAATGATCGCCCATCCCTTCCAGGGTTGTGAAGATCAGATGAGTTTTTATAAAGGGCCTAGAGCCTGGCATACGGTAGGTGCTTAGTCAAGGCTTGGTTTTTTTCCTTTTCAGCTTCCAACCCTAGTTTTGTTCTCTGGGACCAAATAAAATAAGTTCGATCCCTATACTGGGCGATATTCTTTCAAAAACTAGAAGACATTACTGTGGGATCATAGATTTCCCCTTGTCCAAAGTTGACAACACTCGTGCAAAACTGACCAAACCACATTGATGTGTAATTGGTAAATGTTTAACAACATGACTAAAAATATAATGCAACATGGATGATGTTAATTTGTGGTTTTCTTTGTCGCTATGCCATGTACTCTATTTCTATATAAGTTCGGCACCATTGCTCCACTTAACTCTCCCCCCCTTTTTTTTTTTTGCTTTTTGGAAGGCAATTGGGGTTAATAAGTGACTTGTCCAAGGTCACACAGCTAGTTTTTGTGTTAAGGGTCTGAGGTCGGATTTGAACACAGGTCCTCCTGATTCCAGGGCCGGAGCTCTATTCATTGCCCCACCTAGCTGCCCCTTAACTCCATTTTCTAGAGAAGGTAGCTAACTGTGTTCTCAGAATCATTAAGTGCAAAACCAAGATTCAAACCAGGGTTCTCTGACCTCAGATCCAACCTTCTTTCCACTGTCCCCTTAAAGTCACTGAACCCTAGATATAGAGCTAGAACAGACTAGAGAGGTAATCTAGTCCAACCCCTCATTTTACAGTTGAGGAAACTGAGTACTGGAAATTAAGAAGTCACACAGCTAGTGAATGGCAGAACCAGGTCCAGGGACTCCAAATCTAGCCTATTTTCCCTGCACGTTTCCCCACTTAGCTATGTTCCTCTAGATACTGTAGAGATGATTAGATTAGATTGGATCAGCACTTCTCAAGCCTTTTGATCTCAGGACCACTTTATGCTCTTAAAAATTAGTGAGGATCCTCCCAAAGAGCTTTTGTTTGTGGAAGATATGTATTTTTTAATTAAATTTTATGTTTATTTTTAGTTTACAACATTCATTTCCACAATATTTTGAGTTATAAATTTTCTCCCCATCTTTCCCCTACCTACCACCCCAAAACAGCAATCCCACTGTATACCCCCTCCCCCAATCTGCTCTCTCCTATATCCTCCCCCGTTCCCCCTCCAACTTTCCAGGAGGGCAAGATGGATCTCCATAACCCAGTGCCTGCATATCTTATTTCCCAGTTGCATGTAAACTAATAATAATAATAATAATAATAATTTTAAACATTTGGTTTAAAAACTTTGAGGTCCAGATTCTTTCCCTTCCTCCCTCATCACCCACCCTTACTAGGAAGATAAGCAGTTCAATATAGATTGTAAATGTGTAGTTACAAAAAACATTTCCATAGTTGATATAATGTGAAAGACTGACTATATTTCCCTCCATCCTATCCCACCCCCCCTTGTTCTGTTCTCTACTTTGTCCCTGCCCCTTTACAGAAGCGTGTGCTTCTAACTACCTTCTCCCCCAACCTGCCCTCTCCTCCATCATCTCCCTCTCATCCTCTTGCCTCCTACTTTCCTGTAGGGCAAGATCCCCAATTCAGAGTGTATGTCATTCCCTCCCTAAGTCAAATTTAATGAGAGTAAGGTTGACCCACTTCCCTTTTGCCTTCCTGTTCTTCCCCTCCATTGTAAAAGTTATCTCTTGCCTCTTCTATATGAGATGATTAACCCCATTCTGTCTTTCCCGTCCTCTCATTATATTCCTCTCTCACCCTCTCAATTTCTCCTTTTAACTATCATCCCTTCCTATTCAATTGATCCTGTGCCCTCTGTCTATGTATACTTGTACACATATTTATACACACACTCACATATGTATTTATATGCACATATATCCTCCCATATACATATATATACATATATATATATATACATTTATATTCCCTTCAACTATGCTCATACTGAGAAAAGTTTCATAAGTTACAATTATTGTTTTTCCATGTAGGAGTGTAAATAGTTCAACTTTAATAAATTCCTTATGATTTCTTTTCCCTGTTTACCTTCTCATGCTTCTCTTGCTTTTTGTATTTGAATGTCAAATTTTCTATTCAACTCTAGTGTCTTCATCAAGAATGCTTGGAAGTCCTCTATTTCATTGAATGATCATATTTTCCCCTGAAACATTATACTCAGTTTTGCTGGGTAGGTGATTCTTGATTTTAATTCTAGCTCCTTTGACCTCTGCAATATCATATTCCAGCCCTTCAATCCCTCAGTGTAGAAGTTGCTAGATCTTGTGTTATCCTGATTGTGTTTCCACTGTCTTCAAATTGTTTCTTCTTGGCTGCTTGTAATATTTTCTCCTTGATTGGGGAACTCTGGAACCTGGCTATAATATTCCTAGGAGTTTCCTTTTGGGGATTTTTTTCAAGAGGTAACTGGTGAATTCTTTCAATTTCTATTTTGCCCTCTGGTTCTAAAATATCAGGGAAATTTTTCTTGAGAATTTCTTGAAGGATGATATGTAGTTTCTTTTTTTGATCATGGCTTTCAGATAGTACAATAATTCTTAAATTATCTCTCCTGGATCTATTTTCCAGGTCACTGGTTTTTCCAATGAGATATTTTACATTACCTTCTATTTTTTCATTTGTTTGGATTTGTTTAATAGTATCTTGATTTCTCATAAAATCATTTGCTTCCATTTGCTCCAATCTAATTCTGAAGGAATTATTCTCCTCAGTAAGCTTTGAAATTTTTTTTCCACCTAGAGTATTTGCTTTTTAATGCATTCTTCTCCTCATTGGCTTTTTTAGCCTCTTTTGCCATTTGAGTTAACCCATTTTTTAAGGTGTTATTTTCTTCAGTCAGATTGTTGACTTTCTTCATGATTTTCTTGCATCATTCTCATTTCTCTTCCCAATTTTTCCTCCACTTCTCTTACTTGATTTTCAAAATCCTTGAGCTCCTCCATGGCCTGTCATCAATTCATATTTTTCTTGAAAGCTTTTGGTGCGGGAGTTCTAACTTTGTTGTCTTTCTCCTTCAATAATTAGCCTGTTTCATGCTTTGATCCTTTTTGTCCCCAAAAAAGGAATCTAAAGTTGGTTGGCTGTGCTTGCTTTACTTTGTTTGCTCATGTTGCCACTCAATTACTTGACTTTTGAGCTCTTTGCCACAGTAGAACTCTGCTTCCAGGGAGGAGAGTTTTGTCCCAAATTGTTGGGGTTTTTGCAGCTGCTAGAGCCATTAGTTGGATGCCCTATCTGTAGTCCCCTACAAGCCTTAGCTCACTGGTCACACACCCCAGGACCTCCACCTAAGGCAGCGAGCCAGATCCAGGCAGGTCAAGGCAAGAGCAATTACTCCCCTACAATCCACAGGCCAGGAGCTCTTAAGCAGCCACATGGAGGCGGCTGCATGGCTGTGGCTCTTCCGCCACTTCTTGCTCTGGGGGCTGAGTCCACACCGTACTCCATCTCCCCCAGTTCCAACTGAGTTCTTTTTACTTTTACATTCTCTTTGGCATTTATGGGTTCATATTTCTGGAAACCACCACAGCTGCTGGTGATCCACTCTCCCAAAGTCCACTGCAGCTGCTGGTCAGGGCTGCCCTGGATCTAAAATCTCCAGCTCACACACAACTAGGCTCGGTTCCCTGTGCGCTGTGATGGAACCTTCCTGTCCACCTGCCGGGCTACCTTCAGCAGGAGATTTGGTTCTGTCTGTCACTTTGTGGGTTCTGTAGCTCTAAAACTTGTTTAGAATCATATTTTACAGTATTTGAGGTGGTTATGGGGGGAGCCACGGAGTTTTCCTGCTTCTATACCACCATCTTGTGTGGGAGATATATTAACTGATACTGCGTTTGAAATGAAAACATCTTAGTGTTATTATGAAAATAGTTTTAACCGTATAGACCTTCAAAAAGGGTCATGAAGTTCCCCAGGCCACACTAAGAATTGCTGGATTGGATGATTTTAATGTTTTAGTCAGAACTTTTCTTACAAAGTATTTATTGGGCACTTCTCCGTCCATTCCCATGCTGTCATTGTTGTTATTCAGTCAATTCAGTCCTTTCTGATTCTTCCTGACCCCGTTTGGGGTTTTCTTGGCAGAGACACAGGAATGGTTTGCCATTTCCTTCTCCAGCTCTTTTTACAGATGTAGAAACTGAGGAAGATAGCGTTTAAGTGACTTGCCCAGAGTCACACAGCTTGTAAATGTCTGAGGCTGGATTTGAAGTCAGGAAGATGAGTCGTCCTGACTCAAGGCCACTGTGCAAAAGAAGCCTAAGACCTGACCCCTGTCTGGGAACTGGTTATGATTTGGAAAAACAAAATTATACATGCATGGACAATAATTAGCCCTTTGCAAACCAGAAGGTGCTACATACATGTGACTTCTTACTAGTATTGGAGATTGATTACAGACAGAACATAATGAAGCTCCGAAAAGTGTAGCACATTTTGTACGTGCAGGGGTATTTAGAGAAACAAGATATTGTGGAGGCTGGGCCTCGAAGAATAGGTAAGAGTCAATTTATTGAACATTTATTGAAGGCCTTCTATGTGCAAAACATTATACTAGGTGCTGGGACTATAAAGACAAAAATGAAATAGTTCTTTCCCTCAGAGAGCTTACATTCTAATGGGAGGAGTAATCAGTATGCAGATAGGTTAGGAGGAGCAGGGAGGACATTCCAAGAAAGGAGGTTATTCAAAAACAAGTTATAAAAGTACCTTCATTATTTTATACATTAAAAGTATAAATAATAAGATTTTTTTTGCCTGAGACTGTGCCATAGTGGATTGAAATAATAATAACAACTAACTTACCATGTGCCAAGCACTTTATAAATATTATCTCAAATTCTAGCATTGGTCCTGGGGAGACCTGTGTTCAAATTCTCCTTCTAATTGCATACTGGCTTTGTGACACTTGAAGTTGAGGCAGCTAAGACTATAAGGTGTCGACCTGCATTGGTAGAGGGAGTTTCCTTTTTCTTTGGGCAGTTCTCCATATCAATGAAATCGAAGGTCCTATCCATGCATAGTTATCCCTTCCACATTGCAGGGACCAGGTGTAAGGCTCAGCACCTCTGCAATCTGGAAAATTTGCATAAAATTTTCCTCCCTTTCATACCAGAGAAGTCTGAATTATTACAGTATTAAAAGGTGAAATATGTTGATATTATATGATACTATACATATATTTTATGCATATCTGATTTTCTAAATGTTTTCTGTGTCATCTGCTGGCCTTCACCTGTTGTCTGGGGCTTCTGCAAAACTCCCCCAAAATTCCCATTTAATTTCTTACGCTGACCCTCAATATATAAACGTCAATGGAGAAAGTCTCCATGTGGAAGGTATAACTGTACTTACTTTCCTCCTGGGAAAGTAGCAGAGGAAAAGGTATATATCCAGAGGGGAATGAACTCACAGAGATAACCAGGTATGTACCCCAGAGGTCAGGCTAGTGGGCCTGGGATGGCTTTGCTTCTACCAACCAGGTGGCATAGAGTGCTGGGCTTGGAGGCAGAAAGACCTGAGTTCAGATCTGTACTTACTAGCTGTGTGGTCCTGGGCAAGTCAATCTCTGCCTGCCTATAAAAGGGTGGTAATAACAGCACCTACCTCACTGAGTTGTTCAAGGGTCAAATGAGATAACATTTGTAAGGTGCTTAGCGCAGTGCCAGACAACAATAAATCCTTGTCCCTTCCTCTCCTACTACAGCTTGCTAGCACAACTTGTTAAATCTGTCTAAAGGAGGATGAGACAAGGTCATGGTTGGGGAACCTACCATTGGCCTCAAGGCTGCTGGTTCCCCACCCACTGGTGTAGGTAGCCTCAGAGGTCTATTCCACATCATGTTCTACGATTCTGTCCTCTTATGAAATAAAACTTCAGCTTTCTCTTCTGTAAAATGAGCCCTAACTCTATGTTACTGGGGGCATAGGACACTTACTTCCACTGACTCGCATCTGTGTCAAGAGGCTCCAAAGATTACTTTCCCCATTGGTAAAGGGCAACTCCTATAGGGGAAGAAGTGGGACTTCTGCCCTCAATATGTACCCACGCCCACATATGTTGGAGCAATGATGGTCTTTGCCATTCGTGTAAAATATTCCAGCCTTATAGAATCATAAACTAACCAAAAATGTACCTGGGGCTGATTCACTGGGGAGGAAGCCTGTGATATCACGGAGGAATGCTAGAGCGTTCAAGCCAGAGCACCCGAGTGCACTTGTGCTGGGAGGGAATGACCAATCAGTCCATTAATCAAATCAATCAGCTTTTTTGTTGTTCAGCTGTTTCAGTTGTGTTCGACTCTTTGTGGTTTTCTTGTCAGAGATACTCGAGTGGTCAACTCCTTCTCCAGTTCATTTTACAGATGAGGAAACTGAAGCAAACAGAATTAAGTGACTTGCCCAGAGTCACACAGCTAGAAAGTGTCTGAGGCTCGAATGAACTCAGGAAGATGAGTTTTCCTGATCCCCAGCCCAGTGCTCTATCCACTGCAACCCTAGCTGCCCCCCAATAAGCTTTTACTAAGGGCCTATTAGGTCCCAGGCACTGTCTTAGATGTCAGGGATTAAAGACAATAATGGAAGAGTCCCTATCCCCAGGGAACATATTCCAACAGGGAAAATCACACGGACACATATAAGCATATGCAGAGTATATGCAAAATGAATACGCCCTATTTGGGGGAGGGAGGGCATTTGGGGCTGGGGCTGGGATGAGGAAGGGCCACATGTGGAAGGAAGGCTGAGTCCTGAAGGAATTAAAGGATTCCCCCAGATGGAGGAATGAAGGTAGTGGGTTCCAGGCATGGGAATTCCAGGCCTTTTGCAAAAGCACAGAAACTGGAGATAGAGTACTGGGAGTGAGGACCCGTTCCCTAGAGGTCTACCTTTAGGTAGGATGCCTTCTACCTCTGAAGGCCTCCAGGTCGTAGGACCGTAGTTTTAGAGCTCCAAGGGAAGTCCAAAACCATGTTGTCCAACTCCCTTGTTTTACAGATGAGGAAAATGAGGCACAGAGAAGGTAAATAAGTCTTCTGCAGTTACAAAGTCATCAAGTCAACAAGTCTTAAGTGCCTTCTATGTGCCATGCACTGTGCTAAGCACTGAGCATGCAAAGATAAAATGATAGTCCCTACCTCTAAGAAGCTCACTGTCCAATGGGGGAACAGAATGCAAATAACAGAGGGAGAGCAGTAAGCAAAAGGGCAATAGGAAAGGCTTCTTGTAGATTCGGGGAGATTGTACCTGGGACTTGAAGGAAGCTGGAGGAGTCAGCAGACAGAGATTAAGAGGGAGAACTTTCCTTGAGTGGGGAAAATGGCCGGAGGTGGGAGATGTCGCCGCGTCTGAGGAAGAGCCAAGGTCGCTAGAAGCTGGAGTATGAGGAGGGGAGAAGGGGTAAGAAGATCTGGAAAACCAAGAAGGGCCGATGTTGGGAAGGACTTTGAACGCCAAAAGAGCATTTTGTATTTGATCGGGGGAAGTGCAACAAGGAGCCCCTGGAGTTTATTGAATAGGAGATGGCCAGACCAGGTAGGAAGGGGCCAGGTTATGAAGGGTTTTAAAAGCATAGACTACATAGGTGGTTAAGCATCAGGCAGGATTTGAATTCAGGTGCTCCAACTGCACAGCCAGTGTTTGCTTTTCCCCACCATACCACAAGAGCCCCCAAATGGGACAGAGTCTATGTCAGATGCTAGTTATGTCTCTGAAACCTGGAAATCCCTGGCAATAGCTCTCCCTCCAGACTTGAGTCCTCTGTGAAGCTGAGACCGAGCCTGCCTCCAGTGGCCCCAATCTGTGGATGAGGGATGACAAAGTGGGCCAATCTGCCCCAGCCTCCTGCCCATCTGGCCTGAGAGGTTTATTTCTCAGCTGGCGGAGCGTGTGAACGGGTGGGAGATCTCTAACTGGAGGAGGATGTATGAGGGCATCCCTGCCGATGGGCACCTGGGGAACGTTTGCTGGGCTAAGCGAATGCTCGTTTGGAAGCAGGGATTTTGCTGGGGTCCCACCACAGCTGTATCCCAATTAGCCTGATCATTGGAGGCTGCACAGCTGTTCCTGCTAAGCATGGCATGCCATCTAGTGGTGGCTGGAGGTGACACACCTGCCTGTCACTGCCTTGAAAGGGTCCAGTGCTGAAGAGCTTGGACTCTAGAGCCTAAAGTCTGTCCTCAGTTTCCAGATGAGTTCACGAGGCCCCAACAGGATAAGTGACTTTCCAAGGTTGTGCATATAGTAAGTGTCTGAGGAGCTTCTGAGTGTGACTCCATCCCTCTATCCAGGGTTCCATGAAACTGAACCAAGGTCTTTGCCTCCAAAGTCCAGCATCCTTTCCCCTGTACCACAGTGTGCCTCATGGGACCTTTCCTCTCTCCCCACAAGAGCAAGGAGACACTTCTCAGTTCCTGTCCTTTCACAGAATAGTTATGTGGGCAAGTGAACAACAGCATTACCCAGAATTCCTGGAAATTCAGCATCACGTCTGGAGCACCACACTAGAGACCTTAGCTCTAGAACTCAGGAGGGAGTTCTAGCACCTCAGAAGCTATTTAGTCCACCCACAATCCCACCACCCCCATTTTACAGATGCACAAACTGAGGCCCAGAGAAGTTGAGTAACTTGCCCCAAGTTATCGATTTGGAGAGCGACGTGGTCAGAGCAGGTAGGAAAGGGTCAGGTTATGAAGGGTTTTTAAAGTTACAGGTGAAAGAGTCAGGACGTAAAGCCAGGTCCTCTGACTCCAGAGTCACTACTCTACTGTGTGGAATTCAACAGGGTGAAGGGGACATTGCAGACAGCTGTGCCATGCTACTTCCAGGTGATACAAAGTTCTATTCAGGCAAGTTGCCTGCCCTCGGACAGCTTACATTCTAGTAAAGGGATAAGTCACAAACACAGAAATGTTAATATAATACGATGCAGGAAACATGGTATGGTGGAAAGAGCACTGGATTTTGAATCTTGGCTTACTTAGCACCTTACTACCTGGGTGACTTGGATCAAGTCATTTCTGGGTCTCAGTTTCTCATTTATGAAAAAAAAACTTAAGTTCTTTAAGGTTTATGAAACATTTGTTATCTCATTCAAAAGGGTTGGACTAGGTGACCTCTAAGATGTCTTCTGGCTCTAAAGCTAAGATTCTATGAAGTCAGTCAATTAACAAACATTTAATAAGCACTTTCTGTGTTCCAGGCGCTACAGTAAGAACTGGGAATATAAGGAAAGACAAAAAAGAAAGGTGTGAAATTATTGCTAGGTGAAATGTGAGGGAATGGTGATTGGTTGGGGTCACATCTAAGAAAGCTTTGGAGAAGAGGAGTTAGATTTTAAAAGACTGGGTAGGAATTCAGCAGGGTGATAGGGGACAGAGGAAACATCTCTAACCATAGCGACAAGAAGGCTAAGGGTGTGTTGAGGAGGTAGAGACATGTCCAGCTTGACTGGCTTCATAGGAAGGCTTCATAGGAAGGAATAGCTTATGATCAATCAGATAGAAAAGAATGACATGACTTTCTAAGGCTGAGCTATCTGGCTCTCAGCAGAGAGGTGGTGGACCGTAGAAATGGAAATGGCAGGCCATGGAAACAAGGCATGCGTTTTCACACATGGCCAGTCTGTGGGCTTATTTGTTTACAAGGGAGTGTTTTATGAAGGAGGTATGGAGTAATTAAGAAGTAATATTAACATAAAAGAAGACTGATAAAACATTTAAAAAGAAACAAGTAATTGGGAGGAAAACAAAATATATTATTATTTTTTTAATTTGGAAAAACAGGAGAAACTGGTACCAAATTGCAAAGAGCTTTGCATGACAGGCAGAAGGGTATGGACTTAACTAAGTTAATTATTTTTTCCAATCAATAGATATTTAAATGCTTACCATGTGTCAGGCACCATGCTCAGCACTGGGGATACAAAAAGAGACAAAAGCCAGTTCCTACCCTCAAGGGGCTTATATTCTTATAGCAGAGACAACATATAAACACACATACACACACTCACACACACATATAAAATTTGTATTTGTATATGGAGAATAAATAGGAAATAATTAGTGGAGGGAAGGCACTGGAATTAAGAGTTGGGGAAGGATTAATGTAAAAGGTGGGATTTTAGTTGGTTCTTAAAGGAAGCCAGGGATGCCAGTGGGCAGACATGAGGAAGGAGACCATTCCAGAAATGGGGGACAGTTAAGTTAACTTTCCTAAGTTGGGAAGTTCTGATGATTTTTGAGCAGAGAAACAATAAAACCAGATCTCAGGAAGCTCTCTCTAGTGACCCAAACTAGTTGGGACTTTCTCAACCTTGTCTGAGAAGGTTGCCCTACCTTCCCTGCTACTTTTCTTGCAGTTATAATGAGGGTTTCCAGGAAATTGGTGCCTCTCTCTGGGCCTCAGCTTTGTCCTCTGAGAAATGATGGGCAGAAGGGGTAACACCTCTTGACAGAGAGGCAAGGGACTTGAGATACAGAATGAGATACATGCTTTTAGACGTGACCAATTTGGGAAATTGGTTTGCTTTTTTGCAAAAAGGCTTTGTTTTTTCCTTTTTATCCAATGCAAGAAGTGGAAAGGTGAGGGAAGATGAGAATGGGATAATGAAAAAAAGAGGAAAGAAAGAAAAGGTGGCCAAAACATTTTTTTCTAATTAATTTTTCTAAAAATACATAAGGAAGGCTAGACAAGCAATGTCTCCTTGAAAGCTACAGTTTAAATGTATTATATATGTTTAAAGAAAAGCAAGATGTACCTAATAGGGATCTGAAATTTCATGTACAATGTTCTCTTTTTCTGTTCTACCATAAATATGCAAATATCCCCATTGTTAAGTGCAGAATATAAATGAGGGGGTTCAACAAGGCATTGTCTAATTTCCCTTGTGGCTCTGACATTCTAGGATTCGAGGATCTCTTTGAGGGCGTGCTGGTGGCCCCTTCCCCCAAGATCATGCTTACCCTGACTCCTTTTTCCTATTCTTCTCCATGGCCCCTACCCTTTCAGGAGGATCGACATCATGGCCCAGGGGGTTCCCCTCAGGGCAGTGTGGGCCATGAGGCTGAGCTGGCTAGTGGTGGTGGGACCTACATGAGATTTGATGTCCCTCTGCCCAAATTCAAGAGGAGCTGGCCCAACTTCCGAGGTAAGGGAAAGGGTGTTGGTCCCAATTGGGCTGGAGGGTAAAGAATAGGGATGGAGTTGGGAACACGAGGGTGGGAGAAGACAGAAGGTCCTTTCATGCTTCCTGTTACCATCAGTATTGAAGGGCAGGTCATGGTGAGGTGTAAGGAGATTTAAGGGCACCTTACACTGCTTTTCATGGTGCCATCCCAAAAGAGATCCTTCTTCTGTGCCTTCTTTCCCCCACCAGATTAGTGGTGGTCATTCTTGTCCAGGGCTTGGCAATGTCTACCCCTCCTCACCTCTCATACACATTCATGTGGGGAAGTCAGAGGGTATGGAAGAAACCACATAACCACGTAGGAATTAAAATCATATTGAGATTATGTCAGTCTTCCCTTGAATGATACCTGGACAACCCTACACCATCCCATTCTTAAGTTGGCTTAATCTTGCCAACTCAGATGCTCTTCCTAAAGGACCAAAGCCCCATTTTGAGGACTGTATTCCTCCAAAGAGTCTGAACTAGAAGCATTCTAGTTGATTTTTGCCACTAACCAGCTGTATAAGCTTGGGTAAGTGACTTCACTTTTCTGGACCTCAGTTTCCGTATTTGTAAAATGAGAGGGTTGGACCAGACAATCTCTGAGGGCCCTTGTAGGCCTAAAGGTATTTTTTCTTTGAAGCAGCCAGGTACCAAGTGGATCCCACAGAAACCGGGTGGGCAACCACAATTTACATCCATACTTCTGTGGCCATAGTGAGTTGATGGAAAGACCATTTGACTTTGAAGGGTCAGTTCCTTCTAGAACTGGATTCAAGTTCTAGCTTAACCACCCAGTGACCTTGTATGAATTTGTTTCTTTCCGTAAAATGAGAAGTTTGGACTCGGTGGTCTCTACAATGCCTTTGGATTGAAATGTTCTGATTCTATGATGGGAAAAGAAGGTAGAGGGGCCATGCTGATGATAAGCACTTGGGGTGTTTCCTCCTACCAGCCATGATGCTGCAACGCTACGTGGTGTCCCGGGTGATCTGGGCCTACATGCTCTCCATAGCAATGTCCTACTTCATCACGCTGTGCCTCTTTCCTGGGCTGGAATCAGAGATCCGCAACTGCACTCTGGGCGAGTGGCTCCCGATCCTCGTCATGGCCATATTCAACCTCTCTGACTTTGTGGGCAAGGTAGGACCCAGGGCCCAGGTGGGGAAGCACATCAAAGTGATAAAGAGCCTAGTGAAAGGGGCCTTAGGAAGCAGTTCTAAAGAGATTGAAGTGCCTACCTCCCTGTCCCTAGGTGGCCTTATGCATTGGTGAAGTAGGTTGTCACCTCCATGTTCTGATCTGACAGATACTGGGAAGACCATCCTATATGAACTATCCCACATTCCTATCCAAATTTAGGTCTTCCAAGACCTAAAATTCTACCTTTCCAACTAGGTTTTCAGTTTTCAGGAGACTTACATTAAAACACAAATGCCTTTGGGAGAGATAAGTCCATCGCCTAATTGTAGATCAGCGTGCCAACTGGGCATAGGCTAGGACCCTGAAGGCACTGATGCCCTTCCTCCCTTCCCCCCTTCCCCCACTACTCCTGTAGTAATTCCCTATCTTTCAGACCTCTCTCTACCTCTTCCCTATCTCTGCCCCTATCTCTTCAAGGTCCTAATTTCTCTTAGGTAAAGCAGATGATAATAAGTTAGTTGGATAAACTAACCATATTATTCGTCTTAGATAACATAAAGCCATAACCTAGTTAGACTGGCCCCCTCGTCTCCCATTGTGAGGACAGGGACTTAGAATGCATGTGTCTACATAAGGCTCTTAGGAATGTCATGTACTCGATGCTATATATACAATGAGTATCTTATTTCTTTCCTTCTCAGGTGATGGGGGAGGGAACTAGAGGGAGGGAAAGAAGTTAGAACCAAAAATTTAAATAAAAAAAGGAATATAATGTCCCGAGACAAATTAGTGGGAGAGATATTGGAGGAAGAACAATCAGCCACCCTCAAGTGAAAGGCAGCAGTATGCCTTTCCTGAGAACCAGGATGATTCAGAGGAAAAGCACTGACCTTGAACTGGGTGAACCTGAATTCAGATCTTGATTCTACTGGGGACTTTGAGGGGTCACTTACTGCTTTAACTCTCAACTTTTTCAGCTGAAAAAAAAAATGAGGCTAATATTCCAGAGCCTGCCTGACTTCCAGAGCTCTATAAGAATCACAAGAGAAAGGAGTTTGTCCATAAAAGGTTCCTATTCTTGAGTCCCTTTCTCTGATTGATCTAAATCTTGACTTGGGTCGCCCAGGGATAAGCTAAAGAATCTTGCTCTATTTGGCTCTAGTCCCCATAAGCCAAGAAGGAGCTGAAGCTGGACATGAATAGATTCCGGTTTTCCATAGGAGAGTAATTCAACAATTTACAGCATCGTCCTAGAACCTGGTCAGGGCTGGGAACCTGTGCCCTCAAGGTCACATTTCTAGGTCCTTTCTGCAGCCTTTTGACTAAGTCCAGGTTTTAGTGAGGTTTGGAGTCAGTCAAAGGGCAGCGCTTGAGGACCTAGAGGGCCATATGTGGCCTCCAAGCTGCAGGCTCCCCACCTCTGAGCCCTAGGTCCTTCCATTTCATGTTCAAGAACTCAGATGCCCAGTGCTGAAGCAACTGCCCCACCCTGGAGGAAGGTGTGGTACAATCCAATCCGGTATGTAGGACTTGGAATCTGAGGTCCTGGGTTCAAATCATATCACGGCCACCTGTGTGACTTTGGGCCAATCGCTCTGCTTTGGGGGCCCCGGTTTCCTTACTATAAAATAAGGCGTCGGACTGAATGACCTCAAAGGTCCCTCCCAGCCCTAAGTCCCTGATCCTTTGACTATTGCACGGGCTCCCACCAGATCCTCCTGATTGCCCTCTCCAATCTGCCCGTCACAGCACTGCGTTCTGATCTTCCTTCTACGCGGCTATTGTTCAGTTATTTTAGCAGTGTTCGACTCTTCGTGACCCCATTTGGCGTTTTCTTGGCACAGACGCTGGAGTGGCTCGCCATTTCCTCCTCCAGTTCATTTTATAGATGAGGAAACCGCGGCAAACAGGGTGAAGTGACTTGCCCAGGGTCACACAGCTAGGAAGTGTCTGAGGTTGGATTTGAACTCAAAAAGATGAGTCTTCCTGACTCCTGGTCAGCCACCTCGCTGCCCCATGAAGGGCATCACCTTTGCTGAAATATAGGCTTAGAGGGTGGCCCAGAGAACTGAGAAGTTGAGTGACTTGCCCAGGGTGACACAGCTAATACGTGTCATCATTGGGATTTGAACCCAGGTCATCCTACCTTCAAGATCAACTCTAGCCCCTACTCTAGCCTCTCTTGGGAGAGAGATATTTTTAATATTTTTCTGCTTAATTGTTATCATTTCCCTCTCTTTCTCCTCCCACCTTCTTTGTATCTTACACACTCTCCCAAGTTTTCCTGGCTTCAAGGTGGGCTCCCTAATGATTAGGCGACACTGCCTGTTTTCTTCAGTATTCTGTCTAATAGTTATCTGTGGTTTTGTCTTATCCTTCTACTAGACCATAAGCAACATGAGGGTAGGGGCCGTGTCTTATCTGAACTTTATTTCTTCCCCACGTGCCTAGCAGAGTGCCCTTTATAAGGTTACTCAATGTTTGCTGACTTGGATTGTTATGCCTGCTGACCCCTGCTTGCACCCCGGCTGGGCACCATGCCCACTGGGGCTCCCATGCTTTTTGCTCTCTCTCTTACAGATCCTGGCAGCCCTGCCCTATGACTGGCGAGGGACCCACCTCCTCATCTACTCCTGCCTACGGGTCATCTTTATCCCTCTCTTCATCTTGTGTGTGTATCCCAGTGGGAAGCCCACCTTCAGTCACCCTGCCTGGCCCTGCATCTTCTCCCTCCTCATGGGCATCAGCAACGGCTACTTTGGCAGCGTGCCCATGATCCTGGCTGCGGGCAAAGTGAGCCCTGAGCATCGAGAGCTTGCAGGTATGGGGAGCTGGCTTGACATGAGGTCTGATGCCCATCACTAACCTTGGGCAAGGCACAAAGTCTCACTGAGCCCAGCTCCAGAAGATGCCAAACTTATCGTAGGGTTAAAAACTCAGTTGCCCATCCCAAATACTTTCTCATTCCCTCTGCACCTGCTGCCCACCCAGGCCCTTCTAGGGAAGGAACTTTCACAATGATGTGGTCTGACCCTCTAGTTTTACAGCTGAAGAAGCTGAGGCCCAGAGAGGTTACCTGTTATGCCATTGCCACCTATTGGAACGTCCTGTCCTCGGCAAAAAGTTGATGTCATTGAAGTTTGCCTTTGATCACCCCCCTGTCTTTTTTCTCCCCTTCTCCCTCACCTACTTGTGGTTCTCTCCTTCAGGCACCCAGTGTTTTCATCCTCCATTTCTCCTCTTACCCACCCTCAGTACAATCCCTGCTCTGTCAATGCCCATCTCAGGTGGTATAATGGTTAGAGTGCCTGTTTTGACATCAGGAAGACCTGAGCTTGAATCCTTCCTCTGAGAGGCTAAGCAGAAGGTGGTCCCTTCTCTTTTCCAGGTAACACTATGACGGTTTCCTACATGACAGGACTGACTCTGGGCTCGGCCGTCGCCTACTTTGCCTACAGCCTCACCAGTACCTCCCACAGCACCTGCTTCTACACTGAAACCTTCAATAACACCTTCACGTCAGGGTACTGAGCGGGCCTCAGGGCCCAGGCAAGAAGATCAGCTGGCCAGTGTGCACGCCAAGGGGTGTGTGTCTGTGTGTGTCTGTGTGTCTGTGTGTGTGGGTGTGGGTGTTGGGTGAGGCAGGGGGTGAGTGGAATATTTGCGGCTTGGATTCTGCAGGGAGGTTTTACTTTTCTGCCAAAATTAAACCATCCTCTCTTTCCTCTGCATCTCATAACCCAATCCCCTAGCAAAACAATCTCCCCCCAAATTTGGAAAAACTCATCCTTCTTTGCTTCCCCATCTCTTACTGTCTGATAGCAAGAGGAAGGAAGAGAAGTCTGCCTGTGAGGAAGCCTCAGAGCCAGGCTTCCAAGAAAGGTGGCTAAAGGAGGCTGGCTTTGGCTGGAGGAAACAGAGGACCCCTAGCCTGAGGGGAATTGTGAGCAGAAAGCCAGGCCCCCACCCTGACCTGGGAGGATATGTGTGAGTGTGAGTGTGTGTGTGTATGTGTGTGTGAGAGAGTACACAAGTGTATGTGTGAGTGCATGTGTGACAGTGCACATGAGTGTGTGAGTACGTGTGTCTATATGTGAGTGTGTGAGTACACAAGTGTGTGTGTGTGTGTGTGTGTGTGTGTGTACACATATGGAAGTCTCTCCCTGAAGATTCCTCTCTTCTTTCCTCCTGCTGCTTCTTGCCTCCTGCCTCAGTGACTGATCCTGACTCTTGGGGTGTGATTGGTAGGGCAGAGATTCTGGGGCTGGTGTGGAGGAAGCAGGCCAGAGATAAAGTCCAGCTGTGACAAGGCAACCCAAAGCCTTATTATAATCAAGCCATGCATCCCCAGTCCTATACCAGGCCCAGCCTGGAACCCCTCAGTGTTCTTGGGGCTGGGAAAAGCAGAAGAGATGCCCCTGGGGTGGTAAACCATTTGAACCCTTAAAGCAGCCAGATTCTCCCTGATTGTACATGGGGTGGCTCTTGGCCCCCAAGGACTTCTGAGAGAACCTTTCTCAGGCAGGGGTGGGTTTAGGCCAGGGTCAGATGAAGGCCAGGGCCAGTACAGAATCCTGAACAGGGTCGAATAAATCCTGCCCCCTCCCCCCAAGCCACATCCCCAGCTCTCTCTTTACCCTTCCAATATTAGTCTTCCTTTAACCAAGAAGATCCAGTTAACGGAGACCCTGACTGATCATTTAAGCCCAGGGATTGCTTCCTCCTGGCAAGGTTCTGAGGAGGGAGAAGGAACCCTGATCATCTTTGTCTACCTGTCTGCTTCAACGTGTCTGTTCTTGAACACTGTGCCTCCTGCTGTCCTCTGTGTGGAGGGGCCCAGAGCAGATGTCTGGAGATATTGCTGCTCTAGAACTAGGGAGGGAAAACAAGGCAGACATGAGACCAGGCACTCTGGTGGTATTCCTAGAAGATGCAGGATGGCCTAGAGGCAGGATGGGGGGGGAGTGCCACTGTATACTGTATATATATATATACTGTATATATCCCCCCACCATTTCTGACTGCTATGGACAGCAGTGGGTCCTGTGGTCCCCAGGGCCATCTGGGAAAGAGGCCAGCCCCCATTGTCTAGCCTGTAGACCACCATTCAGCCAACCCCTTCTCCTCTGATCATTGATGTTATGGAGTAGGCCTGGGCGTGGGCCAACACACCACTACCACCACCACCATCCTTCCCCCTGTAAGGGCTGGGATAGTTAATTTTATCTCTCAAGAAGGAAAAAATAACCTCCTTCCAGTGAACATGGGATGAAGTGAGTTCTGTGAGATCTGTGTGGCCTGGTTGAAAAAGCAACTCAAAAGAATTTAGAGCTAGAAGAGGCCTCAAAAGGCCCCCTAGTCCAATTCCCTCAAAACAGAGGCCGAGCAGAGTTGGAGACTGGCAAGCAGCAGAGCGTGAGGTCTAGAATCCAGGTCTCCTAACTCCAAACCCAGTGTTCTCTTTACTGTACCACATGGGCTAAGAGTCAGGAGGCAGATACCTTGTCCCAGATCGGTCACCAACGTGCTTCATGAGCTAGGACAAGTCACTCATTCTACTTCAGCCTGCTGTGTTCTCTACATGACGGGAACAGCTGGAAGAGATGATTTCTGGGATGCACTGTAACCTCTGACATTTTAGGATTCTACTGAGATGAGGAGAAAGACGAGAAAATGAGAAGGAAAGATTCTTAGGGAAAGCAGAAGGAAATTCCACTGGCAGGTGAAGGGTGGAGGATGTGGTCTGCCGTGAGGGGGTACAGACACCCCAACACTGCAAGGAGGTGGTCACAGGAAATCACCCTAGTTTGGAGGCATGCCCACAGAAGAGGAATGTCTTCAGTGGCCTGGATGCAATCTTTATTTCTCCCACCCCCACCCCTAGTCCTTAGCATTAATTTCCCTTTCACCTCTGCAGGCCCTTACTAAAATTTGGCCAGGAAGGTTGGAGTGGGAGAGGGAAATAAAAGATTTTTCATAGACCATGATGGATTGCCCACAAGGACGTTAGCAACAGGAGCTTTGAAGAGTCTTCTCTGTGGAGAAAGGATACCAACTGATTGTTGGTGGGCAAGTGGAGAAAAAAGGTGTCTTATCCCTGGCCTTTCCCCATCTCTACCTTCCACTGCTGAATCCTCTGACCCTGAGCCCTGGAGGAAGATGGGAGTTCCCTCTGCAGCCTGCCCTAACCCTACAGGGAGTCCTCCATCCTGTGCCACCAAATTTTATTGTATGTGTATATATCTGTCTGTTCATAAAAATGTACCACTTTGACCATTAAAAGATCATGTGAAAATATATAAGAGGCAGAGGAAATATTACAGCAGAGGGCAGATGACGGTCTTTGAAATACTCCAGACTCCATATATTTTCAGTACGAATGTAGAGAACTATGTCGTCTCAGAAATACAGTCCCCATTGTCCTCCAGTCCCTATCTTCTCACTCTTACCCCGGAGAAAGTGATTTCCTAATTAGACATTTGCTTGCCAAAATGCTAGCGGGAGGGAAGGGGAATAAAGGGAGGGACAAGAAGGAAGCACACTGATTAGCATGGAGAAGTTGGGGCAGAATTCATACCCAGCCCTGACTGGTTCTGACTGGTGGATGATGCCCCACCCCCCACCCTGGGCCTCAGTTTCCCTAGCTGTAATAAGGGGTCAAGGGAAGAACTTGAGGTCCAGGGATTCTAGGATCAGTCAACTGAAGGAAGCTGGCCCCTCAACAGATTTGACAACAGAATCTTTGATGTTAGGGGCTGCTGTGCATCTCAGTTATAGCGCCCAACCCCTCCAGGGATTAAGCAATCTTTGAATTCCTTCAGTCACTACAATTCTTTCCACTTACAAATAGCTCTTATTAGTATCGTAAGAGTATAAATTTAGGACAGGCAGAGACACTAGAAATCATCTGGTCCGTGTTTCTCACTTTACAGAGGAGAAAACTGGGGCCCAGAGAGATGAAAGTATCTTTGCCCAAAGTCCAAAACTAGTTTTCTGTGTATAAAGCCCAAGTCTGCCTCCTTAGGATTTGCCCCCGTTGCCCCTAGTTCTGCTCCTTGGGACCAAGCACAAGAAGCCTTAATTCTCTTTCCCATGAATAGAAGGTCTCTGGAAATAGTACAGTCTCTCACTGGCTGGGTGTCTGCAGAGAACTATGATTCATACAGGGATGTGCTGCTATATTTCTGACAAAGGACTTTCTGTGTTTTAAAATAATGTGTCCAGCCCCTCCCCCCTTTCAGTTTAATCCGCAAGGCAGATAGGTAGTATAGTAGAGTGAGCACTGGGCATGGAGTCAGGAGGAGCTGAGTTCAAATCCTTAGATACTTACTAGCTGTGACACCTTGGCCAATTGCCTAAAAAAAAGTTTAATCTTCATTATTAACGCTTTCTCTATTGCTTTTTAAAGCCGATACAATCAACAAAACAAAAAACCAAGTCTCGATTTATAGGATTTTATGATTCCCGAGATGCAAATGCTTGAAAATTTAACAACCAGCTCTTCACAACTGGTATGAACTGATTCCAGCACATCCCTGCTGGAGTGACTGGCTCCAGCTCCCTAGGAGTGACTAGCTGTGACCTTACATGTTCCAGGTATTTAACAACACTTTTTTAGATCTGAGAGGCCCAGAGCTGAGTGGAGTCCCATGGAAAGAAGCAGAGTAGGGTTTTGGACCAGTTATTGGATCCGTGAAGCTCCTTGGCTCTAGCTCCAAGGTAAGATGGTGCCAGAAGGTATTGCCCATAGAAACCAGCCTTGTTTGTAGGATGGAGTGCGTAGTGGGACATAGATCTATTTCTCCGGGTTCTGAGGGCTCACAGTTGGCTGGAGCATGGATCTGGGCAAGGCTGATGAGCCTATGAGCCTATCATGGCCTTCTCCTGGTTCCACTGGTTCCTCTGGTTCCACTCCCATTTCTTCCTTTTCCTGGGTACTGAGGGAGGTGTCACACCTGTAAATGGATGACTGGAGAGTCATAGTATTTGTGATTTGCAAAGTGTCTTCCTCATAATTGCTCCCCTTTACGAATGGTAAAACTAGAGCTGTGCAGAGAGGTTATGAGTTGCCACAGCTTGTTGATACCAGACCTTGAGTTCAAATCCCCTGACCCCACAGGCCACTGCTTTTTCTATTAGGCCACACTACTTCTAGATAGCCAGTTTCGTGCTAAGAGGTGGGCCAGCTCCATCCATTTACAGGATCTTTGGCAAGCCTGGTATCATGAAAAGAGCCCTGCACTGAAAGCCCTGCAGCTAACTGAATAGTGACCTTGGGAGAGTAACTTTCCCCTCTCAACCTCTACTTCCTCCTGTGAAGAAAATGAAAACACTGGATTATTAAATTAACCTCTCTGGCCTTGCCTTTTCTGCTGAGCAGCAGACTTTCCTTCACCTTCACTTAGGATTGTATTTGAAAAAAGATGGGCCTGTTGGTTTCATAAAATCATAGATTTATATCTAAAAGAGGCCTCAGAGGCCTCCTAGCCCAAATTCCTTATTTTCCAGATTAGAAAACGGGACTAGGGAAGTTAAGTGACTTCTCTAAGGTCACACAAGTAATACATGGCAGAGACAGCATTTGAATCTAAGTCCTTTGGCTATATTCCAGTATTCTTTGCCCTGTACCACATTCCTCTAGGTTGAGATGAGGCTTTTAGGATTATGCAGAAATCACAACCATCCATCCAAACTAAACACCCCACCCCCACCCCCAAGTTTAGGATGTTTCCACCTAGACCATCCTTTGGAGACATGGGTTTGGGTCGTGGGATTTGGGCAAATCACACTGTGTGCCACCCCTTCCCCCATTTGTTTATCAGAGTAAAGTCAGATCATGATGATTAGCAAAGGCAAACAACCTTAGGCAAGCCATATAGCTCCCCTGCTGGACCCTCATCTCTCTCTCTCTCAAACTGGGGGCTTGGACTAGGACAAGGGCTCTTCACTTTTCTGATACCATGGATCCTTTCTGCAGTCTGGTGGAGAATGCTGCTGGTCAGTGTATAGGATAAAAGAGAGAGAATTATAAAGGAAACCAATTATACTGGAAGAACATTACATTATAATTAAGTATTAGACAAGTACATGAACCCCATGTTAAGAACCTCTGCCCTAGACAGCGTCCCAGTTCTCTTCTAGTTTGAATAATACTGTAGTCTATGATCCTTGAAAAGAAAAATTTGCCCCAAAACCATAGCCTGAGAGACACGTAGTAGGGGAGAGGCAGGGTATTTGTCTTGGTAATGATGCTAATGGGAATTCACAAGCAGGTATATATGCAGACACACATATATGCGTACATGTACATCCACATGTTGACACATAGGCATGCATGCCTGTGTAATATATAGAAACCTATGTGAATGTGTGTGTATACACACGTACACATATAAATATACATATCTAGTGTATATTATTATTCATTCATGCCCAGTCCTTTGTGACCCTTTGGGGTTTTTCTTTGAAAAGATACTGGTATGGTTTGCCTTTTCCTTCTCCAGCTCATTTTTACAGATCAGGAAACTGAGGTAAACAGGGTCACACAGCTAGTAAGTGTCTGAGGTAAGATTTGAACTCAGGAAGTTGAGTCTTCCTAACTCCAGGGCTGGTATGCCATACATTGCGCCACCCGGCTGCCCTGTATTTGTGTATATACACATATATGTAGGTACTAAACCATATATATGTACACTATGCTGTATACTATATATACATTACTATATCCATATGTATATAGTTATATATAAAGCTTTGGGGGTTTTTAGGCAAGAGCTACTCTGTGTCTCTTCCTTCCCTAAAAGGCTGCTTCGCTGAGTTGCCCCAGGTCTGGATCCAGCTTCCCCAGGCCCCTGGACACCCAGTCTTGCTAGGATTCGGACCGGCCTAGCCTCTTCTATATCTGCTTCCGTCTCTACCCACGAGAGCTTTTTTGGAAAGCTCTCAGTCCTTTCAAGGGTCTGCTTGACCGGCTCATCTCTGGAAATGTTTGAAGGAAGGATCGCTGGCTCTTCAGGAGCTTTACAGAGGGTCTTCATGTTGCAGGTAGGGTTTTCTAGTGGCATAGCAGAACATAAAAAGGAAAGCCTTGGGGTCAGGAGAGCCTAGGTTTTAACTGAACTTCTAATAGTCCCTTCACCTCCCACCTTTGAGCCTTGGTTTTATCATCTGTTAACACAGGGATACCTATTCTTAGGAGATAAACAGGATCAGAGCTGGAAGGGGCACCAGAGGGACATTTTACAAATGAGGAAACTGAAACCCTGAGAGAGTCAATGATTTTCCCAAGGTCACACAGGAACTAAGTGGCAAATCTGGGATTTGAACTCAGACTCTTTGACTCTAAATTAGGCACTTCGGTTTCAGGACTACCTCCTCTGTTGCTCACCAATCTCTGAGAGTTGTTTCAGGCATGAAATGAAAGAATAAGGTTTTTCAAACCTTAAAATTCTGCATAAGTGTCAGCCATTGTTATTCTTCCTAAAGGGACACAGAGTGAATAGAAAGCTCACTTTGTAAACCATCAAAGGGTTCAAGTCCAGCCTCTGACCCAAAGTGGCCACGTGACTCTGGGTAAGTCACTTAACCTCTCAATGGTCTGGGTAACTCTAAGCAACCTGTGTTGGTGGAGGAAGTTTCCTAAACCAATGAAGTCATCAGACCAGTCCCTCTCCCTCTCCCTGCTCTAAGATGATCTGATTTCAACATCTTTCTGACTTCCCTTTTATGCTGTACCTATCCCCTATTCCTCTTAACAAAGGCCCTTGCTTACTGACCTCAGCCACGAGGCATGGGCTGGGATTTCGTTTTTCTTGCTGCCAAATGATTCCGAGGGTGGGCACTACAAAGACCTTGGTGTCCTGAGGGAGGCTGGGGCCCAGGGGAGATGTCCCGCATGACCACCAGATGGCACTATTGCCTCACACAGCGGCTCCCACCCTCGGGCAAACAGGCATCCAAATGACCTTTTTTCCAGGGTTGAGAAAAAAGGAGCAGAGGTTAGAGAATTCTATGCAAGTGGAGATGGCCAAAAAAGGAAAGGGACTCCATCTGTCTCATGCTGGGTTGGTCTTGTGGACATCTTGCTTGGGGCCATAATTACCTCCTGGGACTCCTGTTCTGTCCCATAGGTGGAATAGCCCCCGGAATCTTGCCAGCGCTAGGCAGTGCTCTGGGGCTCTGAAGGGGAAGATGGGGTGTCACACCCCTAGGGTCAAAGGCA